>JAFBJQ010002159.1:237623-367578 GCA_016785345.1 Trinectes maculatus
GGGCGCATTATTTCCCTTTTTCGTGTTTGGCCATTTTGGGGAATTTTCGACATACTAACCCCTTACGTCTTTTTGCGATTTCGGACCTATGAGAAAATGAGTTTTTCTGTCATGTAATCCACAAAATATCATTCTGGGGGGTGATTTCAGGCTATTTTCTGCCAATAGGGCGCGTTATTTCTCTTTTTCGTGTTTGGTCATTTTGGGGAATTTTCGACATACTAACCCCTTACGTCTTTTTGCGATTTTGGACCTATGAGAAAATGAGTTTTTCTGGCATGTAATCCACAAAATATCATTCTGGGGGGTGATTTCAGGCTATTTTCTGCCAATTGGGCGCGTTACTTCCCTTTTTCGTGTTTGGCCATTTTGGGGAATTTTCGACATACTAACCCCTTACGTCTTTTTGCGATTTTGGACCTATGAGAAAATGAGGTTTTCTGGCATGTAATCCACAAAATATCATTCTGGGGGGTGATTTCAGGCTATTTTCTGCCAATTGGGCACGTTATTTCCGTTTTTCGTGTTTGGCCATTTTGGGGAATTTTCGACATACTAACCCCTTACGTCTTTTTGCGATTTTGGACCTGGGAGAAAATGTTGTTTTCTGTCATGTAATCCACAAAATATCATTCTGGGGGGTGATTTCAGGCTATTTTCTGCCAATTGGGCGCATTATTTCCCTTTTTCGTGTTTGGCCATTTTGGGGACTTTTCGACATACTAACCCCTTACGTCTTTTTGCGATTTTGGACCTATGAGAAAATGAGGTTTTCTGGCATGTAATCCACAAAATATCATTCTGGGGGGTGATTTCAGGCTATTTTCTGCTAATCGGGCGCGTTATTTCCAATTTTCGTGTTTGGGCAGTTTGGGGAATTTTCGACATACTAACCCCTTACGTCTTTTTGCGATTTTGGACCTGGGAGAAAATGAGGTTTTCTGGCATGTAATCCACAAAATATCATTCTGGGGGGTGATTTCAGACTATTTTCTGCCAATTGGGCTCGTTATTTCCCTTTTTCGTGTTTGGCCATTTTGGGGAATTTTCGACATACTAACCCCTTACGTCTTTTTGCGATTTTGGACCTATGAGAAAATGAGGGTTTCTGGCGTGTAGTCCACAAAATATCATTCTGGGGGGTGATTTCAGGCTATTTTCTGCCAATAGGGCGCATTATTTCCCTTTTTCGTGTTTGGCCATTTTGGGGAATTTTCGACATACTAACCCCTTACGTCTTTTTGCGATTTTGGACCTATGGGAAAATGAGGTTTTCTGGCGTGTAGTCCACAAAATATCATTCTGGGGGGATGATTTCAGGCTATTTTCTGCCAATTGGGCGCGTTATTTCCCTTTTTCGTGTTTGGCTATTTTGGGGAATTTTCGACATACTAACCCCTTATGTCTTTTTGCGATTTTGGACCTATGAGAAAATGAGGTTTTCTGGCGTGTAGTCCACAAAATATCATTCTGGGGGGTGATATCAGGCTATTTTCTGCAAATTGGGCACATTATTTCCGTTTTTTGTGTTTGGCCATTTTGGGGAATTTTCGACATACGAACCCCTTACGTCCCTTTGCGATTTTGGACCTATGAGAAATGAGGTTTTCTGGCATGTAATCCACACAAAATATCATTCTGGGGGGTGATTTCAGGCTATTTTCTGCCAATTGGGCGCGTTATTTCCAATTTTCGTGTTTGGCCATTTTGGGGAATTTTCGACATACTAACCTCTTATGTCTTTTTGCGATTTTGGACCTGGGAGAAAATGAGGTTTTCTGGCATGTAATCCACAAAATATCATTCTGGGGTGTGATTTCAGGCTATTTTCTGCCAATTGGGTGCGTTATTTCCCTTTTTCATGTTTGGCCATTTTGGGGAATTTTCGACATACTAACCCCTTACGTCTTTTTGCGATTTTGGATGTATGAGAAAATGTGGTTTTCTGGCGTGTAGTCCACAAATGATCATTCTTGGGGGTGGTTTCAGGCTATTTTCTGCCAATTGGGGCGCGTTATTTCCCTTTTTCGTGTTTGGCCATTTTGGGGAATTTTCGACGTACGTTATTTCCCTCTTTCGTGCACAGTACCCAAAATATTAACAATAAATGAACAATCTGGGTCCTAAAACATTTTTTCAACATTTTTGATGACCTACAATTCTATGATGTTATTTGGGCATTTTTGATGACATACCAAGACTCATTTTGATCCTTTTTGATGTTATGACATTTTAAAAAAGTTTTGACGACATATTATTCTATGAAGTTTTTTGGTCATTTTCGAAGACATAGCATACTATGCTTTTTTCTTGCTTTTGGTCACATAATATAACAAAGAAATAATAAAATAATAAATAATATAATGTTTTTTGATCATTTTTTACATACATACTCGTCTAGCAGAGATTTGATGCATTTTCAGCAAATCTTACTGCTGGCGCCGCACATTTCTTGTTCACAAAATGTTCTCACTTCTATTGCCAAACAAGGGGGATAAAATGAAGACCTACTCAACAAATAATCATTGCTCCAACACACATATACACACACAGACCACTAGAAGCTTCACTGCTTTTGTCAACCAATCTAATTAAGAAACCTTTGGGTGAAGTGCCAGCCCTTCAAACTGGTTTAACCCCTGTGGCTCCATACGGTCACTGCAGTCCTTTTCATTGGGTCACTTTGTTTCATAATTCCATTTTCTGATTCAAAAGATAAAACCCCTGAGCTATCCTCTAAGCCATTCACAATTGGGCGCCACTCTTCACACTGACATTATGATTACTCTGTCCTTTGGGTTGTCAGTCTTAAGTGTGTCCTTAGGTCTATTCAATAGTATAATCCATAATCCAAATGCTTTAGTGTTAATCCCCAGCTGCTTTAACCAATTTTGAGTCAAGAGTTTTCTTAACTCTCGAGGTGACTGGTTGGCATTTTTGTTGTTGTGAAGGACAATTGAACAGGAAAACTGAGTGCTGACGTACCAGGAAATATGAGATGGGGAAGAGGAAGAGAAGAGCTTGTGGATGAAACAAAAACTCGAGCTGAAAGCTTTAGTGGGAAAATATTCGGGGCAGGGCCTCTCAAACGTCTGTACATACTGATCGAGAGATTTCTATCTGAAAAAAGATTAACATTCTTAGTTTTTATTTCTATTATTTTAGATCTTGATTACGTTGTGGAATCTTGCCCAGAGTTGAATGTTATTCTCTTATGATGAGGGTAAAAGCGTTTGTTTTTACCCTTTCATAGCTGCTTTTTGCTGGTTATCCCACTATCCCACAATTCTTCACACTCTATAACCTGGCACTTAATTACTTTCATGACTTTTGCTTGCTTAATACACTTACATTTCAAGTATATTATCCGTCCTGTCTGTAACTAGTGGCTGGAGATGTGGCTCTGATCACTATTTAATATTGGCCTTCTGTGTAAACTCCAAACAAGGAGTTTAGTGGTGCAGGATGTGGGTGGATGATGAAGGGAGGTTATGGATGAAGAGTCAGAGAGGTTTCCTCTGTTCATGAAAACACCATTCAGCACCTCATAAAACATGGATGTTTAAAATATGTCATGGCTGTGAACATCTGTCTGGAGGATAGTAGGACAAAACTGAAACACACATTTGTGGCAAAGCCAGACTATGAGCTGGTTGAACAGTCAGACGCGTTTGTGGGAAAACAGAATCCGTTGTTTGACAGTGATGACTGCAGCAGAGCTAAACTGGTGTGTTTTCTCTCAAGGCTACACACTAAAGTAACAACCTTTAATTGAGTGGTGTTGCATCTCTCCCACCTGTTTGTGTGGAAAACACTGTCCAGAAGCATAATCTCCTGTGATTGTTGGTCTGCTGGGAGAACATGCAGCTTTATCAGCTCTGCCATACTAATCTCACCTCTAGGCCAAAGGGCTCAGGCAGGTTGCCTCTTCCCAAATGAAGGTGAAGGGAGGTCACCTCCTCGACCACTCACTTTCTCTTTATCTCTATCCACTGGCCACGCTGGTGGCCCCACCTGATAGCCTGACCTTTGACCTTGCAAAACACACACACACACACACGCACACACACACAAAATGCTAATCTCAAGGGCAGACCACTTTCTCTTGTCTGTGACTTCTGGCTCCAAAAGCTGCAAGGTTAAAATGGGAAAGTGCACATCCTAGGAAGAGATGTGGAGATGTGGAGCTGGCTTCCATATCTGTCTTTAATCAAGCCAACCACCCACTCTACTTTTCACACCCCCTGGCCTCCAGATGAAAGTCCAGCAGGCTATCAGCTCAAACAGAAAGCTGGTTATCACAGTGAAAGCAACGTTCAAAATCCCCTTGATAACTGCGTGATGGACTGAGATGGACAGACAGCTGTGTGAGCACAGAGAGATATAGGGAGAGAATTGGAAAAGAGAAAAGAAAAGAAACCCTGTGGAAGAAAAGGGAAGTCGGGACACACGCAAGGTGATTCAATTTGAAGTCTTTGCAATTGGCTTTTGGAAAAAAATAGAAAGAAAGAAAGAAAGAAAGAAAGAAAGAAAGAAAGGCGCTTGTGACACAACAGCCATCCATCATCTGCTGCTTTAAACGCACCGGTGAGAGAAGGAGATGGAGATTAAAGCAGACAGGGAGCTCGGTAATGCAGCCGAGAGTCCGGCTCTGGGATTTTTGCATTGGCTTTTTGGATCGCTGACAGCAATAAGATTCCTATCACCGCTCACATGTGGGCCGTAACACATGCAAGCCAGCACCGCCATCCACACAAAGCTCCACATGTGGACATATACATTGTCTGTACATTCACACACAATCCACACAGTCTTAATCCTCAGCTTTCAGCAGGTTGAGGGGTGGAATTAAAAAAGGAGCCATGCCAGGGGCCAGTGGTACAACATGTCGAGATAAGATCATGTATATAGTAATACAGTCTGAGCTTGTCTGTACGTAAGGTTTCAAGTCTGGCAGGTTTTTGTCAACAAGGGATTTATGTGTGTTGTGTGATACAAGATAATATCTTGCATATTTTGTGTGGCACATATAAAATGTATTACAACCACTGCGAAGGTAATGTCGATACATATACTAACACTAGTACTTTGTTTGAGTTTGGGTTTTATTGCATCATAAACAATATGCACAAAACATGCTTGCTAAAATATTTACAATGCATATAACAAAAACCACAAATAACCTGAGGAAGAAAAAACGATTTACTAAAGAATAGAACATGGATACGTGGAAAAAAAACAAATAAAACAAACAAACGATATGATAAAACTGAAGCATGACACAATTAAAAACATTAAAAAATTAACAGATTAACAAAATCTAACTACCAAAATTAAGCTAATATTTTATGACATAATTTATTTTATCATGGTTACACCAAGAATCAGTTATTAGTTACAGATTCAATAGTATTCAAACAGAATTAACTGTGCACTGAATATGAATGTACTAATATATAGCAGACAACAGTAGGAAACTCAACAACATGAATCTTTCATACAATAACTGTAATCAACAGATGTGATAAATACATAGTATAGATAAGGAGTCTGTCCTGAGAAACCCTGAAGCTTCACTGTCAGGGATGAACACATTCCCAACAGAGGCAGAAGGAATGTGGCATAAAACAGTTTCACATCAATAATCTAACACACCACAGAGGAGGATATCTCCCTAATTTAACTACAAGAATTATAAAAAACATGTATCCAGAATCACAGAACTGAGAGATGTACATTCAGATGACCCAGTAAAACTCATGAACAGACCACACCCCATCAATCTCTGCTCTGGTTCCCTGTGTGTCATAAAGTACTGTAAAAATACTCTCTGTGCGCTCTCTGTACACTGTGTGTCTCAGTGATTAGGAACCACACCAATATAAACACGAAGCAGCAGTGTTTGGCTAATATATAACACAGAACCAGACAAATGATGGAGGAGATATCAAAGAGGCAGCTCATAGATTTTGCATATGCAGTAAAGTTAATGTGTCACAGCAGTGCCACTGTGTGAAGAGAGCTGTGACTCTGCTGTGACTCTGCTGTGACTCTGCAGGACTGTGACACAATTTAACAGTTACCCGGAAGATACTGTCAGTGTTGTCCCGACTTTGTCTTTGTTTAATGGGAAATGTGTTTGTGTAGTTTGACCCGTACTGGGAAATAAATATCAGAACAGCTGTGACTGACTGCAACTCCATTAATTAACAGCAGGTTAAAAAAACGTGTTCGCTATTGCTTTTACCTAATTAATAATACTATTTACAGAGATTTATATGTGCTATACTACATGAACTTTCTTTGGGGTTCCATACAGGTCAAGGTCTTCCATGTTTATTTAGTTCCGTGTTCAGATCAGTGTTTTGACTCATCATATGAAATAGTGTGAGGTATGGGGCACAGCATGGTAACTACTGGTCACACTTTAAGCAAAACATTTTGCCTGATGGAAATGTCTGGGTTGAATCATTGCCTGTCATTTATGACTGATGTGTATGTGGGTGAGAACTTTGGACTCGTCCTGGGTTTCCAAATACAAAAACACGCCGGTCAGACTGACGACAGCCCAGAGGTGCAGTTTGACCTATTAAGGGTGTTTCCATTCCTGCTGCCTGATGCATGCTGGGATAAAGGCCAGCTTGTGATCAGCGCCTTAATAATTCTGAATTAGCATAAGCACGTTTTGAAGATTGATGACTTAATAAAATGGAACTTCCTGTTCATAATGTTCTCCTCCTTCTCTGCTAATTAGAAATCAGCAAAAACTACTGGGCGAGAGATCACACAGTGTGATGTAGTCTGATGTGAAGCAGGAATGTGTTTTTGAGAAATAACAAAGCTCAGCGTGCTTCCTCTGGACAGTGAAAATTGAGTACTCAATAAAGCTATGTAATAAGCAGTGCTGGTACCCGGCTGGTATTGGCCTGCATATTTATTTGCAGTTCTTTCATTTTAACCTCGCTCAGCTTGCCCTCTTACATCCTATCTGAGACATCATTCAAACTCTGAACTCCAGCCCCCACCGTCTCAGCTCCTCTACCCCCCTTGGAGTGAGGGATTCTGGGCCTGGGCCAGGTTCTTCACCCATACATGACCCCATCCACTGAGCTGCTCTCCACAGGCTAAATGATTGATACTGGCCTTTGCTAACTAGACTCCCGAGTCCAAAAACAACTAAGGCTGATGGTCCAGTCGGCCGCAGCGTGTGTGTGTGTGTGTGTGTGTGTGTGCTCATGTATAATCAGCTCTGGAGACCCAGAAAAATGTGTGTGCAGTAAAAAGGTGGCGCGTGTTTGTGTATGTGTGTTAGAAAATGTGCTTGCAGATATAAAAGTTAGCACAGTAAGCGGTTTGAGTATTTTAGGCGAACACATTGATGGAGTGTGCGGTTGTGTACTTGTGTGGTTGTGTTTGCACAGCCCAGGTTTTTCAGTTTTATGTTTGCCCCCACATCCTTATAGTGCATACACATTACATGAGGTCTTTACATGTGGGGAAAATGTGCATGTGCTTACAGCTTTGACTGCTTGACTTAGTTTCAATGGGACCACACAGCATGTAGTGATGGAGACAAGGCATGGTCATAACAAGGTTAGAGTTAGGCTAATTGAATGAAGTGCTTCATGCTCCGGTTCACCGGTTTGCCCACTGGCTCTTTCTGAACCCATGACATTAGTTGTACAGTCAATTGAGCAGCTATAATGGGTCAATAGCAACTTAGGGTGTGTTACAGGTCATGGAATAAAAGATCTTTACCTGGAGGTACCGAGGCACAAATAATTGCAAGTAACTCTGATATGAAACATCATGACATTTCCTGAGGACTTAAAGTTTGGTTATCAGAGAGTAACCTTTATCTTCAGCTCAGCTCTCTGCTCACTCCTGGTTAATCCCGAGGCTCTGTACCTATTAATAACTATTATTGCCCCATCCCTACTATCATTACTGCAGGTCAATGGACCTATCTAGGGAACTTATGGCAAGACTATCACCATGGAAACCAAAGTCTTGGTTCCCATTAATTGTCAATTAAACTGGGTCAAGAAGCCTCCCTTAACAAATTGCTGAGGTCCAATAAATGAAAACCCTTTCCTATTAAATGGCACTGCTGGCTCCCATGGGTATTTGTCATATTACTAAAAGAATCAGCAGCCATGCTCTGGTGGGCAATGAGGAACCATACAAGCTAAACCAGATCAATTCCAGTCTTGGTCTTGGGACACACCAGTAAATGAATTTCTTTACTTTGAATTTAGCTACACACAAACACACACAAGATTCCATCCATATCTGGTCTGTGCTGGTGGACGCCCATCCAGGATCTCAACAAAGTTCATGCATGTAGAATAAGGAACTGGTTGTAGGAAATGTTTGGTGAAAGATTACACAAGAGCTGGTGTTCCTGTTGGATTTGCAGGATTTTGTTAGTTAGCATATATTTATTTAGTTAGTTGCAGGTTTCTATTTCATTTTTACCCACACAATGCACTGGATGGACTTCCTGTGACAATGTGTTTATTAAGGTCTGTTGAGATTATAGTGCATCTGATCTAAAGTGGTGAGTTTTTTTTTAAATTATACATTAGCATTAATGTTGTCAAAACCAGTTGTATTCAGCTGGTGGGCCAGGCCACAGCTTCATCTCACAGCTGGACAGATGAATGAATCTAAAACAGAACGAAGACCGATGATCATGTGAGCCGCTTGTATATTTCCTTTGTCATGTGAAAACCTTGTAACTGAAGCTCTGGTGCTTTTCAGGTTTTCACTTCACCAGATTGATTACATGCTTTCTGTGTGAGTCAAGAACAGTCCATGACCCATGAGTTGACGAAACACATTCACCATCCAAGTTAGCTACAACTGTAAAATTCCAGTGTGTTTTTCTCTTGTTGTGACAAGCGTGTGTGTACAAACATCCACTGATTAATCAGTGTGATGGTTTTGTGGTAAAATTATTTTTATTATATTTTTTTCCCTTGCCTGTATTTTTTCTCTCGGCAGCCTCTGCTTATTGTCTCCCTTCCTCCAATCTAAATAAAGTGTCCGAGGAGGTAACTCAGTGCCTGAAACAGAGGATAGTAATGTGTCCACTGGGGACAACAGTGAGTAAAGGGAGAAAGAGAAGAAGAAAGTGTACTTACTGGGTGGAATTCAGTTCACTTAAAAATGGCTTTTCTCTTAGCAGTTTCAATTGAGGGCCACAAAAGCCCGGCAGAGTAACGACTGTATTTCTAGAATTACATTGACATTAGGTTTGTTTTGAATATTATGAACAAAACTGACTTTTTTTTCACTAAGTTATTCTATGAAGTAGTAGTTTAAAAGCATCATTATATTGTTTGCTTTGTCTTATAAAGCCTAATTACTAGGAACCATAAAATACTTCTGTTTGAGAAGTTGGAACCATCTAATGCTTAAATGACCTTATCAACACACTGGTAATAGATAACTGATTATCTTTCTATTAAGCAAGCAACTGATTTATTGTCATTTTTGGATGTTTCAAGTCAAAGTTTTTAAGATACCATTTTTAATTTTAACTAGAAAAGGAATTTCAGCTTTAACTTTAATGCCTGTTAACAGAGGAAGTAGCCTGTTCTCATAGTAAACGCCATTAGGGATAACATGCTAAAGTTTCTTGTGTTGTCACTCCTCAGTCAGCCTGTCAATTTACACTTTGTGATTTTATCGTAACAGCAGGATAAATGTGAAAACTATGGAATAAATCATCAGAGCTATTAAAGGTGGATTTCAACACTTCCATTTACATGACAACTTGAAAACATGACCTTGTGAAATGGTTGAAAGCTCTGAAAGTAGCTGGCACTGGCTTCATTTGGGACCAGGGATGGTTCCTCCACCAGTTTAATTTTACTGTAAAATTGTCTTAAACAATGATACTGTAATCCAAAACACGCACAGACCACTACATTAGCATGATCCTGTTTCACTCCTCAAACACTCACCGACACTGTCACACTTATGAGGGAAGCTGCCATACATTAAGTTAACTTTCCCCTATGCCAGATGTTAAAAAGTAACATTAATCGACGGGGCAGAGGAGGTGATACCTCCAAGCTGAAGGACTTATACCGGCAGCCTGACAGACAATCCTCCAATTTATTCAGCTCACAGCAGGCCACCAGTGGAAGGCAAAGCTAAAATGGAAAATCTGAAACTGACCTTTAATGTTATACGGCGCCAATGGCTCACCAAAGAAAGCCTCTGGAGGAGCGGCTGCTATGTGGTTCAAGATATGTGTGTATGTGTGTAAGAAAGTGTGAGTGTGTGTGCATGTGTGTGTGTGTGTGATGAGTTATGACCAACTCTCATGTCGGCATTTGGGAAGTTGAGAGCTAAAGCCAGGTGGATTAGGACAACTTGCCTGTGTGAGACAGCTCAAAGCTGCTTTCAGAAAGCGTGTTTGTGTGTGTGTTTGTGTGTGTGTCTGTGTGTGCGTGGGAGAACAGGAATACAGGAATACACAGCACCAGCAGAGGCATAAAAAGTCCACCTTAAACAGAAAGAAATGGAAAAAACAAAATATGAGTCATAGTGAGGAAATCTAAACCAGAAACATGTGAACATGAGAAGAACTTTGGTTTGAGGTACTAAACTGGCAGATACACACTTCCTCTGCCCTCCTCACTTACAGGTCACAACCTTTCTGACCTTCAAAACAGGTGCGTCAGCGAGCCCTTATGGAGTCGCTTTGTGTGCTGGAAACAAACGATACCGGAGGACTGACGGCAGCGGAGTGGAGTAGTTTCCAGTGACGGAGTCTCTGGAAGAACTGGCCGACCTGGGATCAGCCCAGGAGGACAACAAATTCAGAAGAAACACAAGGAGGATTACTTACAGAGTGAAATGATGAGTCCATGAATAACATGCTAAGGGAACAAAGATGTGTCGAATAAATCTGTCTGTGATTCTTATTTATTTATCGACGTCTGCGTGGACATGAGCTGATAATGTTAAATCAACATTATTAACTTACCTGTTAATTATGGCTGCAGTGGGCGACGTGTTCCTTCATGGTCACTGTAGTTTATTTGATTCAGTCTGACAGACGCTGTCCTGCAGCTGCACACCCACTCTGTATTAAAGCATGGGGGGAGAAGGGGAGAGAGAGGGGGAGAGGGGGAGAGAGAGAGAGAGAGAGAGAGAGAGAGGTCAAATTGTTCCATGCCAAAGGAAAAGCTGCAACAAAAGATAAATAACTGAAAGAAACAAACATATCCACAGATTATAGACAAGTGTTAGTGATTAGTTTAACAGTCATTATCGTCTAATACTTAACGCTCAGTTGTAATTCTGAGATTGTACGGTTGTTACATGCCATTACACCTCTTTCTCCCCTTACAGAAGAGACACTCCACTTTCATGGAAAGAGAAAGAAGAAAAAAAGCTTCTTCTCCTTTCAGGCAATGATTACGTTTACTTATTCATCTTTTCCCCCGCATTGCGAGCGACATGAATACATTCATCAAAGCTACCCTAATCCCGTGTTTTGCTCACATGTGTTTTTGTGAGCGCGAGTGATGTCGCATCAGTAAACATTATTATCCAGGGACGAGGTGTAAAATGACAGCGAGACACGGAGAGGCGGAAGGAGAGGAGGGGAGTGCGATGAGGGAGCTGCTTAGGAGAGATATCATTTGTGTCAGACGAAGTGAACACCTATCGATTTACATCCAGCGCTCCTCTGTGCGCCACAATGAGCCCTCATGCATAATTCATACAGGACCTATGAAAGAGCCATAAATACAGTCACTCTGCTCGTCAGCATAGCACACTCTCAGCACTTCTGGTCACCCAGTACAGCGAGTTAGCAGAGGAAGTGGAGGGATGCGCAGGTGAGGAGGAAGAGAAGATGCACTTGATGAGTAGAGTAGGATGATATAATGCTCTTGCTCTGTCTCCACTAGCTTGGATACGTTCCCTTTCAGTGTAGAAGCATGCATGAGTACTATATGTGAGTGTAAGCTACCTGTGGGGTGCGGGGGGAAGGGGTGGTTGTGTCCTTGATGACTCCTGGAGAAGTCTTTTGTTTGGAGTTGTACCCCCCCAGAGACACATGGAGGCCTTCTTCAGCCCAGCCGCGACTGCTTTGACGACCCGGAGGATTTACATCCTACTCCACGCAATAAAACAGCCGCTCGCCTTTCATTCCCTTCACCCCGCCTTTACTATCTGGAGTGGGAAGGGTGGCTGAGTTATGGGCTTTGTTTAGGGACAGAAGAAAAATAAAAATGCTATATGGCCACAGCACGTCCAGGATGTCAAGAAGGACCGTCCGCCTTGCGTGTGTGGAGAATTTAGAGAGGGGCTAATTGCCGGATGAGTCGGTCAAATGCGCAAGGGCGTTTATTTGTAGCGAACACTGTTGCACGTGTAAGTTCTCATTAAAGCATCGTTACATCCAATTACACCAATGACTAAATCAAGCAAATGCAGCACAGGGATTTTGACTCTGCATCAAATAATTGAGCCGAGGGGCAAAATGGAGAAGATGGAGTGAGTGAACTAACGGGGTTGGGGGCTTATGGACTTACAGAAAAGGGTAATGCATAAGCTCTCTTGCTAACACAATACACACTCTGTCTGTCTCTGTGCTGGTGAAATGCTGTCTAATGAGTTGTAATACACACCGCTTCATCTGTCAAAAGAGCATGTTGCCCTGATACACTTCACTAAATCTCCACACTACCGAGGTCATCGCCTCCCAACAGCCAGGCCTCTCGTCTCATCTATCTGCTCTTGCTCTGCAGCCTGCCCGCACCCCCCCCCCACACACACACACACCCTCACCATACCCCATGCACTTTCTCACACAAAGAAAGTAGAACAAACCTTCATTTTAACCCTGCTCCTCTCCACCATAAAGCACCAAACGACTAGTCTGCCCTTGAATGTAAAGTACCGAGAAGATAGACGAGGTGTAAGAGGAGGTAGAGGAGAGAGAAAGCGCGGGAAGGAAAACAAGGTAAAAGAAAGAGCTTTTTCATAATAAAAGTAGTAAGTGCTCGTATATCTGCCCGGCCTCAAGGCTCAGCATACCTCTCTAACCACGAGTAAGAGCAGATGGGGATGAGACAAGCAGCACTGAGCCGAGGCAGGCGGAGGAGGGTCTGAGGCGAGCCGAGCCGGGCTGGCGAGGGTGAACCTGAGTTGGGTCGGGTCAGACGAGGTTAATTAGTACGGTGTAGCCTAAGGGGGGGTGAGCGATGAGCTGGGGTGAGTATTGTTGGCCATGAGTGGCTGTGGGGCACATCAATCTGCACCACCAGACAGGAAGGACAAGACATCAGTCACTAGAGCTGCAAACTGCACAAGACCAGACACTTCAAGGAGCACATATACAAATACATGGTCTTTATTCCTCTGCAGCGTCATATCTCAGCCAGTTCTACCTCCCTCCAACACTCAGCTCTTCCAGCACTGCAGGGAAACACATACTGACTAATTAGCAGCTAATAAACACATCGACCGAGTCACTAGGTGCTATAAACCACTTTTACTGAATGCTCCTACTCGCCGGCCTGTGAGCCTCTAACACCGGGCATGGTTCCTGCTTCCTAGTGACTGATACGCTCAGTCATGTTCAACAGCACGTGAAACGGCCGACATGGCAGCCATATTGGCGAGCATGAGATGAGCTGCGGATGAACTGGGCCAAGCGTGTCTGCTACAGTCAGATGAGGGGCCATCCAGAGCACAAGGGATTCTCTATCCCATGAGAGGCAAACATTTCTAGGCCAAGAAAGTTATTGGTATGTGCGAGGGAGACTGAGACAGACGGAGCTTTGGCATGCAAGCAAGAGGACACAGAGTGAGGAGTTGAAACCAATACGAGGGTGGGAACGTCTTTATGTGCGGATTGAAGGGTAATTAGCTCATGCAACTGCCAGTCAAAACAAATAATGACACATATGTAAGTTTACAATACTTCTCTTTGGCCTTCAGGCTGCAAGGACTGCCTTCATTACAGTGATTCCGAAAATACCAGAGCTATTTCACATCAGACAAGACATGCTTGTTCTAGACTGCCTGGTAAAAAAAAATTGGAAGAATCCTTTGATCATTAAGGTCAATAAAAATGTTAAGGACAAGAAGAAGGGAATAAATACCTCATTATCAAAAACATACCATTTTCTGGCAGCGAACAGCAGCAGAGTGAATGTTAGCAGACAGATATGTCTGGAGATGAGCATTCTCTAAACTACATCTTCCTTTTCTTCTACTATCATTTCTCTACCCTGAAGGATCAGTGTACTCAAATTAATGATGATAATACACTGAATTTTATTCTAAATCATTAATGGGCCTCAAATAATTGAAAATATTTCAAAGACAAGCTGTCCCCTACGCTGAGGATGCTGTTGTTTCAGCAAAATGCATCTACAGGTTTCCAATTTATCAACCTTGGCCAATGAACATGTGCACCACAGGGACGGGGGGGGGGGGGGGTTGTGCTCGGGGGGGGGGGGGGGGGGGGGGGGGGTGTTATGCTCAGATCTCTCTGCTGAGGATGGTAAAATCTTTATGGATGTTTTCACGGACCATCAGGCCACCAACTGCTGTGCTGCCAGTGGCCAGTCATTTGATGACAATGTGTTCGTGAGAGCTGCACATAGTTGTTGAATCAACATTTAGTATACACCTTTTACAGCATTATGAAAAGTACAAAAAATATTACTAATAACAAGAATACAATGACATGTAGTATGCTAATGAAACGACACTGTTGAGTTCACATAAAACGAAACCTGAATCGATCCGATGAAAAAACCTCTCCGTGGACCATCACCTTATTGTGGTGGAGGGGTTTGTGCCTTAATGATCCCAGGAGCTATATTTTCTGGGGCAGTAGCCCCAGGTTGGGTTTCCCATGGCAAATTGGTTCTGGGTGAAGGGCCAGACGAAGAATGGTCCAAGAAGAGCCATATGAGAAGAAGATCAAGGGAACCCTGCCCTGAGGGTTACTGGGCCCCCACCCTGGAGCCAGGCCTGGGGTTCCGGCCCGTAGGCAAGTGCCTGGTAGCCGGGCCTTCGTCTGTGGGGCCCATTGGGCTCAATCTGAAGCAGGAACATGGAACCGTCTTCCCGCAGGCCCACCACCTGAAGGGAGAGCCATATGGGTCCGCTGCAGTGTAGATTGGGAAGCAGGCCAAGGCGGGGGCCTTGGCGGTCTATCCCCAACTACCTACACTGGTTGTAGGGACATGGAATGTAACTTCACTGATTGGGAAGGAGCCTGAGCTTGTGCGGGAGGTAGAGCAATTCCAGCTAGATATAGTTGGCCTTACCTCAACGCACAGTTTTGGCTCGGGAACAAAAATCCTTGAGAGGGGATAGACCCTCTTTATGCTGGAGTTGACCCAGGTGAGAGGAGGAGGGCAGGTGTAGGTCTGCTCTTAACACCCCGACTTTCTAGCTGTGTGTTGGAGTTCTCCCCAGGGGGGATGAAAGGGTAACTTCCCTTCGTCTTCAGGTAGGAAAACGGATACTAAACTGCAGTTTAGATTGTCCGTCCTTTTTGGAGAACGTGGGAAGGACACTGGAAGGTTTCCCTACCTGGGACTCCATTGTCCTACTGGTGGACTTCAACGACAGTGAGACTTGGAAAGGTGTGATTGGGAGGAATGGCATCCCCGATCTGAACTTGAGTGTTGTTCAGTTATTGGACTTCTGTGCTAGTCACCGTTTAGCCATAACAAATGCCATGTTGAAGAATACGGATGTTCACAAGTGCACCTGGCACTTGGACTCGGTCCAACGGTCGACGGTCAATGATCGACTTTGTAGTCGTATCAGCTGATCTGAGGCCGTATGTTTTGGACACTCGAGTGAAGACAGGAGCAGAGCTGACAACTGATCACCACCTGGTGGTGAACCCGATCAGATGGCAGGGTAAGATGCCGGACAGACCGGGGAGACCCAAATGGATCGTGAGGGTCTGCTGGGAACGTCTAGTTGAGGACCCTGCCCAGATGATTTTCAACTCCCACTTTCATCATGTCCCGGGGGCAGTGAGGGACATTGAGACTGAGTGGTCAATGTTCTGAGCTGCCATTGCCGAAGCGGCTGTTCAGAGCTGTGATTGCAAGGCTGTTGGGGCTAGTCACGGCGGCAATCCCAGAACATGCTGGTGGTCACCAGAGGTGAGGGATGTTGTCAAGCTGAAGACGGAGTCCTATAGGTCATGGCTGACCTTTGGAACTCCTGAGGCAGCCGACAGCTACCTGCGGACCAAGTGGTCCATGTCCCAGGCAGTCAGGGAGGCAAAAACCCGGACGTGGGAAAAGTTTGGTGAGACCATGGAGGAAGCAGCCCTGAAGAGGTTCTGGCAAGCCATCCAGCGGCTCAGGAGCGCCCAGTTCACACTGTTTACAGTCAGGGTGGGGTACTGTTGTTAAATTCCATCACTATTCAAACCTGGAACATCTTGACATCATGTGAGATAGTAACATTTATAATGTCACCACAACCCGATCCTATAGGCCGAATCACTCTGGCACGAGAGTAAATAGGTGACAATATTCAAGCTTCTGAAAGCATGTGGGGGGGGGAGATAAAGATAAAGATAAAGGTTATATATATATATATATATATATATATATATATATATATATATATATAAAACCTTTATCTTTATCTTTATCACTCCGTCTCTGTCTCTGTCCGTCACCTATTTTCTCTAAATCAGTTCGCCTGTGAGTTGACCTTCAGAACTCACTGTATGTACTTTTCCCCTGGTGGCAGGACTGATAACTGGATTACAGGCTCAATAATAAGTACACAATGGGCTTCTTTGATAAGAGGAGCAGAGTGAGAACAGGCTGAGAGGGGAAACTGTGCCTCTTAGAAACCACTGAGGATTACTAAATAAAAGAGCCATAAAACACAGGCCTTTGGCTCCGGCAGAGGAAGGCTTATGCTAACACACCGAGGTAATGATTTTAATATCTGCGTTTAGCGCAGGAGACCACACGCTGTAAATCTCACATGGAGCTAACGCTGTGAGATATAGCCACAGCTACAGACTCTGCACCTCCCTTCAGGGTCTTCATTCTGTGAGAGAAATATGCAAGATCAGCTCCTGTATTTCTCTTTATTGTCACAGGTGCAGATGGCCTTTTAATTTTTTTTTTTCACCCTTTTCGAGAAAGAGAAGAATTTCTTCATAGCCATGCAGCCAGGAAAAGCTGACGTTATCTTCCTGCGTCGCAGGTATAAGAAATATTAGTTGTGTAAAGAGTTTAAATCAAATTTTCTGTGCCTGTTTATTAATTGCATCCAATCAGACGCCTTCACTCCCTGTCGCTGCCTCTGATCCGGAGCAGGCCTGGGAAAGTGAATCTTTGGACTCCTTGAACACACAAGATGAACAAATCTTATCATAATCTTGGCAAAGATTGGTCCACTTTGGAAGCTGTTCAGGCATCTGGCAAGTCACATCAAAGACACGCCGAGTGGTCGAAACGTTTTGTTCCAAGCCGTATTCTATTAGCTCACAATAGTGCCAGCGTATGATAAGAAGTGAAAGGAAGGAGCAGGATTGGTCGGTGGCTCTGCTCTCTGCCCTCCGTCTTCTGTCCCTGCATCTGTTCACTGTTAGACAGATAAAGATTTCACTCCCCCCTCCTCTGCTTTACACCGAAAACCTGAGCCAATGTTGTTCCCATCCAAGCGGCTGGGAAATTACAAGAACAGTTTTCAGTGTGTGTGTGTGTGTGTGTGTGTTTCTGCTGGCTTGTTTAATACAAATAAATACAACCAAAGAACAGATTCACATTAAAATATCAATTATCACCTCACAGTAAAAACGATGACTTGGCTGTCTCAGGAGATGTTAGCTCCAGTCTGTGATTTCTAAGTCCTGTCACATAGTGAGAAGATGAACCCCCACTCACAGCCTGCTGTCACTGAACTCACTCATTGTGTTTGTTATTTCATACTTTATCACACCCTCATGCCTCACGTTGCCTTGTCGTTTTACACTGATTCATCATATTTTCCTAATGTTGCAATGTTATCTCACTCGGAATAATAATAAATAAGAATTCTGCGTAGAGAAACCACACTGTTGGATTAAAATGATAATATGATATTGAAAGTGTAGGAAAACAGCAGTGTGAGGGGAGCTGAAATTTCACACTTTTGAGTGAAACAGTTTTAAACAAACAGATAGACTAAATTCCCTCCAGCGCAGATTTTGTAATTGTTTTAAAATGATTTAGGTTCAAGGCCCTGAAATGCTTCCTGGTCTACTTTTAATTTTCTTAAACAATCTGAAGCTGAACAACTGACTTCTTCCTGTTTCCTCCCCGGCTGCTAAACAGTTATTACTGTCTGATTTAACTGAAAGGAAACGAGGCACATCTCATCACTAAATGCATTAACTGTCCAGTGTTATTCCACAAAATCATAAAAAAACCAAACAGCCACAACTGTTGTTATACTTAGGAATATTATGACAATATTTTCCTTAAACCTATTGTATAAACCTGGTTATAAAAACATGAAATGATGATTGAAAGCTCTGGTTCAAGGTCCAGTAAATAAAGTTGAGTACTACTATAGTAATAAACCTTCATGTTCTGCAGCAGATCTTATGTAAGGAAAATGCTTGGGTGATAACACGTTTGTTTCCTCAACTTGACCTTAATGTTGCTGTACAGTTTTTCACATGCACAAACTCACACACACACACACACACACTCTGACTCACTAACAAACACACATAACCACACGCATACAACACTGCCGTCCTCTGGCTGTATCTGTCGGTTGTGGTTTATAGCTGGAGCCCGGCACCTCATTAGTGGACAGCTGCTGCTGCTGCACCTCCCTCCATACCTTCAGTTCCTCCATCTCTCCATCCTCTCCCCCTCTGAGCTGCCCTCACCCTGAACCTGTCCTGAGGGGGAAGAGAGACGGTGGGGGAGGAAGAGTGAAGGGGGGGGGGGTCTACATGATCACATCATTGGACTGTCGCTGCTGGAGAGAGGGAGTGTGTGTGTGTGTGTGTGTTTTATCTGTGGGAATGAAGGTCCATTAAAGGATGAAGATGGAACTGTACTGTGTGTTTCACATCGCACGGATCGCACAAGTCTGATGAACTTAAAGCCATCACTGTTAACACACACACACACACATAGACAAAAGGAAGACGAGAACGAGACCGAATCTGCATGTTATTTGTGGACAAAGGGAGAAATAAACACGAAATCGAATATCAGGGCAAGTATCATGTTTTGCAGCTCCATCCATCTGACAAAACACTCATCTCTCTCTCTCTCTCTCTCTCTCTCTCTCTCTCTCTCTCTCTCTCTCTCTCTCTCTCTCTCTCTCCGCTGGAATAAATCCAGGCTGTTCTGCTCTGAGAGCCTTTCAGTGAAATCCTCCCCTGAAGGGCCGCCATCAATCCCTGCTCCCCTTTCATGTCTAATCGACTTTTACAAGGCCTGTCCCTCATAGGCTGACTTTTACTACTTTCCCGTTCCTGATTGGCCGACTGGCCCGAGTGTCGCCAAGCGGCACAGGTGCAAAGCATTATTCCCTTAATCAGAACCAATTACAAACAGGTGTGTCAGCTGCCGCCCGGGCAGGGAAGGTGGCGTTGTAAAAGGGCGGTGTGCAGCTTCTGAAGCCGGGGAATTCGAACTGGACTGAGCACATGGGCGTGTTTGATGAGGTGAACTGAATCGTTTTAATAAGTTCTGCTCATTTCCATTTAGCAAAGCAAACTTGGGCCGACGCCAGTCGGACTGCATGTGGTCGGGCCAGAGCCTGTTTCACTTCCTTTGCCTTCACTTGCACATTGATATCATGTGTTAGCGAATAAATTGTGCTGATCATTATTACCTGTGTTTTGGCCCCTCCCCTCACAGTCAGTCTAATACATTTGCGTCCATCTGGTTGTTTAAGTTTATTAAAGAGTGAATTTTACTGCCCAACAGTGCACAACCACTGAATCACAGGACATTAACTAGGCCATTTGTTTCATTTCTGTTGGCTCTCGTGTTGACTGTAAAGGCAGGGGGAAAAAAAACTATCAAGGTTAACAAACAAAAAAATCACTCATATGAGGACAGACAAAAAGTAACAAACAAAACTTGACTAACAGAATCTCAAGACAAAGCTTGGATAAGTAAACCTGACCTGACAAACGTGGATAATAGCACTGGTTACTCTTCATGGGACAAGACGAACATACAACGGCAATCAGACCAGACGGACAGACCCACAAGGAAGAGGCAAGACTAAATCTATCACTGAAACAGGAGGACGGAGAGATTTCAAAATAAGACAGAAACAAATCTGAAGAGATCCAGGGTTCCTCACAGTCATGACAGAACTGTTACTCTGTCCGAGAGCAACAGACCACAATTGGACACCTGGTTTTATCATTAACATTTCTGGTGATCTCATTGCAGTCAGATAGAGCTCGACCACATTAAGGAGGACAGATTGTGACTTGATCCCCTACACCACCTCCAGAGGTGGTTTGGAGATGCAGTGATCTTGTCAGCTGTCAATTGTAACTGCAAAATCATAGGCTTCAAAAACACTGACGATTTCTCTCTCTTTGCAGCAATTACGGCAATACCCAAGATATCAGGGGAATAAAAACATTTAAAAAATTAAAATATTACATGACAGTGTTATTAGCTTGTTTCTATTATCAGTGAATGGAAAATGACAGGAAAGTTATCCCGAGAGAACAGCTTACAACAACGACCTCAACGTGGCCATCAGTCAGAATCCTCCATTGTGACTGCAGCAGTGATTTATGTTTTCATCAGAGGACCAGAACCAGATCAGAGTCGTCAGTATGGACACTGTCATTTATTCACTGGCGTCGGTATTCTGCGTTGCACCTCAACAGATTCCTGCATCTCTGCTCCATTAGTGCAAGTCCAACCTCTGCTTTGATGTAATAGTCAGCTGGCTCTGTTGATTATGATTTAATGCTTCTGCTGTTGATGGCCTCAGAATATTTATGAAACTGCATTATCTCATCATTTGTTCTGTAGCCATTTAGGGCACAGTGTGTGTGCAGTGTGTGTGTGTGTGTGTGTGTGTGTGTGTGTCGCTGACGATTTGAATTACGGACTCGGGCACAATACATCAGCAGTAAACTGTGTGAAGACTCAGCTTTCAGCGACGGTTTCTCCTGCCCTCCAGTGTGAGTTATAAAGTCCCTTCATTAGTCTTCTTTGCTCCTCTTTGGGATATTTTAACATATTTTGCAGCTAAAGCAGTTTTTCCAAAGAAGCCAAAGCATTCACTTACCCACGAAAGGAACACCAGGAACTAACTGCAAAGAATACACAGTGACTATTTGGTTAATCATTAAAATATATATTTTTTAAAATCATTACTAATATACTTATATTAATAATAAGTTGACTGGGAAAATTGCCCAGTAGAGTATGAGCACTGTCCTTTCTATGACACCTCATTCCCTCTTCCATTCTGACATATCCGTCCTCTCGTCTTTGTGTTGGCACAACTCGCGGAGACTTGGGTCGAGGACAATCAGAGATGCATGTGAGCACTGTCTTTGTGCAGTCTGGAAAATGAGTTGTGTTCGCCACTTGCAGCAATCAGCTGCCAGGAAGATGTCTAACTCTTTCCTTTTTCGCACTGAGTCTGGAGTCCGACGTTTCCTGCCAAAGCACAGAAAAGCAGTTTATTTTGGTTTTTGGACTCCGCTTGTAAATAAAGTCAAGATGCACCAAAGTTTCGTCAAATAAATCAGCGGCTGAAGAGCTGAACACTGATGCATTTGTTATCATGCGAATGGAATCAGACTTTATCCTGTGAATCCAACCAGGTGACAGGCAACTTGGTCAGTAAAGCAGCTTAGTGATGGGTTGTTCCGGTAACACAACAATCAGGACGAGGTGTTTACTGGCACTTTTACAGCGTGTAAATATTAGGAAGGGAAAGACATAAACAGCAATCTGTGTTTTGGCGAGGAAGTAAAAATCCAATTGGACTCTGTTGGTGCCAGATTTTAATGTCAAGTGAAAGTTGTAATTCAGCATAACTATACACTGTCCAAACACACTGCAGGACATCTGTTCATACCAGATAGGAAGGAACGTGTTTTCAAGAGGGAACAGAAAGTCTTCTAAAGTTCAACCAGTGTAGACAAGAGAAGATGTTAAAGTACAGTTATTTTAAGTTGAGCTTGTTTAGCAACGAGTAAGCTTCACTGTGATGGAAATGCAGAACATGTGATCCAGACCTCTCATTCGAAACCCGACGATGAAAAACAAAATCCTAAACTATGTCAATAAGGGATGACATTGCAGAGACTTGGGTCAAGGACAATGAGAGACAATTTTTTCAGCATAAGGTTCATTTCACTTCTAGATGTTCTATAGACATCAGATTTGTGTTCATGTTTTATGATTATTGTCATTGTCTACAGGCAGAAATATTTGGTTGAGGATTCGGAAAGTTTTGATTTTTCTTCTTAGTTCATGCAGTTGTGTGTTAGGAAAGGTGAGTGTCGGTTACACAACCTTTTTGTGATCATCAGATTCTTTAGACAGCAGATTTGCTCACACATCTGAAACCCAGCCTTCATCTCTGTTTTTAAATCTGAGTGGCTGTTTGGAGTCTTTACATTAGACTCTAAGAAAGTCCGACCACACTGCTGCTTAATTAGTTAAGTACCATGCTGCAATTTATGGTGCAGCAGATAGGTAACGTTTCTCCTGCCTCAGTCTGTCAGTGACGCTTGTGTTGAATCAAACAGAAATCAGAGTGACTCATTCGCTGACTAAGGCTGCAGCTGTGTGAAGCATAAGCGGTTTTACAAGATTGATTCGTTCTTAATTCTTCACCCTGATATGACTGGCTTTTAACTCCGGTTTTATGGCAGATTGTTACAGACGTGAATGATGTGGAAAAAGTCATCTCCAGAGGGCTGTGTGTTTGCGTGTGTGTGTGTGTGTGTGTGTGTGTGGATGCTCTACTGTTTGTGAGCAGCACTACTTTACACAAAGACCAAGCCAGGAACTTGTATAAACAGAACAGTGGCCACAATGGCTCCCCTGCCAAACACTGGGTTTCTCATCAACCTCAAACAACCACACACAAGCACTAGTGTGCAAACACACAAACAAACACACGTGCACTTTGAGGCAGTTTTACGAGGAATTGCAAAATACACATAAATGCATAAGTTGTGGCTCGGTAACAAATTCGCAATATACATTATATAAAAATAGAAAAAAGAAACACACACACATGTGCTAACAAACTGACCTTGTGGCTCACATCCCATTACATTACAACAATGTGAGATGTAGCAGAAGCCGAGAAAATAACCGTCAGAGTGGATCCAAACTAAACATGAAACCACATCTCCGTGCGACCTTCTGGTAAGCCATCCAACAAAACACACAAACATCCAAATGTCAGGGGTCCAATCTATTTGCCGTTTTTTTTTTGGGTTGACAAAATGGAAAACACACCAACCACCCCGCTAATGGGAAAGCGAGCGAGTTCTACAGAGATACAGGTTCTGTGTGAGAGATGGAGGGAGTTCCCGTTTGTGAAAAGTAAAACTATAAGTTGGAATGAGGGAGGCAGCGTCAGGGAGGACAAGGGCGAGGGAGTTATTTAGGGTCTGAGATTCATCCAGGAGGTTTCTGGAATAAGAGAGAGGAGCAGGGTGATGGAGGTTGGCCCTCCTCCCTGTTGACGTTCATTTAACTGCATCCTGGCTTGGGGATTGGAAAAACAAGTCAGGTTCAAGGCCCATAAGCAAGGACGAAGACCTGAGAGTTTCCTGAGCAAGCACAGCCAATGTTGGTGTTTCCCAGCGGGACGGAGAGCCGGGAACGCTGGAGGTGTCTGGAGGTGATGATGAGTTCAGAGAGAACCAATGTCCTGCACTGTTAACTTTTACTGTGCGGGAGGACATTTGGCGAGTGTGTATTTATAAATGTGCGTGTATGGGAGTGTGTGTGTGTGTGTTTGTTTGAGATGACATGTTAGCACTTGTGTTTGGACACTCTCCCAGAAATCTCGCTGACACTCTAAAAAACAGAATGCCAGAATGCCAGATAAAAATGATCAGTCTAATTTATTGCAACTTATTACATAGTATAGCGCGAGCAGGGGCCGTGTCCCACATGAGCACAGCTCTGGGGAGCGGGTCAGTGGAGCAGGACATGTTCTGGATCCAGTCCTGCAGTCTGCTCCACGTATTTGACCTCAAAAAGGAGGTGGAGTCAAACTTTCAAATGCCAAAAACCACAAAATAGCAACACCTACCTTAAACCCCTAAAACGTCTCAGGTCTAAATGTGACAGCTTTGATTTATCTGAACAGTTTGTATCGGGGATTCACCGAGATTAAAGCTATAAATAACAGTTTTTGGTGATTTGAAAATTTTAAATAAAAAATATAATACTGTTGTGTCTGTAGGTGTCATCTGCTGTTATCGTCTGTGGAGACCTGCAGCTTTCTGACATCAATTTAAGAGGTTTTATTGCTGGTTGTAGTGGTTGGCCACTATGTGCTCACCAGCCCTTGCAGCTCTGTGTTGAAAAACGGAAAACCATCCCAGCATGTGCGCTCTTTCTCTATCTATCTCGCCCACTTTCTCTCTCTCTCTCTGCCTTCCCGTCTTTCTGTCGGACTTTGAGCAGTCGCAGGCGGCTCACAGAGGAAGTGATGCAGCCCATCTGGGGTGGTCGTTAGCATGCTCAGCAGAGAGCGAGCGTTTGGCACGGGACACATGAGAACATCTCATGCACTGACTCCACAGCAGAACCGCGGGTGGATTATAATGGGGAAAATCATTTTGGGGGGAAAACGTCTGGAAAGACAACAAAGCTGCGGGGAATGTTTCTGAGACGACCGCAGGACCACTTTATTTTCTTCTGGTTGCTTTCACCAGTCCGGGTTGGAACTGTTCAGGGGGAAAATCAAATCATTCATAAAGAATCATTTCTCCGGTGTCACTCCTTCCTCCGTGAAAAGAAGTGGCTCGGATGTTTACTCTCTTCTCTTTTGCTGCCAGTTCCCTCGATCCACTTAAAACTCTGCACAGATGCACCCAGCATCACTTTCTGGTACAGTACGTCAGCGGCCTGCAGAAAAACGCCCACCGACTTTCAACACACCCACTGCGCCATTCAAGATGTCCCATCACGTCATCACATCTTGTCATTCCGCAAAATACGTTTATTCAGACGCTCCCGGAAAGGTGATGTGAGATATGATGAGGTCATGCACGTTATTAAAGTTTCTTTTAACGCGTATGCAGATTTATGCTTAATTAAAGTGGCTTTGCCTACGTAATGAGCTCATTGGTGTATCACAGTGAGTGCCAGTAGCTGCAGTCATAAATCTATTGCTCGTCTTCTACAAATACCCACTGTGCCCGTGTTGCCTTCAAGGAGAGGCAGTGATCTAATTCTGTGGCCCCAGTTTTTCAGTCCCTCTTAACGGCCACATAAATGCACACACATACATATGCAAACATTAGATAAATGTAGTTTTGAAGAATAATGTATTCTTACAGAAAGCACAATGAGACGATTGATACCATATCTGTGTGGTAAATATTTAACCAGAGCCAGCTGTTATACCAGTGTAACATGAGGACTGGAAACAAGAGGAAACAGTGAGCCTGGATCCGTCCAGCAGTGAATTAGTATCCATCCCACTAATGGCCATATTCATGGTATTTGCAAATAATCGGGTTTGGTACTTATGTGATCTGATTTCTGTAAACTGTTACCATGCGCAAGCTCACCAGTGTATCACCAGAATTATATCATATGTGCATAATAATAGACGAAAGACTTGACTGGCCTGTAGGTGCTATGAAACACTTCCTGTTTTTTTAAAATAATTTTTAACCAAATATTAAATATCTGTTTTTATCTTATATCTATATATATATTTCCTGTATTATTTTCATTTATTATTTCCTTTTTTTAAAAAATTTGTAAAATAGAACTGACTGAATGACTGGGTCCCAAACCTACACATGTGCTTTATCCTCAACTCTTACATCTAATTGGTGGATAAGGGCTCTCACATGAGCGTCTGGTGGATATAAAAAAGGCTAAGTCATGCGTAATAAAATGTAAAACAGGCTTGAGTATCTATTTATATGTGCTAAAGCAGCTGTAACTAGTAGCTAAGTGATTCATTAATACCTCCATAGAAACCACATTGTCTTAGCCCAGGGGACACACAAACACACAACCACAAACACACCACATAAGCAAGTGTGTCTACGCAAACATCAGCACATGCACACTCGCGTTCTTGTTTCGCGGGAGATGCATTTGGAGGTGTACAAATGAACCTCCAAACTATCATTAGTCACACGTAGCACATTTGCCGCGTGCGACAGAGAGCACTTGCAGATTAATTAGTTCCCTCTGTCAGAGTAAAATATATAGGTAAACTCTAAAGAGCGAGGCTGTGGGCGGCGGAGCCGGTGGAACAAGAGGAATCGTCCTCCATATTGCGCGCTCCCTGAGGAACCTGGTGGCGGCTCGCGTTAATGCGCTGAGTTATAAGCATCTCTTTAAGCCTCACACTGCTACATCTGAGGATACACACGCTAACAACGCAACGGCGACGCACATCTTTACCACAGTGGTCCAGTTTGATTACAATGACGTTGGATTAAAATATGTTCCGAGAAGCAAACATGACCGATCCCTCAACCCAAGGCAAGAGATACTACTTTGTATGTTTCTACATGGATCCGATGACGGCTGTTTGGCTGTTTAATGCAAGTGACAGAGACAAAATCTACAGACATCATTATGTGCAGAGAGTCTCAAGAGCATTCTCTAAAGCAAACCCAGTGTGGATCAGTGTGGAGAGTTACCTCCTCAGTGTTTCCAGGGATAAGGTTTGTTTGCTGAGCAGCAGTGAAGTGACAGTAACACAAAGGTAGTATTTGGAAAGAACTCCAAAAGCTAAAGTCTGAAATTAGCGTCAGCTATACACACTATATGAGGACAGTTCATTTCCAGATTGTTCATTAGATTGAAATTGCTCTATAGGAACCAGCATCAGCATTAACAGTAGTTCACTTGACGATGAGGACTGACGACGTCTGTAAATACCTATTCACCAATCAGCTTCTTCCACTGACAAACACAGGGTAAGAGCACGTTTGGTTACAACATGGTTTTCATCTCATTGGCTTGCAGTGGATACTGAATTGGACACAGGTGATGTTGAATACTGACATTCAGCGTTACTCATTCTGCCAGCCCACTGTTAGAAAAATTAAACCATATTTCATATTTTAATCAGCCATTCAGGGCGTTTTCTGCCGCTTTTCAGCCAGGACCAACATCCTGCAGGAGAAATTCCTCCCCTCATGCTGTTCTCTCCAATTTCCTTCTTACTTCTGTTTTTTTTTTCTACCTCAACCTCAAGCCAGATATTTTTGTGCCACACTGGCTTGAAGAGAAAAACTTCCACCATGATTTCGCTGTGCACGTACCCTGAGCCAAATCCTCTATTTTTTTTCCCCCGTGCGTCGGCATCCACTCCCAGCTGCTCCCCCAAATGGCTTGGTATCACTCAGTAAAGCCACATTCAATCAGGAACATGACAATCTGAATCAAATCATTGCCAAGCCTCCTCCCATCCGCCATTACTTTCTTTAAACGTCTTTGTTGGGGTTTTATCTATGTTTTCATTAGTTCTTGTGGACCCCCCACTGGTTTCACTGCGGGGCTGATAATCTGCTTATAACGCTCTGGGCTGTCTGTCTTTGCAGTGCGACCAGCCATGGTCAGATGCACCGGGACAAGAGGGACAGGGGTGAAGAGGGACGAACTGGGGTGTCTGAAATGAGTCGGGATGTGTGCGGGGAGGGCAGAGATAGATTTCCATTTAAATACATCTTACTCAAAGGATTTGGCAGGTTGTTCCCATGGCAACAGATTCCCATCTTTTGGTTTGTGGGTGCCTATGTCTTATTATATATCTTATTGTATGTGTGTGTGTACGAGTGGTGACCTCCTAACTTTGACCCCATCAGCTGGTTAGTTTCGCAGTTGCTCTCTATTTCTAGCAAATGTTTGCATTAGCTCTCTTTGATGACACTTAACGTTACTTGTACTTTGATGAGCACTGAGTGAAGGCTAACAGCACTCAGCTGTACTTTTACTGCACATATCACATATGAAAAAAATATCAAAAGGGACAATGTAGTAGCTGATAGTAACACGCCTACTGAATACATTCATACAAAAACACAGACGTATGAATGGATTCATGGATGACAGAACAGAACAGTACAGAAATAACTTTAACTAACAAATATCATATAGGCTATACTAAGAACACATTATATGACATAATAACACAGGCTTTTAATTTGAAATCAAAATAATTAATCACAAAGGAAATCAAAAGGAGAAAGTCATTTTTATGCACTTTTTTAAAGTAGTACCAGAATATTGCAGAAATTATTTCATTTTCAGAGCAAAAATATAATTTATGGCTGGTTCTTGTTGTTAAAGTGACCTTGGGTTCAGTCATGGTGTAATATCTGTGTGTGCCTCCACTGAAAGCAGACAGATAAGTGAAAGCTCTGTATCACAGCTCCTGCTGGCTAGCAGCAGCAGCAGCTCTCGCAATTAAGTATTAAGAAATTATCCACACAAAAACTGTCTGTGTATATTTTAGGCATATTCCATAAATAATAACCCTTCCCAGCAGATGTTCCAGCGTGTAAGAGAAAATGACCTGATTTATTCACAGTCGTGACTGAAAAGACGAAACCAGCCATGTGCTGATCAGCTCAGTCATTATGTCTCTCTTAAACCCACGGCTGCAAAATCCACAGACACTGCAACAAGGGCAGACAGGCAGGAGGGAGGGCGGCTGGATAAGGGGAGGGGGGCGTTGTGATGAAGGCACCAAAATGGAAGCCGCGTGCACAAGCTAAATGGATTACTTCCCCTCAAATTGAGAGATCATTGTGTGTCAGGGAAGTGGGACCCCATGCTGGCTTTCGGTCCAGGGGGTGCATTGAAGGCTCCGGGTGTGGGTGAGTGGTCGGGTTCACTCTTTTGCAGATGGAGCAGGGAGACAGACGGAGCAGGATCTGACAGACTGCAGCGACTGAGGCAGAGCTGGGAGGGAGCAACCTGACAGAATCTCTCGAACAGAGGAAGCTCACAGAGCCGGCGCTGATTGAAACATACGCAGAGGCCCCTGCTGCCACGCTGTGCAGGTGCAGCTGCGGTGGCACATGTTAAAAGACTGGCCAAAGAACTGGGATAAGTTTGGGTATCAAAGGGAATGTGTGTGTGTGTGTGTGTGTGTGTGTGTGTGTGTGTGAGACTGCTTGCATCAGCTTATCCACAGCAGTGCTGGGTTGGTAATGGACTCAGTATCACATTGCAGTGATACCAGCACTTTCTCCTGTAAAAAGAGGCAGTGCAGTGGACGGCCATTTCAGTGCGAGTAATTCCATTAGTTTCACGTGTGAAAAACGAGTCGTGACTTTGGTTATCAGAGCCTCTAAATGACTCCTTAACTCCTCCTCCCATTACGATCAGGTATCCCGCTCTATTTGAAATGAGCAAAACCGGGGCAATCAGTGATCAGCTGACGAAGAAAAACTTATATCAAGTTCTGCTAAAGGAAAATCAATCATTGTCCTGAGGAAGACAAACAATGAATGTATTGTATGGGCGTTTTAGAAAACAGTTGTAATTTTGGCTCAGCAGTGAAAAGAAAGGGATCCTTTTTTTAACACTACCTTATTTTACATCCAGGAGCTGGTGGTACGCAGCACACTTCCCTTCACTGGCCTTCTTATGATGCTGTCTAAAGGGCACTGTTAGTTCCAGCATCAATAGCTGCTGACATGAATGATCATGGCTGGCCACAGACCTGAGCTGCTTGTCCAGGTCTACCTCCGCTGAGGCAGTGGTGAGGAGTCCAGCCTCTGCTCCAGGTTATGGATGAGGTTTATCTCCAGCTGACAGAAAGGCAGTGGTCTTTGGCTGGTTGTGGTCTTGGCTGTGGCTGCACTGTGACCAGCGAGGACAGGAAGATGTGTCACTCTTGCTCCAGATGTGGAGGACTGCTGGACTGGGCAGTGTGTTGTATACAGTTTGGACCAAAAGCCTGCTTTGATGCTGGTCTGCTTACCACATGTTCAACCGTGTGATCTTTCACTTCACTGCACTTTCCCAGCTCGCAGGAGAAGAAGACTCAAAATGATCCTTCGCCGTTTGTAGCCTGTATACGTCCAACAACGGTCTGGAATAAATTGAATTAAATCAAAAGAGAGTCTGCTGCATATGTGAAAAATGCTTTAGCCTATTGCCTCGGTCTCTTGTGGCTCCAGAGGAAGCTGTGTAAAGTCTTATCATGTTTCTTTAGTGTGGCTGAAGTTCTGTAGTAAAATCAAATCATCACGGCTTGCAGCTAAAGGTTTCACGCGGAATTAGCTACTTCTCATTTCTATTGTCAGCAGGTAAGTAGTATCTTGGTGAATGAAACATTAGCTTGTACATGTAGGAAATGCACTGTCACAGTCTAATAGGTTATGGTCTAATAGGTGTGTTGAGCTAAATGTAAAAAAAAAAAAATACAAATTAAAATGACTTATACTAAATAATACCTAAGTTATAATATTGGTTTAAAAGTAATAACAGTAAAATACATCACCAGCAGCTTGTGTTAATATGTAATGTTAACGTTAATACTGGTGGCTACATGCAGCGCCACATAAAGTCCTGACAGTCAAGATGAAGGGTTTACACCCATACACCTTGAAGAAATCCTGGCACAGAGCAAACTGATATTGATGTTTGTTTACATATGTTTTTTTTATCATTATTCTTTACTTGTTATGGAAAAACCTGAAAATCAAATAACTAGAATCCTGTTTGTACGAATAAATCTGTTGTTAAATAGACAGGATGTGATACACTGTTTGTCTTTGTACCACTGTCTTCCTCCCTAATATTCCACCATCCGACCTGACAGCAGCCACTGTTATTCCGCCCCCCTCAGGTGACTGACAGCTGGGGGCATCACAGGAAACAATGAGGCTCGAGATAAACTGCGTATGTCCACTGAGGTCGCAGGGTCAGATCGAGGGCCACCCGTGCAGGCCGGGTGTGCCACTTTAGTGCACAGCTCGCTCTCTCTCAGACACACACACACACACACAAACATGCACAAGCAGCCACAATGAGTGACATGGTTCTCTTCCTCCCTGGAATGGCTGCAGACAGCGGTAAATTAAAAAGCTCTTTTCCTAATAATTAGCCCCTCGACGGGGGCGACCTTTGTGCCTCCCACAGCAGGAGAAGCACACAGGTAATTAATGCCCCCCTTACCCCACCATCTCCCCCTCATCATGACACACACACACACACACCTGCCATGTGAGGCAAGGGCTACACGGGCCAGTGGGTCCCCTCTGAAAATGATACCCCGTCCTCTGTGCCCCCTTCATGCCCATGGGCAGCCATGGGTAATGGCGGGGAAACTGTGTGCGTCTGGGGAGGGAGGTTGTTGTAGTGGTAATGACTGGTTTGCAAAGGAGAACAGAGTGTCTGATAGTACTGAGTGTGTTTTGTGAGAGTGTGTGTGTAGTGGCGTATGTGTGAACATTTGTGTCTGTTGATGCCAGCATCCATATGGACTGTGTATGTGTATAGAATCTGTCTTTGTGCATGTCCACGGAGATCTATTCAAGCATGCATCCATATGTGCTGTGTGTGAGATTGTGTGTGTGTGTGTGTTTGTGTATGTGTGTGTGTAATGGTGGGTTTTTGACTGTCAGAATAGCTGTGTAATGGTGCGTGGTCCCTTTTGATAAGTCTTACAGTTGTGACGGAGGCCCCCGTCCTCTTATCTCCAGAGGACAATGTTGCACTCAGAGCAGCTGCCGCCACAAACACACCACACACACACCACACACACTCCTGCCGCTTCACAGCCTCCCATTCATCTCTGAACACCCAGCGTTACACAGGCGTGCACAAGCGCACACACACACAAAGTATAATGGCGCGCACGCAGCCAAACCCTCCAGTGAATCAAACATTCACTCACACAAACACACATGTGCAGCCGATCACACAACATCCACCATATCCACAGTCTAAACAACTTAGCTCTTATCTCTCTAACTCCGTCTGACTTTAAATTACAGCGTCATTATCCGGCACTCACCTCCTTAAACAGTAATAATTGATAAAATGAGATTGATTAAGCATGCTATTACTGCAGCATAATTGCTTGATAATGAGCAGATTGCCTGCTAATTGTTGAACAGATAATAGGCTTCACATATGCCTCAGGCGAAAAGAGTGAAGTATCAGATATGGGCTCCGTGAAAACTCTCAAGCTACAGGAGGATGTGGCCATGATATGTGCTACAGATGGCTCCTCTGCCTTCCAACCACCCAGCTCAGCGTGGACGCACACTGGTGCCGGGGCTTATGGGTCACGGTTATGCATTCACATGAGTGACTGAAGAACAAGACATTACAGCTCTTAGTTTAAATGCATTTATGTCAGTGAAGAGTCTGAGTCTCTGAAAGACAGATTTTTAAAAAAAGTTGTAAAATGAAGTTTACACTGGGCCTCATTGTAAAATCCTGTCTGACTGTGATCTGATGTGCTGCGCAGTGTTTTGGCTTCTGATAAGATTTCAGACTCACAGATCTGATACACTTCAAGAAAACCTGGATCTTCAATATCACGGATGCGCCTCCAAAACTATTTTGCGCCATGTGTATATTTCATCTTCGCAGTAATGCGCCAAACCTGTGAGGCTCAATCCGTCCTCAGAGTAAACTTGATTAGAGAGATTTCATGCTTTATTCTAGAGCTAACACACTTAATTTATAGTATTTCACATGAATTAGGGGCAGCGACTGGTTGATTTCCACCGGGGCTTCAAAACAGTAACTGCGGGGTCTTTGCTCTGAGTGAATTAATGGCTGTTTATTTCCTATTTCCTCTCCTCCTGCTCACTGGAGGTGTCTTTCAGCGTCGCTGACGGTACGCTGGCCATGAATGGCCCACTGTCCTCCTGCCTGGGCCTCTGTTTGCCTTAGGGCTTCCCCCTCGCTCCGAGCAGCCTCCCTTTGTGTGGGAGAATCAAGGGGAAAGAAAGCAAAGATGTGGCGGGGTGGGGTGGGGTGGGGGGGGGGGGGGGGGGGGGGGGGGGGGGGGGGGGGGGTTGGTAAACACCGGCCTGTCACAGCTCTGTGGGAGATGCTATAGCCACTGCCTCCTCTGCTGCCACCAGGGAGAGTTTTAATCGCCGGGGCGTCTTAAAGAGCCAATTAGACAAAGGAGGGTTTTGTGTCGTCTTTGCAGAGCGGACTGGACACTGACAAACAACTGTGTGAGAACTGAGGGGTGTTTGGGCCGGCTGAGAGGGGGCCTGTTGTGGTCAAGAGCTGTCTGATTAATGCCTGCTTGTATACTGTACTGACAGATGGGCTGGGCAGCTCCATTCAGCCTCGGCGAGACTGTTTGGATTGGAGTCACCTATAGAAAAAAATGCATATATTTTCGGCTCCAGCCTATGTTGCGCCTGTTTTTTTTCCCGGTATCAGGTGAACAGCAGGAAGAGGTATATTAACTCATATATTTGTTGTTGTCATCCAGCTTCATGCGCCGCAGCATTTTCCCTGCCCCCTGCAAAATATAGGCCATCGGCTTTTGTTCCAGGTTGATCTGACTTAAAGTGCATACAGGAAGAGGAAGAGGATGTCAGATGTCCTAGTCTGGATTTCAGGCATGTTGCCAGACACCGGGCCACTGTGGCCGACTCAAGTCTCCACTGTCATTAACCTACATCGCTCCAAATTACCTCCTATTCCCAATGAGCGGGAGACAGACAAGTGTGGGGTCTGCAGAGAGAAAGAAAGAAAGAAAGAAAGAAAGAAAGAAAGAAAGAAAGAAAGAAAGAAAGAAAGAAAGAAAAAAGGTGTTGGGAGCATGAGCAGGAAATTCAGGAAGCAGTCGGGATGGATGAAGACAGTGATCGAACGTGACAAGGAAGGAAAAACAGAATGAATGAGCGAGGTAAGGCCTGAACCATTAGGAAATGAAAACCTGGCATATAACTTTGTCATATTTTGTCACCGGATCCTGCATTAAAAGTGAAAAGTGTGATTTATTAGTGTTGTGTTTTCATCATGAAGATGTAATTCATCGGACTGTAAATACTGGTGCTGCCGGTGTGTGTGTCATTTTCACAACATTTGGGAGTTCTGCCGTTTAATTAAAATGCTGTAGAGGGAGATCGAGACAGTGTGACCCTGTATGTGTTTCCATTCATGTGTGACAGCACTATATGTGTGCACATTTCTGCAAGTGTGTGTGTGTGTGCACATTGTCAGGTTTTTATCAAGTGTAATTAATGTGCTCTTTTGGGTACAGTGATCAAGCTGTGCAGTTTTGACCCTACAGCCACACACACACACACACACACACACACACACACACACACAGAGTGTAAAGAGGGAGTCAGAGAGGAACACAGTAACACACTCCACTGCCTCAATTACCACGCAGAAAAGAACAAAAATGATTATTGAATTTCAAGACAATTGCAACTGAGGCAAACAATAATAAGTAATGGGCATGTTGTGCAAATTGATTATGGGGGAGAAAACGGCCATGAAATTGAAAAACAACAGTCATCAGAGAACACAAGGAGCCGACACAAAGGGGGGGGGTCTGTGGGGAGGTAAAGAGAGAATGATTGGCAGCTATTGACACAGTGACTTGCAGGTAATGAATGGGCCCATACACCTGATGCCTGTGGGCAAGTGGGTGTGTGTGGGGGGCACGGGGGAGGGGAGGGGAGGGGAGGGGAGTGCATCTCAGGTGACACTGTGAAGTGGGAGAGAAAGATTTCAACTGTGATACAAGTCGCACAGATACTGAGCACATATGTGGGGGCACAGATGCTCACACACACTCCTGTCTATTCATGCATGTCGCAGCTCAGCTGGAACCATTTCCTGTCTGAGTCTCCTGAAATCTTTTTTTCTTCCTTCCTTTTACGTAATGTCATTTAAAGACATGATTTTACGTATGTGTGAAATGTGGATAAGGTTGATGTGTGGTGGGATCTGTTTCCTCTTTGGATCACATCTGCACTTGTACAGTTAACATGCAGTTATGTGTTGAGTGTTTTTTTCCCCAATTTTATTATTTTATACAAAAACTTGTTAACTGATTAATCATGGATTAACGCAAAAATCATTGTTCGGTTTCTTTTCCAACACGGAGATGATGTTTGTGGGCGGACCAGCAAAAGAGCGTTGGTGGATTCAGTGTTCTGTGTTGTGGTCTTTTCATTTTGTGTGAACAAATGACGAATGCCAAGGAGATTAGCTCAGTTTCAAAGGCTCGCACCAAACCAGCAATGTGCTGGAAACAGGGACACGTAACAGTTTGGGAACAGATGTGACGTCTTTTCTTACTCTTGCTCCTCAGCTCTGCCAGTGTGCTCCGAAACCAGATCCCAGTTCCAGCCAGACCGGGTGTAAACAGTTATCAGAGAGCGATATGAGCAGCATGTGGACATGAACGTGGAGGGGGCTCATGTCTCTGAACACATGGGTGGGATTCATCTGCAGAATGCACGTATGCACTTAGACATAACATACGTCTGCACATGCAACCAGCAAATCAGACACAGTTTTGAAAGCCTATATGTAGCTGTCAGTCTGTGCATGCTGCTGGACTTATATTAACATAAGGCCACGGAACATGTGTTGGTCAGAGATTCAAAAGCCTGCAATGCCTCTAAGCAACCAAACAGCCCTCTGGAGGATATCTCCATATCCCTACATCTCTTTTCCTCCAAACAACATCTTTCAAATCACCTCCTCATCCTTATCCTCCCCTTCTTCCCATTCCTTTTCCCGTTGCCTGCTTCACTCGCGGCTGCAAATGAGAAACAGTTCTAACCCGGCGGAGGGTCTTTCAACCTCCCCTGCTGGCGTTTTGTCCCCAGCTAGTGAGGACGCCCAGCAGGACGACTCCTCGAACTAATGGTCAGCAGTAAACGCATGCTGCGGGTTTCAGGGGAAGACTAATTTGTGTGTAAGTGTAGCGAGTAGGAAGTGTGACAAAGACAAACACACAGACGTCCGAATTGATGTTTGACCCCACATCAGCTCCACAGACTCATAACAAAGAGCAGGCAGCCATCCTCTCAGCTGTACATAAGAAAACAGGCGCCTGCTATAGCTATTACTCATATATCACCCGGCTCATATCGCAACACCCGCGCCCTGCTGAGCCCAAATAACATCTGTAAAACTGAAGTGAAACACACACACACATACACACACACACACATACACACACACATACACACACACAGGTATGTGTGAGTGGTTTATTATAACATGATATGCTAACGTTTCTATAAAAGGGGAGTCGTTGGAGTCAGGGTCTGTAAAATGTCCGTAAGGAAATGAAGGGCTGGGAGGACGGGATCTGTTCCTGATAGGTGGCGGCGCTGCTAACATACCTGCTTTAAACGCACTCATAAATCACCACAACAGAGGCGGGGGGGGGGGGGGGCCCCCTGACAGCACATACCGTCCATACACACACTAATCAGGTGAGTAAGATGACACGCAGCTGTCATTGTGGTTCCTCCTCATGTCTCTGTTAAGAATATGGCTGTGTCCGAAGTCGCTCCCTAACCCCTACATAGTGCACTATACAGTGACCACGCCATTTTATAGTGGTGTCCATATGCTTAGGGATCATAGCATGTCCACTATATAGTGCACTCAATGTATCCCACAATTCGAAATGTAGTGAACATCCAATGGTCACTAACCGGAGCAAGATATCCCATCATGCATTACCATAAATTCTCTAGGCTGCGCGGAAGTGAAAATGGCGGACGGACGGGAGGAAAATATACATAAATATTATAAAATATAACAAAATACGAAAATAAAAATCACAGGACAGTAATCAAAAGCTTCTAATTTAACAAAAATGAACTGGTAAACAAACAAGTATTTTGTGAGACGACAATAATGTGGTACGTTTTAATTGTGCGACTGCGATGACGTAATTACCGGCGCCGAGAGTAGCGTCCGAAAGATTTTTCTGTTGAGCTCACTAGTGCACTACATTTATTTCCCTGTGTAGGGAGTAGGGAACGAGTGAGTGATTTCGGACATGTCTGTTTCCAGCTCACCATGTGATTATAATTCAGCCTAATGAGGTGAAAATTGGACTTTTTGAAAAAAACGTCAAAATTTTGTCTGAAGCGTCGTGACATAGCATGTCATTGCGCAATCAGTCAAAATTTTGACTTTTGAAAAAAACATCAAAATTTGGTCAGAAACATCATGATTTAGCACGTTGTCGCGCAGGGGGGAGAAAATTTGACTTTTTGAAAAAAATGTCAAAATTTGGTCTGAAACGTCATGGTATAGTATGTCATTGGGTCTCGGACCAAATTTTGACTTTTCACGAAAACATCAAAAACGTGTCTGGGGCGCGACTAAATGTCATAATATAGAACGCTGTTGCCAAATGGACCGGAAATTTGACGTTTTGAAAAAACATCAAAATTTGCTCCAAAACATCATGGTGTAACATGTCGTCGCGAAATGGAGGAAAAAAAGGGCAAAATTTGGGTCCAAAACGCCATGGTATAGCATGTCATCACCAAATCGGGCAAAAATTGCACTTTTTGAAAAAACATCAAAATTTGGTCCGCAACATCATTGTATAGCATGGCATTGCGAAATTGGGCGAAAATGTGACTTTTGGGGAAAAAAAGGCCAAAATTTGGTCTGAAACGTCATGGTATAGCATGTTGTCACCAAATGGGGTGAAAATTTGACTTTTTGAAAAAACATCAAAATTTGGTCCACAACATCATTCTATAGCATGGCGTTGCGAAATTGGGCGAAAATGTGACTTTTGGGGAAAAAAAGGCCAAAATTTGGTCTGAAACGTCATGGTATAGCATGTTGTCACCAAATGGGGTGAAAATTTGACTTTTTGAAAAAACATCAAAATTTGGTCCACAACATCATTGTATAGCATGGCATTGCGAAATTGGGCGAAAATGTGACTTTTGGGGGCAAACAATAATAAGTAATGGGCATGTTGTGCAAATTGATTATGGGGGAGAAAACGGCCATGAAATTGAAAAACAACAGTCATCAGAGAACACAAGGAGCCGACACAAAGGGGGGGGGTCTGTGGGGAGGTAAAGAGAGAATGATTGGCAGCTATTGACACAGTGACTCGCAGGTAATGAATGGGCCCATACACCTGATGCCTGTGGGCAAGTGGGTGTGTGTGGGGGGCACGGGGGAGGGGAGGGGAGGGGAGGGGAGTGCATCTCAGGTGACACTGTGAAGTGGGAGAGAAAGATTTCAACTGTGATACAAGTCGCACAGATACTGAGCACATATGTGGGGGCACAGATGCTCACACACACTCCTGTCTATTCATGCATGTCGCAGCTCAGCTGGAACCATTTCCTGTCTGAGTCTCCTGAAATCTTTTTTTCTTCCTTCCTTTTACGTAATGTCATTTAAAGACATGATTTTACGTATGTGTGAAATGTGGATAAGGTTGATGTGTTGTGGGATCTGTTTCCTCTTTGGATCACATCTGCACTTGTACAGTTAACATGCAGTTATGTGTTGAGTGTTTTTTTCCCCAATTTTATTATTTTATACACAAACTTGTTAACTGATTAATCATGGATTAACGCAAAAATCATTTTTTCGGTTTCTTTTCCAACACGGAGATGATGTTTGTGGGCGGACCAGCAAAAGAGCGTTGGTGGATTCAGTGTTCTGTGTTGTGGTCTTTTCATTTTGTGTGAACAAATGAAGAATGCCAAGGAGATTAGCTCAGTTTCAAAGGCTCGCACCAAACCAGCAATGTGCTGGAAACAGGGACACGTAACAGTTTGGGAACAGATGTGACGTCTTTTCTTACTCTTGCTCCTCAGCTCTGCCAGTGTGCTCCGAAACCAGATCCCAGTTCCAGCCAGACCGGGTGTAAACAGTTATCAGAGGGCGATATGAGCAGCATGTGGACATGAACGTGGAGGGGGCTCATGTCTCTGAACACATGGGTGGGATTCATCTGCAGGATGCACGTATGCACTTAGACATAACATACGTCTGCACATGCAACCAGCAAATCAGACACAGTTTTGAAAGCCTATATGTAGCCGTCAGTCTGTGCATGCTGCTGGACTTATATTAACATAAGGCCACGGAACATGTGTTCATCAGAGATTCAAAAGCCTGCAATGTCTCTGGAGGATATCTCCATATCCCTACATCTCTTTTCCTCCAAACAACATCTTTCAAATCACCTCCTCATCCTTATCCTCCCCTTCTCCCCATTCCTTTTCCCGTTGCCTGCTTCACTCGCGGCTGCAAATGAGAAACAGTTCTTACCCGGCGGAGGGTCTTTCAACCTCCCCTGCTGGCGTTTTGTCCCCAGCTAGTGAGGACGCCCAGCAGGACGACTCCTCGAACTAATGGTCAGCAGTAAACGCATGCTGCGGGTTTCAGGGGAAGACTAATTTGTGTGTAAGTGTAGCGAGTAGGAAGTGTGACAAAGACAAACACACAGACGTCCGAACTGATGTTTGACCCCACATCAGCTCCACAGACTCAGCCATCCTCTCAGCTGTACATAAGAAAACAGGCGCCTGCTATAGCTATTACTCATATATCACCCGGCTCATATCGCAACACCAGCGCCCTGCTGAGCCCAAATAACATCTGCAAAACTGAAGTGAAACACACACACACACACAAAAAAAAAAACGTATAAGCGCAGGTATGTGTGAGTGGTTTATTATAACATGATATGCTAACGTTTCTATAAAAGGGGAGTCGTTGGAGTCAGGGTCTGTAAAATGTCCGTAAGGAAATGAAGGGCTGGGAGGACGGGATCTGTTCCTGATAGGTGGCGGCGCTGCTAACATACCTGCTTTAAACGCACTCATAAATCACCACAACAGAGGCGGGGGGAGAGGGGGGGTTGGGGGGGGGACACACACCCTGACAGCACCTACCATCCATACACACACACTGAGACTCAGCATGGGGGCGTAGCGTGATGGGGACAACCGGGATGGGAGAGACCGGGAGGGGAAAAAAAGATGAAGAGAGGGAGAGAGAGGAAAAGAAATTCAGAGGAAAAGATAAAAGGAAGCGCAGGAGGAGGGGAGGGCAAACAAGTTTCTGATGCTGCCAGTGTTAGAGGGCAAACAGCAGGAAGAGACGACAGGCTACAGAACAACGGCAGACAGCTGGGTTGATTGAGGAATATGGGAGAAGCAGGGTGAGGGAGCGTTATTAATAAAGGAGTGCGAGGACGGCGGAGGGAGGAAGAGGAGGGAGTGATGGATGAAAAGCCTGAGTTACAGGCCCTTGGAGGAGGACAGGACACCTCACTTCATCACAATCTCACACACACACACACACACACATGCCCACAAACGTTCCTGTCAGTGCCGACCTCCTGAGAATTCCCTTGACACTCTTTTCCAAAGACATACGTGTCTATTAAGCAGCTGACCTCAGACTGACCCTTGTCCTCGCATGTACAGACTCCATCTTGAAAAACAGTGGCTCTGTCATAATATTAGCTCTTTACACATATATTAATATTACCAGCCTATATAGGTTTAATGTAAGTTCTGAAAACGTGTGGTTGGATTCGTCTATAAGATAGGAAGAGCACTTTGGTGTGAGGACACGCACTTGCAGACGCGTCCGCAGTTTGCTGATGCTTCACATCAAACGGCGTCTGCAGACAGGTAATGCATGTGCATAAAGAAAAGCCCCTCTGAAAAGGCGAGCGAGAGCATGAAGGAGAGAAGGCATTGAAGGTAAACAGTATGTGGGCTTTGATGTCGTTTGATGTCGGATGCATATTTGCTCCGTTCTCTTCATTAGAGCAGTGAAGGGACAGACGCCGGCGAGACAGGAAGAGAGATGACGGGACAGAGGGACATGAAAGCGTCGTTAGATGGAGGTGGATTTAACCTCTCACAAAAGCCACGTCCACACAACACAAATCAATGGCACCAGGATGCCAGTGAATGTCACACAACACTTTACCGCTGGTAATGAAAAAGCTGCCACCTGTATCCACTCACACCTCCTCCTCCGGTCGCCCTGATACACCCACAGCCCACATGTGGATAGAACTGTTACATTCATATGTGTGGTCTGGATTTGATGATAATATCTATGAATTAAACCAGCAGCAGCATGGTGAACAGTGAGGCAGCAGGAGCAGGTACATCTCTCCATCACACACACACACACACACACACACGCACACACACCGTCTGCTGAGTCAGCACACACACGTAGAAACTAACACATTCCCACACAGTGACCCTTTGATCCCTGCGTCAATCCATCTGTTAACATACCCAGTTGACCTCCACCTGACTGTTGATGCATACACATACCCTGAGATTCTCAAGCCAGGGACTGTGCCCTCTTGCACACACACACAAACACACACACACACACACACACTATAAACAAAACAAAAAAAAAATGCCGATGCTTTTGCAAATTTCAAAAAGTAATCATGATGATTAAATTGTCAGCGCTGTTTATAGTAATAGATGGTGTTTGGATATTGTGTACTTGGAATTTAATTGTGAAATTATGGAGCCTAAAAGAACAGTTGGAAATATTTTTGTTCGACAATGAAATGTTTTCATAGAGAGAGCTGTCCACCACATCAGACTACATAGATGACTATAGTCATTTGTTTGCATACAGATGGATGGTACCAGTGGTACAGCACCACACTTCTGAACACACACACACACACACACACACCACTTGACAGCCCCCCTGAGGGCAGAAAACTTTTCCTCCTCCTGCTTATCAGGAGCTGATTATCAGTGCCTACTGTATTGTTGCAGATGGGAACCCCATTCCAGACCTAATAGGCTGCCTAAGTGATTTTGTCTTTGTCCTTTTGTGTCCTTGCCTTTCAATCAACTCCGGCTGATTGCAATCTAGCCAACCAGGTGAGTGGATTCGTCACGAGAGTGACAATTTGCTGCCGAGATGGGCCAGATCCCTTATCTCCGCGGGACTTCCTGGATTAATTGAGACGGGTTAAGAGGAACAGGGAAGAGACTTGATATTGTGGGGAGTTGAAGATTGCTGATACAGGAGAATGAATGAGATGTCACGTTCAAGCACCTCCCGAAGATGAAGACGGAATAGATTCACTTCTAAAATATTATTTATATTTATTTTGGTTCATTTATTGGTAAGAAATTATTGAGACATTTTATAATACTAGGTTTTACCGTTAAGTATAAATCATTCCCCCTTTCCCAGGAAGTACAGCTCTGTTCATTCCACTGAAGACTTTAATTCAAAAAAATCTTCTTTAATGAATAATTAGATTATCGCACATGATCCAAAATTAGTCAGCCTGAACGCACCCAAGACCAGAGTGTAATGCAAGTTACTTCAATGTGATGATAAACAATCACTGTGGGTCCAGGAATGTGAACTCGTCTAAAGATGGGCTATAGAGGCCAATTGAAAACGTGTCACATAAAAATGTCAGATGCGTGACACATCATGTGTGAGGGGGAGGTGGGAGTAGAGTAAATGCACTGCATGTGTGCGTGTGTGTGTGTGTGTGTGTGTGTGTGTCTAGAGAGTAGCAGCAGTGGAGGGCAGTGTGTTCTGAAATAGCGTGTGGAAAAGTCATTGCTAAACTCTTCTCTCCCCTATGTGGCCTGTTTGCCCTTAGGCTCAGCATGGCCTGGCATTTACATACTGTTCAGCACGTGCTCTGGGACACAGGCTAGGTACAGAAATACACACACACACACACACACACACACACACACACACGCACACACACACACACACACACGCCACAATTTATCCTGGGAAATAAAAGCTTCCACTTCTGCCACAGCACACACACATACAAGTATTCTGCCATAGATACATCTGGGGAAATAAGTCCATGAACATCTGCTGACATGTACACACACACACTTATACACACACACGCACATGCGCGCACAAAGTCAGACATAGCAGACAATCTGAAACCACAGGATGGAGAAACAGGATGACAGGCCAGAGTGAATGAAGGAGGAAAGAGATCACGTTGTGGTTTTCACAGTTGCTCCCCCTCTGGCATTCATGACTCATGACAAATGTCACATGTCACAAGTTAACACGAGCAGTGTTCTCTTCCCAAATGTTTCACACTCTCTCACTTCTACTGTCTTTTTGATTCCCCTCATCCTTATGTTTGTGTTAATCCGCTTCTGGTTGTGTTTCCGTGTCCGTCTCCTCCTACTTCCTCCCTGACTGTTTCCCCACCACAGTGCCTGACCCTCTCTAAACCCCGTAAAGCCGTTCATACATCAACAACACCTCCCCGGCTCACATGCGATGTTAAATCAACTCTCCTCTGACACTGATCCAATGTTTCCCCAACATTCCCACAGTCCTTGTTAAATCCCTAGCTGGATTTTACAGGACCCTTGTGCTTGGCCTCTCATCATACTCACCTGTGATCCACCTCAGCAGTTTAAAGAGAAGCCAGCGGCTCTAAAACCCCCTGCTCCAGTTTCATAGTCAAATCTGCAGTGGATCCATTCTGTGGGTTTCACTTGCTGCTGTGGAAACAAGGCTGCAAGTGAAGGGTGTGTGTGTTTATGAATGTGTGTGTCCTGCGTGCGTACAAGCAAAACGCCGACCCGGCACCGTGCAGTAAACGTCACCCTCGACTCATGGTCAGCGATGTGTGACAGTCACAACCTCTCCTCCTTCATATGGAAGCGAAGCGCATCATGCCAGCTCCTCCGCTCATCCCTAAGTAGAGACACAGTTCTGACCTTAACAGCGTTTATATATGTGTGTGTGTGTGGGTGTGTGTGTGTGTATAAACCATCACTGCCATGTGTTAGAGCGAGTCTCCATTAACACACGTTTTATGTGGCAACACAGTCTTTAACAATGACCCCTGTTATTTTGTTGAGTCAAATATGATGGTTTACCATCTACTATCCTTTAGTCAAGCAAACATTCCTAAACGGACCTCAACATTACAACATTAATCAGTTCCCCCGAAACAGGCACATCCTGCAATATAAAGATCCGAGTAGGGAGAATTGCATCCACACCATTAGTTTTAAAGTAATTTATACAACTTTTATTGTTCTTGTCAATATCACTAGAGGTTTTCATCAGTCAAATGTGTTGTTTTGGGGTAGTTGCTATAAAGACTGCTGTCTCACATAACCACTACACTTCATGTTGCTTTGCAATAACAAATAACAATTAATCATAATAAGCTGAGAGCAACAACAAACTATGGGATCATATTTTATTGGAGTATTGGAAAACCCCTATAATGGGCGTTAACCTGCATCACTATGAAATAGTTTTGCTTTTCATGGACAGTTTCACCTTTATCACATGTGAACACATCTGAGGAGCATTCGGCCCAAACTGTCAGTGCAAACAGCTCATTGCTAAAAAAGTTCGTCACACATTTTCCTCAAAGATCTTTTACAGTCTGCGCTGCGTGTGACAAATTCTGCTGTGTTTGGAAGATAAACTGCAAACACATGCTAAAAGACATAATAATTTGATTTTACCAAATTCCATTTGCCATCAAAACTGGTTGGCCCAGGCCCATGTGATCCCCTCCCTACCACAACGACTTGAAAAGACCACACACATACACACATACACACACACACACACACACACACACAGGAGGGTAAAAGTAAACACCACTCAAACAGCGGAGGTGCAATATTCACACAACATATACCACTGCAGACTTGGCAGACTTTGCATTAGAAGTAGCAGAATTGATAGTTTCCTGTTATACTTTATTGATCAGTGACTAAGGACAAACTTTAATAACAGTGAATTTTATAAGTAAAAGAAAATCAGTTAGAAAGTTTATGTGAGGTCTGTTAACATTTATTAACATATAGTAAAACTGCAACCCGGGAGCATTAAAGTTCTTCTCCTTTATTACAAAACATTAAAAACACCTTACAGTTTATCAGCCCTTTATTAGAGGGTGTTGCCTAATTTGCTTTATATGTGATGGTACTTCTGCACTGTACACACAGTATTATAATAACAACTAATTCATGCAGGGAACAATAGAACAAAATGTGCTCTCACTCTGCCAGATTAACAGCAGGAGAGACAAAGGTAGAGGAGCAGCCGGAGCGGTCGACGCCAGCTCCAGCACACCTGGTCCTCGTGACCTCTGACCTCAGCTCCAGACATCACAGCCAGAGCCAGAGAAACAGGAAGTGCAGAAATTACGACTGGCAGGAGCCGGAGGAGGAGGAGAGGGAACTGGAACGACGACCTGCTGCGAGTTTTATCTGAAGCAAAAAGAGCAAGAAGCATAAAGAAGAAAAATAGCGCAAACGATGTCGGCCGTATCCGCACGCACTGTATTTCATTGTGTAGCGTTTGTCGAACCACAGTGTGTTTCTGGGACTGTTCACACCAGGAGGGGTGATGTGATGTATCAGAAAGCAAAAAGCAAAGAAGTGATGAGCAAAAGAGAGCAGCAACACGTGTAAACAAATCACGTCAGTGCTTTAAAGATACGGGAGAAATCCTCACTAAGCACTGAGCCAACATGTGTCATGACTAAAGCAAACACACACACACACACACGCACACGCACACACGCAGCGGCTCTGATAGTGGCTCTGATTTATCACTGGCTAAGTCAATATAGAGATGGATGACAGGAGCTGGTGGGGAAAGAGAGAAGAATGAAGGGATAACAGGTGGGGGAGCGGCCCCTCTGGCTACATCCAACACACAGAGGATGCCCCAGGTAAACACTGGCACCATGCCAAGGCCCCAACGCCAGTATGTACACACACACACACACACACACACACACACACACACACAGAGCCCACTGTAAAGCTGTCATATGCTCAGCTCTGCCGCAGTGCTGAACCCAGCAGCCCTCTCTTCTTTGGGCCCATCTGTCATTCTCCCCTATCTCTCCCTCTCACTCTCTCTCCCTCGCTCCCTCCCTCCCTCTTCTTCGCTCTCCTTTCTCCTTGCGATACCTTTTCACCTTTCATACATTCCTCTCTCCTCTTATCCCTTTTCTCCGCCATCGTCCCTTTTCTTGTTCCCTTTTCCACGATAGTAAGAATCTGAGCCCCAGATAAAAAGAGACATGGGGGGGGGGGGGGGAAGGAAGGGTAAAAGATAGTAAGAATCTGAGCCCCAGATAAAAAGAGACATGGGGGGGGGGGGGGGTAGAAAGGCTCAAAGCTCATGTCAAACACTAAGACTTAAAAAAAAAAAAAAAAACCTCACACTCACACATTCACACACTGTACTATAGTTGTGAGGAGCTTCCTGCATTATTCCCTTTAGCTCTACAATCCTGGCCTTGTCGTGAGTTGTAAGCAACATATGTCCAGCACCTCAAGGCCTCTTCCGGCTGATGTTACTGATTTTTACCGGAAACATACAATCTCCATCTAGCGTTTACACCAGTAAATGTAGGAAACTACACTGAACTGTCTATAATTATTGTTTTTAATTGTATATGTAATATGTGTTGACCTTAAACTCATTGAAGATTGGTGATAATATGAGGTCTTTGCTTGATTTATTATGAGGAGGAGTTTGGGATATTCCAGGGAAAATGCAGTCGCAGTTGCAGAGAGTGGCTCAAAACAACGTATGTTCATATTCAAGTGACTAAACCAAAGCCCTGTTGCAATCGCATTAACTATGAGGAGGGCAAAGGAGGAAATCAAGTAATGTTTTTCAAAGTGTCCATAATGAGAGGAGACAGGACTGGATGAGCACAAACCATCAGACTTCATTAAGCATGACCATAACTGTACCTTCATCTTAACCACATATTCATTTCATTTCAAAGTTGTATAAATTAACTAAATTGTGTGTTTGTGTGTGTGTGCGTGTGTGTGTGTGTATACAAATACATACATTGATAAAAATGGAATATATATGCATATTGGTGTGGATATTGAAATATAGTTGACTGATAAATATAGAAACCATCATGAGTAGAAAGGGGTGATAAAAGTGTGTACTTCTTCTCACTCCCTTTTTGAACATGTACTTATTATGATATGATGATGATTATATTACTATACATCATTTTGTTTTCCTTATGCATGTAAATTTAAAGATATATATAGTTTTCCTTTTCATGTCAGACACATTAGTTCGAAATAAATAAATAAAAAATAAAAACAAGTTAAATTATGATCAACCAGATTTCTTTCCCACAAGGCGAATGATTACATATGTTCATCAATACACTCAGCACAAACATCAGCAGTGTTTGCAGCTGTGAGTGTGAGTGACGGACGAACTATTCTATGAAACCTGAACTCCAAACTGCCTGAAACCGAAACTCTAAAAGTGAGCAGCAGGATGTCCTTGTCTACCACCCCCCCCCCTCCCCCCGATGACGTTTTGCCCTTTTAAAGAGAGAAATTCAAGAATTCACTCACACAAATGCAACACTCAATTTAACCCCCTGACAGATACAGTATCCCAGATAAGCCATAAGGTACATGAGAGGTGGGGGGGAATGTGAGGGGGGGGTGACTGTCCATCGAGATAAAGTCCTGCTATTGATGACATGAGGAAGTCACAGTGACAGGCCGCTGACAGGAGGGTCAATAAGGGAAGGAAGGGGAGGGTGCAGGGGGAGGTGGAAATGGGAGGACATTGTCAATCATTAAGGTTAATGATAGGAGGCAAACAGTCACACACACACACGCTCAAACACACACACACACACACACATACACCATGACATGACCGCACACAGAGACATAACCTACACAAAATCACAGTCTGAGTGAGGATGTCTGACTGTCTGAACAAATGAGCAATTATTGATCCCCAGCAGGAGGGAGTGATGTGGTTAAACACGGGGTCACATCCCAACACGGCTGCACTCAGTGACTACACAGGGGGCACCCTGTGTGTGCGTGCATGCGCATGTGTGTGTGTGTGTGTGTGGACATTAGTGTGTATTTTATCAGTGTATTTCTATGATTTAATTTATAATTAGATGGTTCAATTTATTGTGGGAAAAATAAGTTTAATAGCTAAAGTAAAATATTTGCATTGACATAAATCAAGATGAACCTTTTCATTAGTGATTGTAGTAATGAAATTTTTAAAAATGCCTGTTGTAAAAAACCCAGTCATTTTTGCATGTACGTCCTTTTGCATGTATTTGTGTTTTTTTTAAATCTGTCTTGATTACGTACTGTTGTCATGTGGCCTACATAATTTGATTCATTTTTATTTTTTGGACATCTTTATAAATTGCAATAAATGATATGTTTTTTGACTGGGACATATGTTTTTTTTTAATTGTTCTAGTTGTGCACGTCCTTTATGTTCAGGCTGTTGCAAGACAGAGACAGTGATTGAGACAGATTTGCAAAAAGGGATCCATTTTTGAACACACAAAAAAACAACAACAAATAATCACAATACTGACTGAGACACATAATTGAACTGAACTTGACGCATATAGTTTCACTACAAATCTTAAGATTTGTTGGAATCTGCTGTGTCACTTAGATCTTAAGAAAAGTGTGGGTCAACGGGAGTTGATCACAAATGTACGTAAACATATATGATGGCGAAGGAAGCAGGAAGCAGAGATGAAGGGAGCATTATTCCCAGCAGGAGACGAGGGAAGATGTGTAAAGCGAGATGAAGGTGCGGGAGGGTGGGGGGTGGGGGGGAGACGGAGCGCTGAGGGAAAGAAAGAGGTGGAGAATTGGCAGTGACAGGGAGGTGAAAAAGGACAGAGGTGGAGAGACTGCAGAAAGAGGGATGGTGAGATGTCGGAGGAGAGGGAGGAGAGGGAGGAGAGGGAGCAGACTGTGCGGATAGAGTGACACAGAGGGAAGGAAAACAGAACAACTCCGAAAGTCGGGCGCAAATGGATGACATTAATTGTGACAGGTGAGGAGAGGAGCTGCTGTGTGTGTGTGTCTGTGAGTGTGTCAGTGCAAAAAGGTGCGTATGAACCTGGCTGTCTGAGTGTGCGCACACGTGTATATATACGTGTGTGTGTAGTGAATTGGCGCTGACATGGCTAGCAGGCTGTGACGTTAATTAGCAAGCCTCAGCGATGGCTGAAACCTAATCTCCGAGAGAAAGGGGACACCGATGGGGGACACGTCTCTTTCTGTCTCACACACATGCACATGCACATGCACACTTTCTCTCTGCTGACCTCACATCCTGTGGCTGGGGAAGAGGGACAGACATGGGTAAGGTTACTATCTTAATGTGGACAAGATGTGTGTGTGTTTGTGAGTCTGTGTAGTTTTTTAAACTTCAGTTCAGATCAGTGAATTATAAGTACTGAGACTTATAATAAGTACTGAGACCAGCACCGTCCATGTATTTGTGATATTTTAACTACCACCTTTGTGTTTGTGATCTCTCTTGAACTGACTCCATCTTTGTTGTCACCATGAGGGAACCTCTGGCAACAGCTACGTTCATCAAAACAACAAAAAAAGAAAAGCAAAAATGACAGGGATTAAAAGACGAACCCCTACATAAAATCCATGAGTGTCCACCCTTCTCCAACTCCGACCGCACACTTAATAGTCAGTCTGGAAGTGTTTAGTGTTTGTTTTAGCAACAAACATGAAATGTGACCCTTGTTTTCTCTGTCTCTCATTAACAGGATGACATTAAAAGGAAATTATAGTGTTTGTCATTCAAGAGTCTCATAAGTTAAGCCTCACATCCATATTGGTCATTGGCACGGCACAGATAGTTACCAGGAAAACGACTTGTGTGCCATCTGATCAAAGGTCACAGCATACTTTACCTGAACCACCTCAGTTACAGACCAACACGTAAAGAGCAAGCACCATGCCCTACATTTACTCCTGTCATAATGCTGCGTTTGTATTTGATAGTAGTCGCACTGTACTCGTAGTTGTGAAGCAATGAGCCACAACGTATGTCCCATAGTGGCAGCCAATCCGAAACAGCGCTTACTGTTTTATTTTGGAGACAATTAGCCTACAGCGTCTTTTGCATACTCACAAACCAAATCAAAGGTTATTCCCCAGATGTTACTGCTTTAAAGAGCTAAACACTTCGGGTCTGTGACACAACTCAAACTCCAGGCTCCTGCATTCAAGCTGAATGTGCTATGTCCTCAGCCATCAGCCAAACCTACACAAACCAACTATTTTAGGTGGTTATTCTCGAACGAAAACATTCCTGCCAACGGATCAACAATCCGAACCGTTTGCTTTTATTACACATTTCAAGTATATATGCATTCTATATATGTATTCAAGGCAGGGACACGGAGCAGGAAATGAGCAAGGCAGGGTCAGCTCTAGTCATGTTGCTGCCTTAGGCAAGATTAGGATATGGCAGTATTTATGATAAACTGAAGCATTAAGAGGTTCTTTATGGGTTGAGCCAATTTTCCTACATCCTAAGATAAATCAACTATTTACAAACCCACCTCGATCAGCTAGGAAAATGCTTTGTCATGAAGCTGAAAATAGTGCTGTTATTGTGAGCGTATGAACTGTTGGCCTTGACGAGATACTGAATATGGCTCCAGGACAACAACAGTCCAGACATATGATGGTCTCTGGATGTGATATGAAAGTATCTGAGAGAATGTACAACCTCAGCATATGAAACATACACATTATCGCAGCACAGACAAGAACCAAAGTATAAATGAATGAAGCAGTGATAGTGAACTTCTACTAACAGATATTTCCATGTTGCTGGACCTTTTCATAATGATCAGAATAAATGAAGCATCTCTCTGGCTGATCTAATCCACCATCTGACATCAGTCCACTAGTGATGGGTTCCAGCTTTGGACTGAGTGATGCACAACTGAGCATCAGATGATACCACATCCCCATCTTTCAGTGCACAGTGGAGGGAGCACAGTATATGGATCATAGCAATAATGAGCCTCTTTAAGTTAATGTGGCATCCAGGACTCTCACAGCCACCACCAAACTTCTATGTCACCTGTGGCAAGGACAAACGTAGTGGACAGACGCAGACATAAACTCTGTCCTCAACCAAGTTACAGTCAACAGTAGTGGATGACATTAAATGTGTATAACCCTTGGCCTGCGGGGATCACATGTCACAGACTTATCTAAACACACATGACATGAGCGCACGCGTGTGACAGCCCATATGGTAAAGCAGGTCAAAGGGCAGCAGAGAGAAACAGAGCGAGGGATAAAGAGAGAGGGGGGGGGGGAATAGAGGCAGCCTTTCATTCAGAAGTCTGAGAACTCGCAGGAATCCTACATACACAACCATTTAGTGCTGTTTACAAAAGCCAGCAGCAGAACCAATGCAAACCATACGCAGTGCGGAGACAACGGGCTGCGTAAGTTGCAGCATGTGCGTCTGTGTGAGTGTGTGTGTGCTGTGCCAAAACAGCGGGGTCTTAATGCAGCAAAAGCCAAACAGAGCTGATGTTTTTTTTTTTTTTTTTTTACAAAGCGCATACCTCTCACAGAGCAGGATCCAGTCCCCTCCTCACCCCCCCACCCCCTCCACTTTCTCTCATACGCCCATCTGGTTCTGGTTCTCATCTATCCAGCCTTCCCGTGGGTCCAAAACCACTGTCACATTTCACAGACTCCATCCCTGCCATGCCACAGATAAAGCTGTTTTTGAGTTGCCTTTCATCACGTCCAAGCAAAACCAGGCCAGGACCGGATGGTGAAGCGTGGTGATCGAAAGAACTAGGGCGCTAAAGAGCGAAGTATCATATGTGACAACATGGGTGTATTCAATATAACTACATATTGAATGCATACAGATGCATGCACAGTACGCACAGATGAGGGGTGCATTATAGATTGCAATATATACATATATATAAATCTTTTGCATGTAAATCAAATGCATGCTGCACTTCTTACTGACTTGATTTCTAGTGGTTGTTGTTCACCCTCAGGCCTCAGGGGGCAATAAAGAGCCCATTATGTATGAAAGCACCAGAAAAACACATTGCAACTCTTCTCTGTGACTTACATGTAGGACAAGGTGTCCACTATGCACTTAAAGGCATAATGCGCAGATTTTGAAGCACTGCTGTTTTCTCCAACTTAATTGTTTTGCAATTCTGACAGATAAAATAGCGTGATTGTAATTGTTGCCTAATAATAAGTCACCTTGCTAACCGTAGGACATGTTGAAATAACGCTGTGGCCGCCTCCCACATCTGCCATTTTTGTCAGTGTGAAAATACATTAGCAACGGGTGGCTATACATCACATGTAGCAAACCCTGTCTCTGCTCTGCTCCGGGAAAGTAAAGTGAAAGTGAATTGAATTTATAGCCAGTTAAGTTAACACAAGCCTTGTAAAAGACTGAGGGTGAAACACAAACTCGACCTCACGTCACGACAGTGGAATCACACTGGATACACACTGCCTCTGGTATGTTGACAGGAAATGCCAGTTTTGACTCAATTTCATGCGTCCTTTTTTTTGTTTTGTTTTTAGAATCTCTGAGCCTGCTTCAGAAGCATTAGTCTGTGTGTGATTGCAATTTCATATTAGTGTATGTGTATTTGCGTGTGTGTATGTGTGCGTCCATGTGTGTGTGTGTGTGTCCATGTGTGAGTGTGTGACTGGTTGGTCTTATACCTCTCTAACTAAGCTTACTGCTGCTCTCTATCCTTCCACCACCTCTCACTCACATTCCTCCATTTGACCACTTTCACTCTTTCATTTCTCCCAGCTCTGCGGGCCTCTCCTCCACCACTCACCCCTTCCTCTCTTTCACAACCCCTCACCCTCTCTTTTACCCACTATCACTTTCAGCTCTCACTCGGTGTCTTGCCTTACCGTACTGTCCTGTGTTGTGCTATATTCCCAGTGGGCGGACTCTCTGGATACTGAGGGTAGTGTGTGTGTGTGTGTGTGTGAGTGAGAGTGAGTGAGTGTGCTTAAGGCTGTGAGAGGGAGAAAGAGAGAAAAATAGAAAGGAGGAAGAGAGAAAGAAAATCCCTTGAGGCTGTAAAGATATAGAAGGACACTCTAGAGACCAAAACCGAAAGGACTGCTCACCTAATGAGGAAGATAGGATAGAGCTAGAGGGCTGTGTGTGTGTGTCTTTGTGTGTGTGTGTGTGTGTGTGTGTGTGTGTGTGTATGTGTGTGTGTGTGTGTGTGAGAGTTAGAGAGAGAGAGAGAGAGAGAGAGAGAGAGGATGAGTACATTATATAAATTGTCCCCATGTGGGTCTGTCTGTGCATGTGTGTGTGTCTCAGACCAGTAAGTGCTACATATATTCCCTGTTGAATGTAGAAACTGCCATCATGAGTTATGGAATGTGTGTGTTTGCCAAAGTATGCGAATATGTAAGTGAATATACTAAGATGCTGAATATATATATATATATATATATATATATATATATATATATATATACGTGTGTGTGTGTGTGTGTGTGTGTAGGTATATGAAGGCAGAGCCTGAAGGCATTGCAGAGGGAAGCTCACACTAACAAGACAAAAAGTAGTGGAGATGAAGTTACAGACAGTGAAATGCAGTAATAGAGAGTGAAACACTGAACTAGACATTTTCCATCATGGCAGGCGTGTCATTATGTCATAATGAATAAATACTGCGCAAACCACTATGAAACGCGTGATGAGTCACAGCACAGAAGAGGTCCACAATAGACAGATGTTGATGTAGTGTTGAAGGTGCTGATCTCTCTCTTTTTTCTCGATCTCTCACTCACACACGTGACCAGATATTGCATAAGATCTGATCATGTTGCCCAAGTGTGAAATGCTGTACAAGCTGTCTTATAACAGCAGTGGACACATTTGTCCTTCATGTGTCCTCCTCAGTGTCCTGACAACACTTCTGTCATCAACCTGAACACTCACTGAGCTCTTACTTATTGTTTGTCTTTCAGTACTTTTCCTATTCCCTCTATTTTTGCCGTCACCTTCAGCCATGTCTTCTGCTCGTCCCGATGTCCCACCGCTTATCCAATCTGTCCAATCCTCTGTCCCTGCTCTCCTCTGCCAGCTGGCCAACGACAGCGCCTCCCTGAGGGGAGGACAGGTGTAGTGACACACACTCCACTGAGCACACAGCTACCTGTGGCATCGGGCGGGCGCAAACCCAACTATGAGCAAATGTGCACACTAAGACAAAGGTGGCCAGATAGTTACGATTGGACCTGATATGCAAACACACACAGGGACGCAAAGCAGGTTGCTCTCAAACACATGCTTACCTTGACAAATACTCTGATCCAACAAAACCCACTGGGGCTGTAAACTTGCTGTCATATAATCGTGCAAAAAAGATGCAATTGGCCAACACACTGTGATGAACACAGCTCAGATAATCATCAAAACAAGTTGTCTGATACTTGTGAATTACACCCACGGCACAAATGCAAAGCCATTTTCCGAGTTTCATTTCTTCCTTTTCAGGCGTTCAGACACTGTGAAGGCCAAAAACGTTGAGTTATAAAAATAACGCGAGAAAAGCATGCGCCCACTGCCTTCATGTATCAACAATAAGCTCTGTCACGGTGCGCTGCGAACATCTTCACTCCTCCTGCTGCTGGAATAATGGCCTTCACGTACAGGCAGCTGTACGAGCCTGGAGAAGAGGCCTAGCTGGAATGAGCTTTTCATCAAGTTGTCAAAAGGCAGAGACAGTAAACAGACGAGGACATACAGTAACTCCATTTCACATGCTTTGGAGGGAAATTGCTCTTTTTTCCAAACTACTGACGTTCATGTTTTGTTTATCCCTCTATTTCAGACTTGGAAAAACATGAAGGCTTGTGTGCATCCAGATAATCAATCTCAATCTCCCGCTAGAAGGAGAAAGATTGATTTGTTATGTCTTAAAGACACAGTTTGATTTTTCTTTCTGTTTTTTCAAAGGCAGACAAAAAGGCTTGTTTTGTCTCGCGTGTCTCTTTTGCCCAGAGGGACGTTGACCTCTAACATGTCCAGACAGCAGACTTTGACCTCCGCAACCCAGGTCGTCATTGATCATCCCAACACATGCACTGGAAATGAACGATGGGATTTGAAGTCGCTGAACAACATTGCTTGTTTCCCGACAAAGTTTCCGACAAAGACGCAGCACTGTATCTGGCCATATGGATCTTGTGGGAACGGCACAGCTAATCTGGAACAAATTAGTGTCATGCACAGATAGCCACCATTTTTGAAGTCTGCATTCATTACATTTTCTGTGGTAAAATTAGCAATATGATAAAGGGAACCTGCTGTTTTTAAAATAAATGTTATCGTAATTGTGGGGCAGGATCCCCTTTTGATTTCATTTTGATGTGGATCACTGAAGTCCACTGGCTCTTTTGGATGCATAATGAGATCTAAGCAGTTTGCTGACGTGGGGTTTGTTTTTGTGAAGGCGGTAATGTGATCGGAGTGGTTAAGGCAGCCGAGGCTTATGGGTCTTTTCAATCCAAAGTTAGTATGTGCTGTCATGAGGCGGTGGGGTGGGTGGGGTGGGGGTTAGGGTGGATGTGATGTGAATCCAGTCTAAGTCTCTGGGGGGCTGAAAGAGGGAAGAATTAGATTAGTGGGAGAATGCAATCAGTGTGACTACATTACTAAGTACGATGAGAAACCGAGAGAGGGGAGATGAGACTGACAAGATGCTGGACGGCCAAAACTTTTCAAGACTGTGCTGAGAATGCCAAAGCGGAGTAGAAAGGAAAGGGAAGAGGGAGGGGCAACCGCTAACCGCAAATGTGAAATATCTCAAAACCCCTAAGCCAGCCAAATCGATTGAAAGGTTCTTTAAATATATACATATATATATATATATATATATATCATCCCCTCTCCCTTTCCTGTGCCCTTATTTTCTCAAAAATCAAATTACCCAAATACCCGAGCAGGAAAAAGTCATGGTCCAACCAAACAACATTATGTAAATTACATATGACTTTGAGGGGAAAGAAAGCCTTTTTATAACATTGGATCAGAGGAACAGAAGGGGAAAAATGTCTGGCACAAGTTTCAACATTTTGTCCTCCTGCTTAACTAAAAGAATACATTTAGAGTGAACACAGGAGGTGGCTGTGAGTGGGAACGATCTTGCTGAATGTGCAAGCGGTTTCCTTTTACACTATTTACCCTGACTACAAACCTAATTAGCTCAAATCAGATTCTGTGTTTACACTAGCATCAGGACATGATTAAGTGAAACCTAGCAGTCCAGTCTCCTGTTCCACTTCCTGATCTTTGGATAGTGGCTCCCACACACACACACATATGCATTCATATCGACACACACACACACACGCAAGCACACACAATAACATTCTACCAGTCCAATGAAAATTGCACACAATTGGTCCTCTATCGTTTTTGTAAAGCCAATCCAAAACATTGTAGCTCTGAGATTTTGGTGCACTGGGAAATATTCTGGATTCATTGGTTGGTACCAGTGGATGGAGCTTCCAATCCTCATGTTATTGCCTCTACCAAAAAAAGCTAGGTTTTCACCTGTCTGCATGTTTGTTTATTTGTCGGCAGGATTATGCAAAAAGTTGTGTGCTATCATGCACCAAGCCTTGTGCAGAGATGTGGAAGGGGCCAGAGAAGACATATTACATTTTCTGGGGGCAGATCCAGGATTTACTATTTGCAAGTTTGCTTCATATATTTTGACGTTTTTATCATTTTCTTATGAAATAATGCCTGGATGTTGTCATGAAGAAAAATCAAGTATATTTATAGAGTTGCTATGTGAGATGGGTATGTGCAGTTTCAGACTGCTTCCATTTTTCTTTTATTTTTATATTCTAAGAACGAGACAGACATACTGTGTAAGGTTGTTTGGCTGTGGGAATCATATGTCCTCTCCTGAGTGCCTCTCGAGATTTGTTTACTACCTGCCTGTATAATTAGCTGATTATGTTGCACTGGACATGACACTTGTGCAAAAGACACACTGAGTCTGAAACTGCGGTGAGTGCCAGTCTATCCAAAGGAAGTGGAGTCAGTGCTTCAGGGTTTGACTCTCTATGCTGTGACTCGTCATAACAGGAGGGATTTTACTGTTTGGAGTTTGTTGATATTGACTGAACAACTTGCTGACATTTTTCAATACAACTTGCGGTTTGATAGTGATAGTCCATCCAAACTCTATCTACTATAGGCTGAGTGTATTGTATTGTACATTGTATTGTGTGTATTGTGTACTTGGCCATGTTTTGACCAAGAACTGTATTTTTAAATACAAATATAGATATTTATTGTGGGTTTTCCGATTTTCTTTCTTTGTTGGTTATCAGCCAACAGACAGATTTTAAATCAGCAGGGTTTAAGGTTTGACAGAAGAAGCTTAAAAGATGCTATAATAAATGAATTTTTCATATTAATGTTGTATCAAATGTCAAATGGGTTTTGTCATAGCAATATACACATGGGGATTTTTTGTGTTTTCAGCTCATTATTCTGGTTTTGCCGTTGAGACTTCACACCGAACACTGGAACAAATGTGTTCTGACAACTCACTGCAGTCTGCCGAACGACAAAGAAAAGGCAGACCTTGGCATTGCGTGGCACAAAGACACGGTTTCAAAGGAACGCTAATGTCGCCCCCTAATCTGTTAATTGTTTACTGTTATGTTCACCTGACCAAGTTAAAAGGAGAAATATGCTAGTTTTGTGTATAAAGATTGTTTCTGTTGTCCCCAAGTGGTAAGTTACCAGCTGAGGACATAGTGAAGTTCTCCTAATGGACAACAGTAAAAGTAAACTCTTGTGTTGGCCTGTTCAGGTCTTTGAAACAAGAGGTTCCTTTGAGTCATTAGCTACATGTTGTACGACTACACAAACCACAACCTCTTTAAACGGAGCCTTTCGTTCTTCATGTGCAGCTTGGAAATTCACTCCACCCATTTAATCCCTACATCTGGCCTTTCAACCCCCAACCTCCCTGTCCTCTGTGCCTACACTTATCCCACCGCCAAGTACAACCCCCACACTTACACTGCCCAGGCCCAAGTCAGTGGACGAACATGGATCTAAACATGGACTGTTTGGTGTGTGAAGTTTTTTTTTTTTTTTCCGGTCTGTGTTGTTGGTTTTCAGTATTGGCTCAGGTTTAACGGGTTTGCCTTGCTTTGAAACTGGAAATCAAAACAAACCTCCGCTATTTGACTGAACCTATATGTGCATGTGCAAAATATGTTAACAAACGCAAGCACGAGTTGAAATTGTCGCCACATATTTGGGGTTAAACAAAAGCCAGTAGGATTAAACGATCCATTCAGGAAACAGATCAGATAATGTACATTTTCCATCCTGTGAGGTTATCCCATCAACAGCTACTATTCAAAAACCTTCCCATAATTCCCACTCACTGAATATAAACACATAGTGAATTCTCAGCTAATTTGTTCTCTTATCTTTTCAAATTACACCCTGTGAGCTCCTCGGGGAGCATAATGACAGCTTCCCCTTGTGGTTTACATGGTTTACGAGGATCAGTGGGTCTACGCACGTGTGTGTTTGTATATGAAACATGTGTATGTGTGCGCGAGAGGATGTTGTGTGTACGAACTGTGAGAAATCAGTTGTAACACAAGAGCATACGGAGAGGGGAAAGTGTGTCAACGCAACAAACCTGTCATTGTTTCACCCACATCACTTTCTTTATACTACACACACACACATATATACAGACTGCCAAGGCTACTCCCGGGCCTTAGATCAGAGACAAAATCTGAGCGCATGACTTGGACTGTGAGTGTGGTTCTAGCTGCTCACGTTGTTTGTGTCTGTCTGTGTTTTTTTCCTGCTCCAGTGGAGCTGCAGTTCCTTCCCATGACCAAATCCCCAAATCCCGCACAAACTGGGTTTCTCACTTGATGGTTGAGAGGGGAGAGAAATCTTGGACGGACTGGAGGAACGAATATGGTGCCAGTGCTCTTCAGTTTGAGTTCCAGTCCTGCGTGAATCCATATGGGGGGTTGGACGAGAGGGGAGGAAAATCAGCCAGAATGAAGACGTTTTCTTTAACTCTCAGTTCTACATGGGGCTGGATTCGATTTAAAAATAGATTTAAAGGTCAGGGGTGTCCTTAAATCTAGATATTATTGCGCGGGTGAGTTTTTCAAGTTACTCTGGTATTTCCTGTATCTTTCTTTTGATTTTCTTTTTTTTATTTTGACTGGCGCTCTTATGACCTGAATGTCTTGGAGGTACATACTTTGTTAGAATTATTACAGTCTTATGATTGAAATGATTCAGAATGAGTTCGGGATTCAAACGCTAACTTAAATGTCATGCCATATTTGTACTCACTAAAGGCTTTACTCCCTCTTCTCAGTACTTCACACATTTCTTTACACCTCACTCTTGATAGTTCCTGTGTCATGAACATAATAGTGGTATTAAATGACTTCACCCGGTTCCCCGGAGCAATGATTAAATGAGGAACCAGATTCAGCCTTTGTCCAGAATATATTCAGTGTAACCAGGTTAAATGAGGTCTACTTTTACATCTCCTTTATTTTAACTGCAAGAGTAGTCGAGAGAATAGAAATGACAAAACTTCAGTATTGACCTTGGGAATCACAAAGAGGGCTTAGTGAGGGACTAGAGGATCAGTTATTTCTGTGATGACAGTCGTCTTGGAGAGTAAAACACTCCATATAAATCTGTAAGGCAGTTTGCCTGCATCTAAATTAAGTGGGCAAATACTGTATACAGGGGGTCCTCGCGCTCACCAACTAGTTCCCGTGCGAAGTCTGTATATATAATTATGGGGCAAACCGCTTAAGCCGAAACAAGGAAGTTCACGGGAGATGTGTCGTAACCACGAAAACAACGTAACCCGCGACCGTCGTAACTCGAGGATCCCCTGTATTCTTTTTAACAAAGGATAGAGCTGTTGTTATTGGGTTAGTAACAATATTTAAAACATACATTTAAACATTTCATATCCTCATATAGAAGTCTGTAAACTCTATACCAGGCATCCGACTCGCTCTGAATGTATTCCTCTTCTCTATTGTTTCTCTATCCAGACATCTCGCCCTGCCCTTCATCCCTCCATGTCTCACCCCCACTGAGGGTCATCTGACCACGTTCCCCAACCTTTCACCTCATGTATTCTTCCCCTGACATGGGAGCAGCGGTGCGATGCAGTCTCATCGCCCTCTCACCCATCTCTGCTCCCTGTGATCTGCCTCTTCTGCTCTGTCCTCTAGCTGTTATCCACACACCTGCTCCCACAACAGGCTCCAGGACACGCAAAGCCCAAAACTCCCCTCCATATCGGAACATAATATTATACTAACATAACGAAACCACGTGTGTACAATTACGACTTTCCAAGAAAAGTGAAATAAGACTAGAATAGCTTTAAATATTATACATTGTTATGTATAAAATAGGAAGCAGGCTACAGGGGTTCAAGGGTGAAATTGTGCAAGAGCAGGAAGCAAAGTGTCAACATGTCAGTAAATGTCTCCAAATCAATTATCATTCACCTTCCCAGGTGGAACATCATGGTCGGCCCACACACACACACACACACACACGCACGCACGCACACACACTGATCGAATATAAGGTCTTTGATGTTGCTTTTTGTAGACAGCTTTCTTGTCTTCCCCTCATCCCTCCGTCTGAAGAGTGGACATGGATGGACCTGACAGCCCCTGCTAACTGATCTGCTCACTCTGTTCTCTATGAAAATAATGTGGACACACACAAGCTGTGTGCGTTAGCGGCTGCGTGTCGGAGGGAAAGACGGTCGCACACTGTGTGATGAAGGGAGATATACAGGGATATAAATAGAAGGTGACGTCTCCTGCTCTCAGGTAGAGCTCAGTCCTACGCAGGTGTTCATATCTTCTTTCCCCCTCTTCTGCCCCCTCTTTTTTTTCTGTCCTCATCACTTTCTTCCACTCTTTTTGTCCGACCTCTGCCTTCGCTGATCCACCTCCCTGAGATTCCACTCCACCTCCTCTCTCCCCTTTTCTCCATCTCCCTCTCATCTTCCCTTTGATGTGATGATGCGGGGTTATCTGGGGTCCTGGTCTAAAGGGAAAAGGTAGGGGGGGGTGAGCGTGATTGAGTGAGGGGGAAAAGGGCGAAGAAAAAAGACGGAGAAACAGCAGGGGAGTAGCTGCTCAGATGAGGATATTTTTTTTCCCTCTGCAATATCTTTCAACTCACCCTCCACTTTCACTGGTGTAAGAACTATAGTGGATGAAAAGATACGGACAGATTATTTAATAAATAACTGAAAGTGTCTCTACGGGATGGAATACATTTGAATTCTGGTCTGACAAGCCCATTGTGGTGGTTTGAGTGGCTGAGTGGCAGAAAACCAACAAGACCTACAGCAACGTGCTCCACTGACAATGCTTCTTTTCCTGTGTATTCATGAGTGCGTATTTCTACAATGAAGGGCTCTACAGCGTCTCTTTAGTTTAGTCTGAGTGTGTTTTCTCTGCCTTAGTCTGTGACATCTGTGTCACAAACTGCAATTTAAGCACATTCCCCTTATTAATAGAACAATTCACCGAAAGAAGAAATCGGAAAACTTTGGATTTTTTTGGGATAATTGAGCTGTTTTTTTGTGGAATACTGTTCCTTGTCCCCTCAGGGGCCATAAAGTCATGATCCTGCTTGTCAACCCACCATGTAGGCTGTCAACCACACAGGCATACCATGCACCTACACATACTGTGTGTTGCTACTGACATCAGACATCATTGAAAGTCAACATGCATATACACCCCCACGACACACACACATACACATTAACAGGTTGTGTACCTGGATGGTGTTTGCTAATTAAAAATCACTTAGCTCTGAGGAAAGAAAAGCAGAGGACTGAGAGACGACAGGTTAATGGATTGATCAAAGACTTAACAGGCATCCGATCAATACCAATGCTTATTTTCACATGGGACATGCATAATGTAATTAACACTCTCTCAGGCTGCTTTCATACCTGCTGCATTTGATCTACAGCTTAGTTATATATTATTTGGTTGAAGGAAAAGAAGCCATGAACGGTTCATGTCGTGTTTCTCATTATCATCCAACCACACTGAGCCCATATTTCACTGAACCACAGTTTTGTTCTGTAGCAGTAGGAAAACACTTTGTTGTGTGGTTTGGACTTTCAGGCAAAATTACAGAAATTTTATTTCTGTAATTAAAAAAAAAAAATTCTGTAATTTTAAAATTTATTATTTTTTTAAAATAATTAGTTAAGAGTTGTAATATTTTGTTATAATTTTCTGACTTTTCATCCAGCAGGAAAAAGGTTTTACTTTATTTGTGACCATATACCTGCAAAACTACTGTTCCCATTAACCCCAGCTGTATTTTGTCCTATAGTTTAGACATTAGACACTAATAGACATGATAGACAATAGATATGTCATTTCCAGACATGCAGTATTATTTCAGACAAAAGATTAGATATAGACTAAACAAACACACACACACACACGCAGCAGTTTGGTGTGGCAGGCATAGCATTGCCAGGGAGACCAGCCCAGTGAGAGGTTAATGTCATATAGGGAAGGCCACGGCATGATACAGCGAGCCTATAGACATGAGGTCATCACACTGGACACTCTCATCCCCCAAAACCCTATTAGAAGACATGAGCAGCTCAATCTAACTGGATTTTCTGCATGTGCCTCTTATTCTATCTATTCTATATTCTAAATAGAATATAGAATATATACACTAGATATTTGGTCACATGCAAACACTCAGACTCTCCCTTTTTCATAGCACCAGCAGGCTGTGTACTGTTTGCACAGCCATAAATGATTGTGTCCGGGTAGTGTGTATGTTGAGTGTGAGCTCTGTGCCCACTTGGCTGAGCTCAGGTGCATGAGGCCTTCCTGTGGTCTGTCAGTGTGTGTGTGTGTGGGGGGTGGTCCTGCATCCCCTGCAGGATGCGTTGATTAGTTTGGACCAGGCTGAGCCAGGAGACCAGCTGGGTGCTCAGCGGACTGTACCAAAGTGACGTGTGGGTGAACCTGTGTTAGCAGAACATGGAGAGCCGCTGAGAAACAGCACAAGGACAAAACCAGAGGGGCTCTGCTCAGAGCGAAGAGGAACTCTTTTGTTTTTTTGGGTTTTTTTTTTTTTTTGCTTCAGCTAGGCCATATGTGTCTGCACCGAAAATATGCTGTACCGGCAAAACTGCTGCAAAAAAGTAAAACACTTATGTGTCTCGGCTGACTCGGCCAAACTGACAGTTAGTGCCATAAAGATGTTAAAAATTCCATCCGAAGAAATTTCCCCCCAAGATTTTAAAACCGTCTTGAAAACTTTTGAGTTGTTATAACCCATATAGGTTGGATGTAATGGAGGACGAAGATGCTGTCGAGTTCTCTGTTGTCAGCAGAAATCTGCCATAGTCCCACTGATTTCTCTGCCAGTATGAATGTTGTTTCTCACCAGCAGCTCCTCTGCTAATGAGCTCCAGTTGGCAGCCATACTGAAGGACAGTTAAGTTAGAAGGATTAATTTCTAACAAGTTCTTAGGCAGTAGAATAAAATGTAATTGGCTTGTTAAAAAAACTATTTATTATCACTGACTGGGGAAAGTATGCATCTGAGACCATTTTTAGCCCACAGGGCCGTGTGAGGTTTTACAATTGTGTCAGGTCAAGTAGTTCTCTGATTATCATTTCCTTGCTCAAGCCCTGAGTTTTGACATTTAATCCTGCTTCATTGTGTTTTTTCTGCATTAATTTAAAGAGCATATGTAAAAGATCAGCACCATGGTCAGGTCGTCTGTGGACATTTTGGTGCCCTAGAGGAGGCACCAGGTATATAACACTTCATCAGAAATTAAGTAGTATTATAAAGTTAATAACTTTTGTAGTATTAAGTCTTTGTAGTATTAAGTCTTTAAGCGATATCTTATTACCTAAAGACTTCTAGGGGCTTCAAGATCTTTTAAGTAACATACTAAATAAATGCTACATTACATGACATGATTTAGATAACTGAGAACTTTTTATGTACGTCGTAATGCTCATTGTCCACTTTGACTCAGAACTGTCCCAGAGGTGCAATGCATCTTTTCTGTCTCAGGGAAACTGGGGAGACTGTGTGTCTGGCTCCATGTTAACTCCAAATAGGTAAACATATGCAAGAAAACATATTGGGACACTAAGAGAACATGTATCTCTGACCTTCTTTATTCTACCTGATTTAAGTCTGGCTCTAGATTTAGCTGAAGCTCTTGTGCAAGGTTGCAGGGATGAGTCGTAATAATATATATTACTACACAGTGCAATGTCGAGGCAGAAGCTAAAAAAGGAGTCCATTGTGTTACATAAGTGAGCTCAATAAGAACATGGTTTGTACCAGAATGGCTTTCATTCTGTCCTTGATGATATACAAACGAGATATTAGAGATTCTCTCTGTGTACAGCACTGTCAGTAGAGCTATGGTTGCTCCCAGAGAATGAGCATTGCCTTTAAAACAGCCTCATTTTGCTCAAAGCGTTTAATTTCCTACGCTGTAAGTGTAGATTTGGCTTTGAGCACACATTCAGAACAGCTGGTCGTTCCTCCAGAGGATGTGTATTGCGTTTTAAATACAGCCATTTTGCCCAGGGGATTTCATTTCCTCTCGTATTTTCTTTTTGTATTTTTCTGTGAGCACAGATTTAAAACAGCTGTATCTTCTCTCACTGCCTTTGAAAGAGCATCAGTCACACTGGGGATTTGATGTCTTATGTTGTATTGACTGTAATTATGTTTATCCATGCAGTACGGTTTCAGTATGCATGTAATGTATGTGTGGGAAATCCACTGTGATCCAGAACGGCCTGTGTTGGTCGGGCCTTTCAGGTCCATGTTGCTGAAGAAGCAGCAGCAGCCTATGTAATCTGTATGAAAAGGCAGCAACTGATCTAGGACACAGCATAAAAACAATCGAATCTCTTTCCTGTTTATAAGTTAGGATGTGTGTAGTTACAACACGCATAAAAGCCAACAGATATCGAGATGTGATCTTCCTGGCAGATCCCAACTTGGAACTATACTGACTCCGACGTAATAATCAAGGACATTTCCTGCTACACTGAGTTTACGGATGTAGCCGCACCACCTGAAAAAGCTTCCCAGTGACTTCTGTCAATAAACCCAACGTGGTGGTGTGTTCCTTTAAGTTATTATATGAAGTAAATAGCTGAACAAATAATTTATATACAGAATGATTAAAGATAGTCACTTGCCATTATGATTTAGAAGATTTAGATATATTATCAGTACAGTACAGTACTGAATAGATGCATGACTGACATGGAGAGAGCATTCTTAGGACAGATTGGGAGCGAGAGGTGGTGAGACACTGGAGGAGCCTTGAAAGAAAAGAATTGTGGGAAAGGTAGAGAAGGACGGAGAATGACGGGAACGGCCGAATGAATGGCGAGGAGAAAGGAGCGAGAGATGGAGGGATCTTGCAGTACCTGTGATGGATGAGCTCTAGCTCAGGTGTGACGGCGCGGCCAAAATTAAATCACTGAGCAGACAGCAATGGACGAGAGACAAGGTTATCACTTTCTCTCCCTCCCTCCCCTCGCTGTTGTCAGGCGCCCTCAGCCTGTGTCTCCGCGGCCTGTCCTCACTTCACTATCATCAGCTCTCAGTCTGAGGGAAGAACTGGCCTTCACTACTGAGTAATGTTACACACATTTTCATCCTGTGACTGTGAACACTTTTAAAATAACGCACAAATGTACACTTTTCAGAGATCACTGAAAATCAAATGATCAACACTTGATGAAACTATGTGGTGTTTGGAGGAGCCAACTCATGTTTTTGCTAATGGTTGAATTTTGAGTTCAGGCCCTTTCCTGTTCTTAACACAACAATGTCTCAATGCACAAAGCAAAAACTTTGACTGTCTCGCACCGAGCACTGACCCTCAACCTCACCCAACTCCTTCTAGAACTAGAACACCAAATGTAAGCCTGCAGCCAGGTTCCATCATGTTGTGGAAAGTCTAAAACCAGAAGACTTAGAGTCTAAGACGTAGAGGCTCTTCCAGCAGCAGCTTCCAGCCCATGGTTTCAAATGGTTTTGGAATGAGTTTCTCTACAGTCACACATGGCTGTAATGTAATGCGTTCAATAAACAGTAGTTCCAAATGTATATTGATGTGATGTAAAGATGTAAATCAATCATACTCTGATGTTGATGCTTTTGCTGTCTAAGTTAGCATATGTTGTATATAAGTATACAGTGACTGTAGCAAATGACATTGAAATGTACAAAATAATAACAGATGATGACCTAGTTAAAACCATGAAGTCAATGGGCACTACTTTGGGGGTCAACTGGAGACAGTATAATTAGCAATTGGAATTCTTTGAATTAAAATGTGGGAAGTTCTTTCTTGTAATATAGAAAGGGGAAGTGTGTGCTGGTATGGACTGTATTTCATTTCCATCATCATCATTCCATTCCCATTCATTTCTCTCCATACGATTAACACATTGGCCAATCAGAACATGACATGGCAAAGGGATGTGAGCACTGATGGGAAACGACCTGTCTTTTCCTGCTATATACAAACGTGTTGACAGAGGAGTCTCCTTTTAATGGCAACTGTTCCTTAACCTCTGACCTTTCCCCTTTGACCAACCCCATGGCCTGACATTATGATCCGCTGCCATACTTGTTGGTGTTGACATCGATGTCCCCTTGTCACCGTGTCACAGAGACAATGACGGGCTTGTATTGGTGGACAAAGGAGAATGGTGTAGACTGCGTCGGGTTGTGACTTGAAACTTTAAAAAGATGGATGCGGCCGATAGAGGCGAGGGAGCTGGACAAGGACGGGGGAAATGGAACTTTCAGGAATGTGTTAGGATAAAACTGTGAATCCTTAAATAATAGAGCAATTTGCATAGTGACTAACAAAAATAAGTTACGCAATGCAAAAATCCGTCGCTTAAACCCTGGATTTGATGCCAGGGACTATAGCTCCCATCAAATACATGATATCAGTGTGCCTGGATATCTCATACAACCATTCATATGGCCTCTGAACTGATAAACAAGTTAAGAATAAATCAGCGGTTTTACCTCACCGTTTTTTTTTTCTTTGCAGCAAGTTTCTCATGTCTAAAGTTTATCGAAAGTATCCTGATCTGAGCAAATAAATTCCAAGCAAAGCGCTTAAACCGCGTGTACACACACGTCTACACATACATATGCACATGCACACAAACACCAAGCTCATCATCATCAGCAGTCTCATTATGCTGTTGATTCTTCGTCTCCCGACAGACAGTGCTATTTACCCAGTGTCTCCGAGCAGGGGGAGATGGGTAATCAGGCTGATGTGTGCTGGGGTATGTTCTGGGTAATTTGTTTGATACAAGACCTGATGGGAAGTGAAGGGATCCAAAGATTAAAAGTGTTATCCCCCCACCCCCCCTCACCTTCCCTTCATCTTTTCCCAGGCCTCCTCTGGAAGTAAAAAAAAGAAAAGTCTTGTCTCCTTTTCTTCCTGTTTGGCTTAAATTTGCGATTAGATCCTCACCTTGACTGTGCAGCCCACACATCATTATGCTGTTGATTCTTCGTCTCCCGACAGACAGTGCTATTTACCCAGTGTCTCCGAGCAGGGGGAGATGGGTAATCAGGCTGATGTGTGCTGGGGTATGTTCTGGGTAATTTGTTTGATACAAGACCTGATGGGAAGTGAAGGGATCCAAAGATTAAAAGTGTTATCCCCCCCCCCCCCCTCACCTCCCCTTCATCTTTTCCCAGGCCTCCTCTGGATGTAAAAAAAAAAAAAAAGAAAAGAAAAGTCTCGTCTCCTTTTCTTCCTGTTTGGCTTAAATTTGCGATTAGATCACCTTGACTGTGCAGATTCCCACACATACACATACACACACACACACACACACATACACACACACACACACACCTACACACACACATACACATACACAGGCAATCACAGTGGAAGAGAAACATAGCTTCCTGAGGGGCTGTTCCTCACCTATGACCTTCGACTCCCTCATTAGTCCACTCTGACCCTTGAACTCATCACATCAGCCCTGAGGGGGCCAAAGTTCCCTGAACAGGTGGACTCAGGTGACAAACAGGTGTGGCTTCCTGACTTCAGGCCAACATTCACTCTTTTTGTCGACACACTGGTTTGCATCATTCTGGACGTTACACAAGTACCAGCATCATTTGAAGAATGTTACTGCATGCAAACTAAAATGATTTATTACACCGCACACACAACAACCAATAGAGTTTGAGAACATGCACACAGTTAACTTCAAGTTAATTTAAGTTCCCATACGTACACAAACATATGTATACATAACCAGGAACTCTATTACTATATGAACTGTACAAAGCAGCCGAGGGCGATTTGAGCTGAACGACCCAAAAATGAATGCACGGCAGCTGAGATGCATTTACGGCAACAACATAAAAGGTGACATTTGAAAGGTAGCACATTAGTGAAATGCACTGGATACATTAATTCAGCGTGGCTAAAAGCCTTGTTAGCATTCACAGTTTGAGTATGAATGCACAATTACGAGACAGAGGGAGGACGGGGGGGGGGCAGAGAGAGGAGGAGAGACAGAGGGAGAACAAAAGGAAGCAAAAGAGAGGGAGAGAGAGAGGCGTCTTTCATGTCTCCCCTGGGTTTGAAAGGCTTCTCTTTCATGTGAGCATTGTCATATTTCCTCTGCTCTCATTCCATTTGCTCCACCTCTCCGCCCCTGAGTAAGACATCACTCTTTTAGCACGGGGGAGGACAATGCAGATGCGCATGTGAGCGCGTGCACTCAGTGAAGCGCCTGTGTGTGTGAGAGGCGTGCAGCAATCTCATGGTAATATCGCCATTAAACGCACGCGCGGGGGAAAGATTTATGCAGGCATCTCCGTCCACTGCGAGCTACCGTTGTCTATATGTACAGTATGCTGCATATACTGCTGCATGAACAACGTTCATTGTTGATGTTTGTGGACAAGTGAGAGAAGGTTAGAAAGAAAAAAACAGGAGGGGTATTTCAGGCTTTAATAAATGCAGACTAGGAGCAGAAGAAACACTTCAACTTTTAACCTGAACCACATTTTAAGACAAGACAAGCACTGTTCAGAAAATCACACTAAACCTCATTTTGGGGCCTATTTATGAGCTTCGTTTAGGAACCAGTGATTTTGGGTTAAGTGGCGATGGCGATAGATGTTGGAATGTATTAAAAGCCACTTTAATGCATTGTTGTTTTTTTCATGTTCTTTTCAACAAAATCAGACGAGAGGAGAAGAAGAAAGTGTACAAGAATAGTCATTAATTTGACCGGGAGTTTGAAACTGGAGCAAATGAGTTGGACTGGAAAAACAGAACCCGTGATCACAGTCAGGCTGCAGTGTTTACTCCAAACCAAACAGCTGATTTTCACAGTCCTGACAATGGCCCTCTTTCAGCGTATCTTTATTCCATAGTCACCATTTCACCGTAGGATAAACAGCACAGACAGGGCAACATTTACAGTGTGGGAATCAGTGCAGTGTTGAAAAACATTCTTCTTTTAGCAGCCAAACGAGAGCAGGGCAAACAGGACTGTTGATTTCTTTACTGCAGCGCTAACTCCATTTCCCAGGGGGGCGTTGGCGTTTGGATTCACTGGTTTGTGGACTCGGAGGTCAAGCAGGTCGTATCGTCCAACCAGGACATACACACACGCACATATAAATGGACAGTGTTTGTGACTCCCTTCATCCCTGTCATTCCCTAACATTACACCACCACCAATCACATTTTACCACCCTCTTGGGAATTTCACACACGCTGAACCAGGTTCCTCCTTTTTTTTTTTTTTTGCCTTCATTTGACGAGGCTCACTTTCTGTTAGGATGCAGGGCCAAGTACTTCACACACAGTCTCTCTCTCTCTGTTATCTGTGGTACCGGGGGTGTGAGGGTGTCACAGGTTACAATAAGTTCCACCTACTGATCTTAATTGGACCTGATGTGCAGTTCTGCTCCCAGGACGCCCGTTGAGCTCGGTTCTGTTCAGTCTCATTGTAAAGCGGGCCAAGAACTGTTGGCAGCCGTTACGCTATAAAACACTTGCTAAAAGAAGCTGGCGAGAGACGAAGGAGCTGAGAATAAGTGTTATTGTTTTTGTTTTTTACCATTTCCTTTTGCGTTTTTCCTGCACTCACACACCTGTGCATCGCATGATACGTTCAAGCGGCTAGAAAATGGCACTTTCTCCTTCCCTGCAGCTCCACCACGAGCAGCACTCCCACTTTTCTTTGGGTGATGTTTTTCTCATTAGGGAATTCATTCAAAAACACTGTGTTTTTATGTTTATGAAAGCTTTTAAAGGATTATGGGTCGGAGCTGGTGAAATGGGGTCTGGTTAAATTTGTTTTGATATTTCATTGCCTGTGCGCACACATACACACACACACACACACACACATGTGCGCACGCGCACACACACACATCTTCCTGCCGCATATGCCCGACGCCCCTTCCCCGCTGTGCTGGTTTTTGTTGGAATTTCCCACTCTGGTGTGGAACAGCTTTTGGAGGGCTCTGGAAGTGGTGATGGAGGAGCTGTAATTCAGAGGGAGGGACGACTAACTTTCCTTTGAAGCTAAAGGAACAATCCGTTTGTGTCAGTTTTATTTATTTTTGGCTCTTTGTCTTTGGTCGTTGCGCTCACTCAAACTAATTATGCTGTTACTGGGGAAACACACAAGAAAGCAACAAAAGTATAAATGACTTTGGTCTGTGAGATCCAACACACACACACACACACACACACACACACACACACACACACACACACACACACACACACACTCAAAAGATGTTAATAAACTGTAGTTCTCTCTCTCAGATGAGTAACACTGGATGGTTTATTAGCCATGACTCAGTATGTGGGTCTGAAGTATTCTCTTCCCCACATGACTGTTGCTTTCACACGAACAATGGAAGAAAAGATTTTTACATAAAAATGTTCGCATTTATTAAAGTAATCGCTGACTGGTACAAACTGGTTTTAAAAGCAAGATGACAGACTGAAACGTTCTAAAACAACCAGCCTCACAACCGTCTCTGACAAACACCTATGTATGCATGTTAGAACGTGTGCAGCCCATGCATCATGCATTATTTGTCCGGCTCACGAGGGGTAAACAGAAGCCAGGGAACAGTCTTAGTATCATGTGGTGTGCAACTTGCAGCAGGCGGAAGGAACACGGTCAACTTTAAAAAACACAAAAAATCTGTGGCTAGAGTTTATATCATTAAAATAAATATATAACTATTTTAATATTATTATGAAAGTATACAAGACATGATTTTATTTCAGGACTCATGTGGAAAGGTGCCCCTTTGCTCTCTCAGCCCTGCATTTTATGTTTTTTTTTTACTGTTTCCAAAAGCACTTAGTGTACGACAATAAAGCCACATTAACAGCCTCTAAAGCTAAACGCTCGAGGCAGCATCTTCACGAGGCTGCCACGTGATACCAGTGTTCTGAGATGTTTCCTCATCTTATCCACACTGTGACAGTATGTGTTTATCATTGTAACCATGCCAACAAACATCCCACTGGATATTTAATGCATTATGATGAAGATCCAGTACGCTTGCTGCTGACACACGCCCCCATCTGACTTGTTGGCGGCGCAAAGACCACCTCCGAACATGTTGAGGAAGACAGGCCATCACACCTCCTCCTCCTTCTCTCCCTCACGTCAGATTTACCAGTGAGAGAGAGAGAGAGAGAGAGAGAGATGGGTCAGAAGAGAAAAGCAGAGTTGGGGAGCTGTCTTCTATTATCGAGTCTGTCTCCTATTGATATTATCTCTGTGGGAGCCCAAAATGGACTGTGTCAGCAGAACACCACCATGGTGTCAAGAGGAGAACGTGAGAAGGGTGGGGGGGGCGGGGTGGGGGTATGACCACGGCATCCTGCACGGCCGTGTTTTATATGGAACACGCTATATATCAGTTATTAGCAGAAATGTTGTCAAAATACATGAGCATCACCGAGCCTCGCGAGTCAGATACTTCTCCCCTCTGTGAGTATCAGCTTCAACACTGCAGCCACCGCCATATCTATCAGTCTCCTGGTGCAGTACAACAATGCCAGCCGGCGTCTCAGCATGCAGACAGCAGCTCCATCATCCGACTCCTCCTCCTCCTCTGTCCAACAGTAAATTGATCCGCAAATACTCCGCTTCATTCACCTTTATAAAAATGACAGCTTTGCGGGCCACAGCACTTTACCCGAGCGCGAGCCAATAAACCAACTTGTTTAATGCAGGAGAGTTGGCTCAGGTAGAGCCAGACACAGTCCAACACGGAGCCACTGATCAATACCAGATTTTGTAGATGTGGTCCCACAGTATAACTCTGTGAGTTGGACTGATTCACTTAAGGATACTGTTACATTCAGGGAAAACAAATCATGTTTTGACTTTTGCTGCAGCGCCACCTGCAGGTTGACGTTTCTGGCTTCTAGAGAAACATGTTAGGACTTACATGACTGAACAACTGAATGGAATTACTACTTCACGATTTGGATGATAACACGTTCAAAATTATACCTGCTCACCTTCACGCTGACTTATTTAACTTAAACAGCATGGTACAACTACTACTGAATATATTGCACTATTCAGACCAGAATACACACACATATACAGTGTGTGTGTGTGTATAGATGTAGATATTGCTGTATATTTATATTTATATTTATATTTATATTTATATTTATATTTATATTTATATTTATATATGTTTCTTCCATCCATGATCTATCTCTTATCCATGGATACTTTCGGAAAATCTATGCAACAGAGTGTTTTTTTTTTTCATTGTTTGCAATCAAGTTTTTACTGTTGCTTTAAAATATTTATGTTTCCAAACGTGCCTGTTTTCTATTGTCTCCGTGTAAAAATCATTGGTTTCTCATATCAGACATTCCCCGTGCAAGACTTTATTCATATTCAGGGTCATCCACGCGTATGATGCTGCTTGACCCCTCTGTGTTTCTTGGCCCTCGGCACCAGAAGCAGGGAGGAAGACAGATGGGGGCCGTACAGGGCCTCTGAGCAAGTTCAGCACAAAAAGGTTCAAGAGCATAAGTAAACACAAGAAAAAAGAAAGTGAGTCACAAGCCCTCTACTGAAAGAGATGCACCCCATTTACTCTTAAACAGATACCATTAGAGTCCATAAACCTCTCCTGTCCCCTCCGCTGTGCCCATCTGTCTTACTGTGGATGAGGTCTGTGTTTAGACTCTTGTTCTATTAGGGCCATGATATGTGATTTACACTGTGCTCTGTTCCAGGAGGCTACACGGTGCTAGTTGATGACAAATGGGCGTAATGTGCTTATGACATGTTTAAAACCCAGAGAGCTCTGTTTACAGCCCGGGCCTTTGTTCAAGCTCAGTGTCTCTGGCCTGACAAGTGGGAACCAGCGAATCGTCTCAGATGGTCTCGCAGAGAACACCGTGCAGACATGGATTTACCTGAACATCCTATTATTATCAAACACACGTGATACATGTGTGTATGTGAGATTTAAAATGTACTTTTACATATATGGCACATGACTAAACAAGTTCATGCCGACAGCAGTGGAGGCCACAGAAAGAAATTGCTCTAAGTTTCCAGTGTCCACAATGTCCTCATTCAGGGATGGTAGTTAAGGGGACCTGCCGAAATGGAGAAAAGTTCTGTGAGACTTTTGGATGAAAATGTCCGTCTGTCTCGACAGAAAGGGAAAAGTTTGGGTTGATGCTTAACATTCATGCACAAATAGGGTTGAAATGGAAAAGTCATTAGAAGGAAAAATGACCTGTGACCTCATCAGAAAAGTCAGGTCCGACGTAAGAAAACAAGGTGCTGAAGGCAGATGAGTTAAAACTGAGCTCCCTGATTGCGGTCACAAAAGGTGTGTGTGTGCACTTTGCTCACTGTGAAGAATGGCATAGCAGTGGTTGTGGTTGTGGTTGTGTGGCAGTCCGTGGCACAAGACACATTACACAGTGAAATGGAAAAACAGATTCCTATAAATATCAGCGTATCCTGGATACAAATATTATCCAATCAGTCAAGAAACTGAAAATGAACAAAAGTTGGCCTCTACAACAAGACGGCAGTCCAAAGCAAACCTCTAGAATCCACAAGGAACTGAACTCAAGAAACTCCAGCTGAAGCTTTTGGAATGAGCTCCTGTCCCCTGAGTGAAGCATCACTGAAAATCTGTGGGTGGATCTTAAAAACAGCCTAAACTATGTCAGAACTCCTAAATCCTGAAAATTCCTAATTCAAGGACAGAAGGAGTCTAACCTGTCGACAAAATGTGTTTACGCGCTGTGATATGTGGAGGGTGTCTGAACTTTCCCTCATTTTCTACATTTAAATGTATGAAAGATTTTCTGTGCAGGGAGAGAAGACCATCAAGAATTTGTAATTGTTTGTGTATGTGAGAGAGAGACAGTATTACTGCATTGCGTCATTCGGGCGTCACTGCAAGGAAACTTATTGTAACTTTCCAAATACACTAGCACACCGTTTCTGTCGAACTCCAAATTCTAGAGCTCCTATCATCCTTGACTAATGAGGGAAGAACAAGTTTAATAACAGCGGAAACAAAAAACAATGAAGGAAGTCATTGTCTCCCAGAGCGGGAAAAAAAACCTCGTGAAGGAGGTAGAAGGGCGTGATGGGGTCAACGACCAAATTCATTTCAGCCAACCTCCCCATATCAGATGTGTGCTGAGCCAAACAGATTGTGTTACTGCAGTATGTGCTGGATCAAACACAAAAACACAAGTCCACATCATGTTCACAAACATCTGGAGCCATGGAGAAACAAATAATTGGATGTGTTTGAGTCAGGAGTTAAACTAATTATTCCAGGAAGAACAGCTGCCCAGCACCTTTCAGACAGAATGTAAGCTAATGCTTATAGAGGAGAAGAGGCCAAGTGACAACCACTGGCGCTGTTACACATTCCTATGATTTCAATATAACATCGCAAACTTTTCATCCACTCACGGTTACGGCTGTTCATACAGTAGAGTTCCTTTCCCGAAGGAGCATCACTGTAACGGTTGTACTCTCACCACATCGCCAGCATCACAGCGTGCAGGTGGGTGGATTACATGCAGGGCCTTTCTCGCTGCTCTGCCTCCATTAGTGCCCTTGCATTGGCAGTGGGGTCATCCTCTGGGGAGACGCAGTCCTCCACACACCCAGCACAATTTACCTATTGTCTGAAAACTAGCAACATGTAAAAACCAAAACAAGACCAATGTTAGAACTCAAGGCTGGGTGTTGAACAGCTATACTTTCCCCATACTTCAGTCACAACAGCATGTTGTTTACTAGCTCCTGGCTAGGATAATACATGAGGACAGACGGGTTATATTTATAGTTATATTAATAAATGTCATACTAGTCAGTATTGTCATACAGCTACAGCTACACAAAATTACAGCCTTTATATTAGAAAGAAGCACCAAAAACACACACATCTAACTGAGAAAAACTATCAGGAAGTCAGACTGATAAAAGTTCTCAGTGCTGGTAGAATTTGATTGGCTCATGATCAGACGGTTCCTGGTGGTCACCAGTAAAGCAGCAGTTAAACGGTACGCGGTCAAAAAGCAACAAACCAGAGTGGCAGGAGATCCTTTTGATTTAAACTGTTTGTCATGGACCACTGCATGGCCTGCAGAAAGTCTCCTTAGCCTTGTAATTGACGGACCTAGCATGTTTGACTACACTCTATGCTATTGTGTATGTTGAAGAATAACAGGTGCAGCCCGGTCCAGTTGACCCTTACAATTCGTGACCTCGGCTTAGCTTCTGGCTCCTGTGAGAATCGCATGCTCTCCACCGTCACTTCCAAAACCATGACCCAACAGCGTCATGGCACTGAGACGCTCATGTTATCTAACACCTGAACTTGACCACAATAATATTGACGAGTCTAATGGAGGTCAAAGGATCTCCTGTGCAAACAGGCTTGCACCGGCTCGCCACAGTCCTTTCCAATAAGACTCAGAGGCTACGGCACAGTCATTCAAAATACACAAAGGCACGGAGCACTGAGGCGAGAATCTTCACTGTATGTGTGCTCTCAAAACACTGATGCTCCCTTCACTTTATTTGGATAGTTTCACTGCGGGATCCTTGCTTATTTTCGCTCATAAGTGCCCGGGAGTAATCAAATCCCAAATGAAATATTTTCTTTGCCGCCAGTACCTTTCTGCGTGCCGCTTTCAAACCAGGGATTTACAGAAGATTAGGGAAAACTATGTAAATGACACTGCTCCTGCGGAGTCAAGCGTAACGTTAGACCCCAAAAGATGGAAGTTGGGAGTTGGGAGTCAAGGGACAAAGGAGGGGCGTGGGGGCGCGCTGGGGGGGAGCACATCCTCGGGAATTTCCCTCGGAAATCTGTGGATTATCCCACCAGTTTTAATGAAAGTTGTCAGGATTAGGCATGCCAAAGTCAACTGAGGCTGGTGCCCGGGTAGTGATAGGGATGGCGCTCGTAGGAAAAGAAAGGAAAAGAAAAGGGAGTGGGATTTAAATAAAAAAAAAAACTATTATATTCCAGCATCACTTAATTTGAGGTAAGTATTTTTCTGAAGAGATTAGTGATGGAGATGATGATGATGAGCACTTGTGATGATGGAGGCAAAAAAAGAAAATGTTCAGATAGACTTTGCACTCATCTCGAAAACATCTCAGTCAAGTCTGCGTCACGCTAACACAGCTCTCAGACAGAGTACAGCACCTCTCTTAGTCCCACTGATGCTGACACATTTCTAATTCTGTCGCCGTCCATCCATCTCTCCCCCTCTTGTCTTGTCTGCTCCCTCCTGCTCCCTCGCTCTCTTCACCTCTCCGTCTGTCTGTGATGAGACGGTCACCCCGATGTCACCACTGATGGCTAAGTGGGATCATGAGTACTTCCTTAATCAGTCTGGGTAATAGAGAGGAGCACGGCAGCTGCACACACACCCACACCCACACACCCACACACACACACATACACACAAAGACCTGTCAGCTCTCATTCTCATTTGTCCCCCTGCTGATTTATTGAGGCACTGAGCTCTCACTTATACACGGCGGCAAAGGAAGTAAACAGAAATGACACACTGCTGTTGATACACCTGCGCAGCCAAAGACGCATATCGTCGCTAGATGAGCACAGTGGTGCATGAATTCGTAAACACACACACACACAGGAGATCATAAAGCTACTGAGGGACATTATAATATGGTGAGGGAGATAGGCAGCTGGGAATTTCATGCATGCACACTTAACAGGTGATCCAATAAAGGAGAGGACACAGAGAGGGTGAATCCACTGATGAGCTGCAGTATGTCGTGTACCTGCCTCTTAGGAAAGTGTTGATGTTCATCAGTATCCTGGTCTGTATCATCGCCAGACACAGCTCGGTGAAGAGTGTGTGTACGTGAGCGTGTGTGCGGTCAGGACGTCAATGAAAACGTTCCTCCCAAACCAACAGGATCAATCAGCGCATTCCAAAACCTAATGCTGATTTCCAGCCATATCCGTACACTTGTCTGAAGATTTCCTAAATCCACTCCCCCCCTCCCTGACTTGACACAAACACCTTCCTCTCCCTTCTTTGCTTGCTTCATCCCTCCATCCTTGTTACAGTGAAGAATCGCAGGGAAAATGAGAACCGCTGACCACATACTTTACTACTGTCGTCAGTACAGTTACAACATAAGAAAGATACATGTTACTCAATTAACATGGGTGGACCATTCATTGTGAACATGTCTTATTTGAATTTGTACTGACGTTCGAGTGCACTTGAAATATTATTAAATTCACTTGAAGAGCAGATACAGATTACAGCCAAGATTGTCCTTCACAGCTGCAGATTCAATTCACAGTTACATTTATAAATAAACAGATGAAATTCTCAGTCGGAGGAGTTGCTAACGCTAAACCTGCTGTTGTCTGCGCCTGTCAAGCCACAGGTATATTTCAGTTGACTGCACAACAAATGCAAAAATAATATTAGACAGCATGTGGTGTGGCTGACACTTTGTTTGTTCCTGATACATATGAGTTCATGGCTAGACTCTTACACAGGTCTACATATTCGTCGTCATGCTGCTCTGTGTCCAATATCTGATATCACTTCCTGTTGGTACGGTGCTGCAGCTTTTTCCTGTCAGCCCCTGATAAATAAAACAATATATGCATTGTTTTTATTTGACATCAAAATCTCATTAAGTTTACTTCCAGGAAAACTCAAGCCGTGACGTCATCAGGTATTAAAGGTTGCACGTAAAAATAATCACATAAAACCATCACAGCTCTTGAACAATCCCACTGCTGCATCTCACCTAGCAAATAAAACGGCCTATCTCTGGCTGATTTCCCGAGCCTGGAGACATCCAACAATTCCTCCTCCAGCTACATCCCTGCCAGCTTTCGCTTTCGAATAGGAAATTAAACTAAGTAAATTAAACTAAGTTGTCATAAGAAAGTAAGTTTTGAGTGCACATAAATGTGTTTGGCATGTTGGCAAGAGGGGGAGCGTCGTTATAAGAGAATACCTCATTGTCCAGAGTTCAGGCTTTCCATTTATCATGTTTGGACTTGAGAGGACTTGAGTAAATAGAAGTGAGCTGAGGCAAGGTCCTGATGGTGATTTGGATACTTCTGGCTCTCCTTCTCATCCTCCCTCTCCTCTGTCTGCAGAGTGCCAGTCTCTCCACTCCCTGTCAAGGGAGGAATTCTTCCCTGTAATCCATCCCAGCTGCGGCGGATTGCATGGCCAATTAAAGAAAACCCGTTTGACTCGCCCCAAACGAGCCGACCACATGTTGCAGCTCGACCTCCCCCTTCACCCCCCCCTCCCCAGGGACATCACCTCTTAGGGGTCAGGGGTCACAGCACCAGCCATTTCTCCGGCAGCGGAGCGGCGAGGAAAACACAGAGGCTGCAGACAAACAGAACAATTAGCTCCCAGCTCTGACAGAGCGTCTCCTCCTGAACGGCCTCCTGCGAGGTCACCCAGGCTACAGGTCCTGCATTTACACCTACAGTACAGGGCAGCTGTCAACAAGGTGATTTACCCCCTGTGCCATGTCTCCTCTCCATACTGAGCATTCTGGGTTAGAGTTTGTTGGTGGAGAGCGAGCGTGAAGGTTGAAACCACAGCGAAACCTCAAAGCTGATGGCCAGGTTGGCCTTTGAGACTTGGAGTAAAACCTCCCTGCTGCTGTGATGGAACTGTTGTGTGTGAATGTGCGTGGCTGGGGACAGTGCTGACGAATGGAGGTCAGACATTAGCAAGCAGGAGCGTCACAGATGCTGCTTCAATGACTTTATACATTTATAATGATATCGCACAAGGAAAGGACCAGGTACCCTGAATAAATCCCAACAGAAAACAACACAGGTCAACAGACCTGACCTTGTTGCCACATCCTCTTGTGTGACTCGTGTGTGTGTGACTCGTGTGTGTGTGACTCAGTGTGTACCAGTCCAGCGTCCATGCCGACCATGGTGATTGTTTTTCCTCCTAAGCCCCTTTGGTGCAACCCCCCTCCCCCCCTCCCCCTTCACATCAGGGGCATGAAATTAAAGCGGTGCTCTTTCTTCCCATAACGCAGCGCACAAACAGGAAATCTAATCACAGCACCAGAGCAATGCAAACCCTCATAATGTAAACACACATAAGCTTACGGTATGTACACAACAGTGGCATATATGTGGATATGGGAAACTGCCTATTACAGATACAAGACACTAAAGCATTCCTGCTCACTGAGGTCCACCCAGGACCATGCATACTAGTAGAAACAGATGTAACCATCCAATACATTCCTGTGACCTTAATGACCTTGCAAACAGAGTATAGGGACACAGGTATAATACATGTGGTAACACCAGTCCTTCCATTCAAACAATGTCCACAGAATATGAAAACACACACCCTGAAAGTGACCGTCACCTCTCAAATGCTGATTTTGGCAGCATCCTGCTGAGTCGCTGTCTGCTGGCATGAGGCAGCGCTGAGCAGCGGTGCCAAGTCATCTAGCACAGGACACTTTATGAAGCCGTCCATCAACCGCACGGCAGAAACAAGCGACGCTGTCAAACATTTAAAGGCCAAATGCATCAGGAACAGCGGCTGCACCAGACGGCGAGCGTGACGTATCGCTTGTTTAAACGCGTGTCTTCCTGCACTTACGGGAAATATGTGACAAAGACTGCGTCGCTTTGGCCCGAGATGAGAAAAGGACGAAAAAGAAAAAGAAAAAAGTTTGGAGGAAAAGGAGAGAGTGAGAGAAGGGGAGCGGTAGCAGAGACGCAGACAGACAGAACCACCCAAAAGAAAACAGACAGTGTTGCGTTCCCAATTACCATTTCAGACTTTGATATGAACCAGAGAGGGAACATGGTGGCTTGTATATCAAACCCAGATCTCTCCTTCACAGACCCTTTTTTTTTTTTTTTTTTTTTTTTTGCAGTCATCTGTGTAATAGCAAGATCAATGAGAATGAAATCAACCAACTGTCTTTATTACGAGCGTCCTTCTGTGAAATCTCGAACGAAAACAAGCGGAGTTGGCTGAACTCTGGTGGGGAGGGCTTTCAGCTGTGGGCCAGCTGGTTGACAGGGCTGATTCATCCCGCATGCCTTTTAATTGGAAAATCTCCTCCTCTCTGTATCCCTGCACAAATGTCAGCACCCTAACTGGTCCTCACCTCACTGATTTTTTTTACCCTCCTCATTTTTCTTTTTCTTCTTTTCTTCTTTTTTTTTTTGCTCTCTCTTATCCCGCGTTCAATTCCCTCCGCATGTTGACAGACGCTCTCATCTGCGCGACCTTGCTTTCTTCCTGTGTTTCCCGGTTCGGGGGAAGGTTGGAGGGGGGTTGAAAGGTGAAAGGTCAGCCTTGTGCTCAGTGCTGTTTCAGCCTCTGTCAACACAACCTCTGCTCTGTAATACCGTTTCTCCCGGATCACAGTCAGAGCGGAGAGGTGGGACTGATGGAGAGTGGTCAAGACATTCAATTAGCTGCACTGTTGTGTGCCGATATGCCACAGAGCATCACATTATACCACGCAGACACCATAAGAGTTAATGACCTGTGTCATGACCATCTGTATACACATAGCGCTTACTGATGCATTTTAATGCCACTTATAAAATATTGCAATCATCATGTGATCAATTACATGAACATTTTATGAACACACACACACACACACACACACACATATTGCTTTGTGACACACCACGTTCAACCTAAACGTTCTCTGAACACATCCAAGCTGTTAAGCGATCAGAATCACCAAGTAATATTAACCCAAGCACATGTGTTACAGCAGGTTTCGTTTCACCCCTCACCTTTACTCTGATGTTCACCTTTAACCTGGGGTCAAGCGGGAGAGGGGTGCATGCTCCTGTTTGGCCGCCTGAGTCTCTCCAGTCAGAGTAGAGATAGTGACGCGGCTTAACACGTCTCTGTCTGACACTGTGACCCCTGTGCTCCAATGAAAGGCATTTTATGATCTACTCAATACTCTGTGATCAATGCCATTTAACTGTTTCCATAAATCAGCCTGCCTCGAACAGGTCAAAGGTCAGAGTGATTATGACTGTGCCGTGGATGACCTGCCCCCTTCATGAAATCCACATTTTTCCATTTTTTTCCCCCCCGTTCAAATATCCCGCAAGGTGCTAGGAGCCGCCTGTCACTGTGATTGATTGTCCCTAAATACAGAAGGGCCTGAGCGGTAGTTGGTTGCCCTGGTAACTCACAGCAGGCCATGTGAGTGTAAGTGAATGTGTCAGTGGTCTCAAGACCGGTGGTTCTCATATACACGAAGAGCCCTCTTCATATAGAATACCAAGCAAACCCAAATATTGGTTTGTCATCTGTTGTGTGTGTGTGTGTGTGTGTATGGTGTGTACATGAATGTGTGTGTGTGGTGTGTGAGAGCGAAAGACGAGGTCTCAGCATTAAGCGACAGAAGGGAATGCAGAGTGTTTTTCTTTCCATTGCCAGGAGAATGGAAAAACCTGGGGTGTAATGACTCTATCCATGAAATGGGAGTTAAACCATAATAATCATTAAGGGGCGACCACACACACACACACACACAGACACACACATCATTGGACAGAGACACCACAAATCGCCAGCTGCTCTGTCGTGCCTGATATTTCCCCTGTGAAAACACCTCTCTGCGACAGGTCGCACACATATGTACACATACCCGCGACACACTATTGCAAAAAACACACAAACAACAAATCCTTTCCATTAGGGTCCTCAAATTGTACCCCTGAGTTCACTGTTTATCCGGAACCTCAAGTATTTAAGTCCCACACAGTGTGTCAGACTTCGGTGTTGGACCACGAGGTAAAAACACCACCTGCACAGCTCCAGTGATTTGGAACACACTGACTATTAAATGACTAAAAAACTACACCCTCAGTGTCTTTGTGGTTTTAGCCTGGAGCCTATTTGTTTACACTGTGTCACATCTGCATCAGGGAAATCCATGTGGCTTTAGTTACTATTGGTTCCTGTTAACACTGTGCAGACAACCAGCACCTGCATTACTGCTCATAGAGAGAAAAATGTCTGCATCTGTTTATAATCTTACAAGATACGGTGTTGTATGGAGCATCTTTATACATGATCTTTAATCTAATTCACTGCGACTACCGTTACTGCATAAAGCACTGTCTGCTTTACATCACTGATCTGCTTCACTTTTACTATGACAGGTTCTGACTGAGACTGACACTGCAGATGAGTTGATACTGCTCATATCTATTGACAGCATAATATATACTGTATATTATCAACACTGACATCAACAAAACAACAACAGCTAAATAAATAAATAAATACATAAAAATAAATTATATTTAAAACACTCTTCAAATGGCGCAAAATGACGCATCAAGAACAACAAATTAAGACAATGAACGAGAAACACGCAAGATGATGGGAAAAGAAGAAAATGATGGACTCTGCTTGGAAGCTGCTTCGGGATCTGATCCTCCATGTTTATAAGGTGATCGGTAATGAAGGCAGAGCCACGGGCCTGACAGACAGCCGCTGAGAAACCTCGAACCCCAGACCCCCCAGAAAAACAACATTATCAGGATGAGTCCCCCCCCCGCCCGACTGCTCCTGTTCATACATGATGTCTGTTTTCTGCTGCCCTCTCTTATCTGCTTCTGCACGGGTGTGACAGACAGACATGTCTCTCTGTCTCTCTTTTCATCCATGTTTAAGTCTCTCTGTCTGTGGACCCCACCCCCCGGCTCTCTCCGCATCCCCACCTTCTTGTCTCCCTGTCATTTTAACCTTCACTCTCTATCTGTCTGTGTCTGTCACTCTTTCCCTTCCTCCCAACTTTCATCACAACCGTGTTTTTCTCTGAAGGTGAGTGTTGATAGCGCCCATATTTTCTCCCACCCCTGCCCTGCTCTCCTCCCTGACCCGTGTCTTCTCTCTCTCTCTCTCTCTCTCTCTCTCTCCTGGTGCAAATCAGACAACCCGTCACATCCAGAATGCCAGTTTCCACAAGGACAACATGCTGCCATTGTACTTAAATGATTTTCTATTTGACCACAGTGCTATCAACATGTCGTTATTATCTTTGGGACCATTTTCAGGTCAGGCAGAGGTGACATGCTTCAGTTGTACAATACCTCTGAACAGTTATACTGTATAGCAGCTGGGCTCAGTGAGTGATATGAAGACACAACAAGATGAAAGACTGTTCTTTCTTTTCCATTCTTATACTTTGAATATTTCTGGGTGCATTGTGGGCAATGTCGCAAATGATTCATGTGGACAGCTTTATGGCTGTCTGGGATTTACTGGGATTTGCATGAATGATTTGCCAGGTATTCAATTCCCAAGATAACAGGGATAACAGTTTTTACCATAATGCAAAACATTTTGCAATTGAATTCCCAGAAAATGTGTTGTATTATTGTCTTATTGTGATTCAAACTTAAATGAATGCAGTCTGACAGGAGACTTTCTCTGCATTGTACAGTTACTGTATAATACTGCCTTTGCCTTTATACTACAACTCCAGACACCCCACCCCCCCCCCACCCCCCACACACACACACACACAGATACACACACACCTACTCCTCTGATCCTGATTCAGTAATCACGTCCTGCTACAGTATACTGACCCATTGCCAATCCATTTCCACCTGGTTGTCTATTGTGCTCTTACTGCACACCAATCAGGACTGAGCAGGATTTGAATGAACATATTGACTGTCATTATCAATCTCATCAAACCACGTCTCAGTCGTCCTCACAAAGCAAATCTCTTTTTCTTTTTGTTAATACTAACAGAATACTCAGAACTGATAATTAGTTAGTAGTAGGTACCAACTTACTCCTTCTCTGTGAACACTACATACAACTGTTGCCAAAAGTACAAATATATACCAGTAATGTATTATAATATCATATTACATACAGTAAATTGTAATTCACCCTGCTGAGATCTGATTGTGTTTTTTTTTTAAACCAGACTTTCTCTCGACAGAGAGTTTGAGTTAGTGAGAACACTACATTCCCTCTGTGCCCATGTCTGCCTGCTGCAGCCGTAGCTTAAGTTACACTCCGTTTTTCCAAAATAGAGCCAGGGAAAAAAAAAATTACATTCTTTTAAAAGTTTGCTCTCCAAAGTATTTTTTTCCCCCGATCTCTCCCAGTTTGGGTTTTGATAGATCCATCAACGTCTGCCTCGTAGTTCCAGCCAATTGTTCTACCCGGCCATGATTTGATGGCTTCCATATGAGTGGGTATCCCCTTATATTATAATGGGAGCAGCAATCAGGATCAGTGTGTGAACGGTGGCTGACATCCTGCCATAAAGTACAGTGGAGCGCAGGCTTGCAGGCATGAACACACAGGAAAGCTGTGAATTTATGCCTGTACCCTTTCCTTTTAACCACACCCCACACCCCACCACACAGACACACACACACTCCTGTGATACCGCTAGTGTTGTCATTCTTTATCTCACATCATTGGTGCACTGTCAGTAGTGGTTTTAGCCTTCGGGACAGGCATCGTTCTCGAGACAGCTCTTTTACGGCGAGCTAAAATGGCCCTGTCTCTCCCAATCCCAGCTCGAATCCATCAGCGGCATCGCTCCCGTCACCGACAGAAACTAAGGAGGAGGCTGGATGGCGATCGCCAACTTGGCAGGAACCCAGAACATTTGGAAAACGTCACAGTGACCAAAAACTGTTCCAGAAACAGACTCCCTCCATGTGTAAGACTGAAGAAGGAGAGCCATAAGGAGAGGGCTATTGGAAGTATAATAAAAAATAATACACAGTGAGTATAGAAAGCTGAAATCCTGAAGGGTTATTAAATTGTGGCAGTTGTGAAATGACTGCATACGGTAAAAATACAAACTGTACCAGGAAAAGTCAACTGTGTATTGTAATGATGAAACTATAAAAATATTCTGGAAGCTGCTGAGCAGCACATTCGCACAGATGAGTGAGTTTGAAATTTAGGGCCAACGTGGTGAACAAATCTGAAAGATCAGTTTGAACTGGAGAAGTTTCCTGACACCAGTCCCACTGTGGTCGTACCAGATTTAAACAGGTGAAACTGGAGAGTCTCTCTTTCTATACGTTTTATACAAACATGTAGAAAAAGACATATAATGTCGATGCCTGAGAAACAGACAGTTCAAGTTATCATTACATATTTTTGTTGTCCTTTCTGCATAATCAGTCTTGACAGTTAAACATCTTACAGAATATCCAGATTTGTCATTTTAGTTTAAGCAGTGACGATGTTTTTTTTTAATATGACTTTTGAAATATGACGTACGTACATGAATATGATAGTTTCCCGAATTATTTCATAAATATATGAACACTATGTGCTACATATAATTGATAATTATAAAATAAAATTGATAATTTGGTTAATTCAGTGAATGGAATCAGGAGGAGACAAATGGATGATGGCGCTGAAAAAAAGCAAATTATATGTTGGAAGGAAGTGAATTATTCTGTAAATCTACAGTCAGAAACAACAAATCTGAGGTCAAAACCATTTTTATATTTTGGTCATATCTCGTTAGGTTAATTAGTTTGTCAGTTTAGATGAGGATGGGTCATTGTGTGTGGGGATGGGTCTGGTCAGGTCTCACATGTGGACCTGCCTTTTCTCGTACAAACCACTAAATCTGGGCCATAATCACACTCTCTCTCTCACACACACACACACACACACACACACACACACACACACACATATGTTAATGTTATTCGTAATCTATATATTTGAACACTTTGTTTCAATGCGTTTCTATTGCCAAAGTTTGCATCCTTTGAAGTCAGGGTGGAAGCGCAAGAGAGTTTAATTTAACTTTACTCAGAGGCTGCCAGGGTCCAGCAGGACTTATACAAGCCTTCAGACAGCTATAAAATGAAGCCCTGCTAAAAAAAAACACACACACACACAACATAAATGAAAAGGTCGGCTTTCAGGGAAAATGTTCAAATGCATGTTTCATGTGAACAGAAAGTTCATGGATGAGATAGCATTTCAAAACATAGCACATATTGTATATGCATCTGTTTACAGTGCCTATGAGAGTACAGAATAACATGGTTAACGTGGTACAGTTTGAAAAATGAAGAACAGATCCGATGCAAAAGGCAATTTAGGACAAACTGACAGGGGATTAGGACTTCAGGGATATAACATTCTGGCCTTTGTTATGCTCCAGTTGCTTTGAAACAATATCCAATCACCCATTCCCTTTCTTCTTTATCCTATAGAAGAGAAAGGTCAAGCGGGCAGGATATGATATAGGAGGGCGATGTGTACAGTGATGAATACAGAAACAAAGACAAAGTGGAGAAGGAAGGAGGAGGCGAGGGAGCAGGCCTGTACGAGTGGGGATCAAAGATGCTTCGCTCGTCTTATAAAAATAACCACTAGTTCTCTCTGTTCTCTGACAAATAATCACACAGAGTTGTGTTGACGCAGACGAAAAAAACACGCACTGAGCTCATTTTTGTGCACAAGGATGTGAAAGTTTGGGCCGACTGTGGCATTGTGAGTTAAGACTCTGATGTCCGTTGTGTAGATGGAACTGTGTCTCACTGTGTCTCTCACAGAGAGCAGCACTGATAAACACAGGAAATACATCTACATGTGAATTACTACTCTGTAACCGCTACAACTGTACAACTGTACCATAGTCGCAGCTTAACAAGTTATTTGGGACAAGCAAACAGCCATGTGATAAGCAGGTTATTGCCTGTAGATACACAGAGACTGGAGAGACTGTAGCACAGGTGTCTTCACAGTGAGGACCATAAAAGAGCCATCAAAGCTCCTGCACACTCCCAGTCTCACCCTCACCGACGGACAAAGGCAAGTCTCACAATAATAAATGGTACAAGGGAGAGAGCTGAGAATAGTGTTGGCAGGTCTGTGTGAGAAAAACAAAACACAACAACAATAACAACAAAAATACCCTGCCACAAACGAGCCTTACGGGCTACGAGTTTGGATTTGCCTGTGTATGTGCCAGTCACAATAATTCCTGATAGTTCAGGAAAAATAAAAAAATAATTCCTACTTTCATATCAAATGTGGGTTTTTACTGATTGACGATGTCAGTGTGATAATAATCAAATAATAAATAATAGAGTCCACAGCTACAGTCGTAGCCCAGGAGGAACAAAAATGTCCCTTTCAAACAGCAGCTGATCATATAAACATCGACTTCCTGTCGATATAAGCGTTCATCAGTAGCTGATACAAAGATTTTGTCTCTGAAAACCCACTTGTTTAATGATTTTATTAAACTGTCTCCATCTGCTTCAGCAACAACAAGCAGTAAAAGTTTGGTTATCTGGGTAACTATCTTCAGCACTAACAGCTTCTGAGGCCACGGAGCCCATCATTCATTTAGTAGGCCACACTGTAGATTACATTTACTAAAAGTAGCCCCATTAAAGACTATACACTGTGGAAAAGCCTGTGGGCCTACTTGATGCCATTAGAGTTTAAGCTTCCTTTATTGGCTCTGTTCTGCTTTTTAATGGTTCAACATAAGTTCTTAAGGACCAGTTGTTAAATATTATCAAGGATCCCCATAGTAAATCTGCCACCGCTGTTGTAAACTGTGTCACTGCCACATGGGAACAGAGAGGTTGACAGGCGCACATAACAACAGTATCTAACAAACAGCCGATTCTGCACCTCATGCCAAACGCCAGACCTAAAAGTAGACTGGAAAACACTGATCGGCAGAACAGATGATGCAGAGTAATTACAAACAGGTCTCAGAATGTGCTGTCGTCCATCCCGGCTGCATGATCGCAGTATTACAAACACAGGGGAGGACGGAGCGTCATCTGTGACTGATGCAGAAGAGGGTAAATAAGAGAGAGTGAAACCTAAGAAGAGAGAGAGAGAGGTCTTTCTCCCCTCCTTCCTCCCTCCCTCCCTCCCGCCTCTCCTCCCATCGGCCTCCAGCACATTAATTGAGTTTGGATGGATTGGAGATCGATGGTGGGGAGGCCCCTCGATTGCTCGGTGGTAAGAGGGATTAAAATTTGAAATCAATTAGTTTTGTGTCTGCAAACCCTTTACCACTGCGGGAAGAGAAAATCAATTAAGGAAATTAAAAGTTGAGACAATGACGAGAAAGTCATTTTCAGCAAGCTTCTCTGCTTTCATCTCGGCCAGAGCAGGCACAGAAAGTAACTGAGTACAAGTACTCAAGTACTGGAGTCCCAGCTACTTGTCATGAAATATTTTCTACTTGCTGGATTCAGACTTTTACGATAATAACGTACCTGAATGTATTTACCACCCTGAACATCAGACAGGCGCCTCTATCTCAGTTCCTCAGAACATACCGTATATAGTATGACCTTTGAACTGTTGGCCTCTTTTGACCCTAGGCTCACCAAGCTCCCCATGTTGTGTGGAACGCACACAAAGGAGCCCACACTTGAGATAAACCTGAAACCTCAGTTCCAGTTCAAAACCGTGTCTACAAAGCAGCTCTTTACCTGAACCATTTAAAAATACATACTGAATTTCACAAGCAGAGCAGAGCTCTTATACTTCATACTCAGACTTCAGGCTCAGAGGGTTTTAGAGCCACATGCTCAAACATCTCACACTGAGATAGAAATGTGCAGTGTATGCTTTTTGTCTCACAAAGGCCCCTTTTATGGGTATGTTTGTGGTCAAAAATCACCTTTGCAGCCCCTCAGTGGCTCCCAGTGACTAAGGCAAGAGGCGGACGTATAGTGATAAAGGTGCAGAGAGATGCTGAGGACAGAGATAGGAGGCTCAGAGGACAGGAGACAAAGCAACTCTTTGAAGATGATAGTCTATTTTGCCTGGAAACAGACCACACAGCTCAGTCAGTCGATAGCCATCATCATCCTTCCTGCAGGGAGTTATCAACAGGGGTCAGAGGTCAGCCGTGCACAAAACAACAACAGCAGTAGATTTACAGGGTGACCCTACCATAGGCTAACTTAAATATGATATATTGGTATCTGATATAGACACACATGTATGATATACAAATATATATATTAATATGAAATAAACATGTATTGGTGGAATTGATTTATTTGTTGACAGTATAGCTTGAGAAATTAAGGTACAGCGTTTATGCGTTTGGTCACAGAGCTTCACTTCAAACATCCCAACCTCTACTCTACAGTACACACATGCACAAGCTCCACACTCTCTATACTCTGTGGATAAAGGAGCTGTTATGTCAGTGAGGGGGAACGAGGGAAAGAGGGAGGAAAAAGCTCCTCCACTCCGTCTCTGTACAAAAGAAGCAAACAGGCTTTGATATCAGTGAAGAGAAGGTCCCTCGGAGCCCAGTTGGAAGTAATCTATTCCACACATATAAAGACACAGAGCCATTTCCCTGCCCTGCGGTCCTCCTGCAGTGGAGAGGCTGTCCCAAAAGAGACGGAGACAAGCGGGAGCGTGATGGAATGAAGAGGGCCATGGGGTAAGGATGTAAAGGGATATGAGAGTGGAGGAGATGAGAGAGGGATGGGAGGGATGGGGGGGTGAGAGGTGAGGCAGGGGGAGAGAATGGTGAAGAAAAATCATCGTATCCCAAAGTATCTGCACCTGAGAGCAATTTGTCCCCAATTTTGGGAGCTTAATCACACCATTGAAGTGTGTGCACTGAAAAGCTGACACACATACGTACACACACACACACACACACACACACACACACAGCAGAGGCAGTGTTTGTCCGGTCTGGAGGGAGTTAGACACGCGGATGATGTCTTCTGGGAAAGCTGCAGGGGTCTTTGAGGAGGCACCCAGCTCTCCAGCCCTCTGCACGCTAGACAGCAGGGGCCCTCTCATTTCTACTACAGCGACTGTGTGTGTGTGTGTGTGTGTGTGTGTGTGTGTGTGTGTGTGTGTGTGTGTGTGTGTGTGCGTGTGTCTGTGTGTGTGTCTGTGTGTGTGTGTCTGTGTGTGTGTGTGAGGCCCCGGCTCCTCCATCTTCTGCCATAGAGTGTTTTTTTTTTCTTAATAGTCCGTGGGTTTTCTTTCATGGTCTGGGCACTAAGCATTTCCCCTCTCTCTCTCTCTCCTTTTTTCCTTCATTCTTGCTTTCTGGTGAAGCAACTTGGGTGGAGCTCTTCTTGTGGGGATGGCATTGAAAGAAAGAAAGAAAGAAAGAAAGAAAGAAAGAAAGAAAGAAAGAAAGAAAGAAAGAAAGAAAGAAAGAAAGAAAGAAAGAAAGAAAGAAAGAAAGAGCACGTGCCGAACCTCCCTGTGTTTTTTTATCTGCGCGTCGGAAACAAGGCATTAGCCTCTGGAGCTCGGCCAACGTTGGCTCTTTATGATTGGAGTTATAATAAAATCTGCCCTCAGATCAGATGAGATGAGATGACGGAATGAACATTTTAGACGGAGGTGGCAGAAGAGGGGGAGGAGGAGGAGGAGAGGACGGAGTAGGTGCACTGAGGGGGAAGGCGGGGGGAGTTCTGCGGTGGGGAGAGTTTGCTTAAAGCGCTGAGCTGTTATTGCAACGGGCGGCTCAGGAATGTAACCGCTCACTGCTTCGACCAAAGAGCGAGGGAGAGCAAAGGGAAAGAGGAAAAAAAGAGGGAGAGAGAGTGATTGGTAAACCAGAGTGTGACCAGGGAAACCACATTATGTCATCGGGGCTTTATGATCTGCTAATAACCAAATCGTATTGAAGAAAAACACTCTGGTTTCAATTAGAGTCCACAGGCGGCGTTTGACTTTTCGATATAGGTTCCATATCTGGGAGTTCTTAGCCCGAGCTAATTGTCAAAGCATGAGGACATAAAAAGCCAGAGACAGACTGATGGTAAGGCCAAAGAAAAGGATGACATATGTCACCACATGTCCTTATCTAAAATCCTGATTTGCTTACCTTTTTCATGATGCTGCTGAACCATCGTTTAAATATTACCAGTTGTGCGCATGACGATAATTTGAACATGTATGAAAGAGATTGTAATTGTATCCTCTGCAAATTGGCAATTTTTAGGAAAACATGTCAAAGAGGAAAATGCAGAACGCTGGCAAGAAAGAGGAAAACGAGCCCAGAATACTGATTTCATTATACATGCCAGAGAAAAGGCATTTCACATGAACACGCTGTGACCTCACAATTAAGGTCAATGTGATTTTGATGTCAAAAGTCTGGACGTTCAGCAGCAGTGTGGGAGTTAATGGTCGACAGTGCAAAACGCACACTCGGCAAATATGCAAAAGCTGATTTCTGCATCAGGCCATGCTTTTAATCTGAAATTCTTTAAGTTAAACAAAAATAAACTTATAAAAGGAAATAAGTTAGTGGATATCTTATAAAAGACAGCATAAGACCTATTTTCATTATTCCTAACAAACACACTGTTACCAAATATCAGCCAGTTCTCAACATGTGTGGTAACTCAACCTGAGTTTTTAATAACTGTGTTAAAATCTCACCAACACGTTGGCAAATGTGTATAAAACCACAAACTATTTTCACAATGGATTCATCTGAATTTGATTTGTAATATTTTTACCATTTGCTACCTTCTAACAGTGTTGTTGCAGTTACGGATTTACTGACATTATAACAGTCTAATAATTGCTCGATTAATATTGATAATATTGTTAATGTGCTGTGTAGCTGCTTGGAAGAGCCTGAGGAACAAAGATACTGAGGTACTCCTTCCCTAAGATGTGCCAGTGTTGCTCATTTGATTAGCTTCTTTTAATTAGAGGCTAACACAACCAGAAAACATGCTGAGACAAATGACTCTGAGCACCATGAAGCCACCAGTGGAAGGGCGGGAACTGGGCGGTGCTAATCCATCCATCACCCTGTCTCGAAAGGTCTCTAATTAGCTAGGGCCAATCAAAATAGGCAATCCATCAGCCTTCATGTCAGCCTAAGCCAATCATAGAGCACCATTAGTCACCGCCTGACGCAGGCCAAGCCAATGGTGCGACTGGATGATGGAGGTTAGCAGGGCCGGCTGCCAGGGTGCTGGGGGTTTTAGAGGACGAGGGGTGGAATGGGCCGTGACAGCTTTATTCATCCAGCGCTTAAACAGCCTCTGAGGAGGAGCAGAGAAATGTCAGCGTGGAGGAGGACGATTACGAGAGATATCGATCCCCTCGCTTTCCCCGAAAAGAAAAGAAAACACTCCTCCTCCTCCGCCTCAACACTCCCAGAGGTCTGCTCCAGTAGATGCTGGGAGACAGGTGGAGAGAGGAGGGAGGGAGGATGCTCTGGAACCCCCACCCCCCAACCCCACCCCCATACTGCCTGTTGATGTTTTTTGCTGGCAGTGCATCTGCTTAACAGCAATACAGATAATGCTTACATAGGCCCTTCACTGGCTTTAGAGCACCAGAACAACTGTGGCAACTGAGGGCCTTACGTAATACACATATACACACACCTATATATATATATATATATATATATATATATATATATATACTCTGTGTGTGTGTGTGTGTGTGTGTGTGTGTGTATGTAAATGCAAAGCTTAAGAAAGCCAAACACCATTAAACCATGATGTTTTGTTTATGGTAACTGCTTGCTCGTGTTTTCTCAGTGTTCCTTTCCGTTCATTAGGTTGACACAAGGCTGTGCAGGCTGAGTGAAGAGAGAAAGACAGTTCCAGACACATCATCCGCCCTCACTGCCCACATCTGGTCTCCGCATGTACAGTATGTATACAGTGTGTTAACATGTACAAACTACAATAACGGACAGGTTTGCATTCAACAATGCACTTCACACTAGTTTTCTTCCCGTCTTTGTCTTGTTTTCCTCCTCTGTGCTCCACACTGATCTGTCTCACCTGTGTTCAATTACCTCCACCTCCCATAACCACACCTACCTGCCTGTCTGTCTGCATCAGGCCCTGCGACCTGCAATCACAACTACCCACCAACATGCCCAAGCAATGCTGCTTAGTTTACCCAAGCAATGCTGCTTAGACACCAGCAATCCCTTTACAATGAAAAGGTCATAACTAGGATCAAAACTGTGACGATGAAACTAGGTGTCTACTGGGTGCAGAGAAAAAAAATTTTGTAATTTGACATAAACACCTTAATGTGGCTGTTTTCCTGACAGCCACATTAACGCCCATTACAACCTTCAGATGTGTATGTACACAGGAGTACGCACAGTCAAACATTATGGCCATTTAATGTCCAAACACACATGGTAGCTTTGCCTGTGCACTATTTTCAGACACTTTCCCCTCTCACTCTCTCTCTGTTACACCCACCCACCAACACAAGTACACACACTCACACACACACACACACACTGCAGACGCTGCGCCGTGGGTGAACCTGGGCGGTGTTTCCTGATGTCATTAAGCGTGGGTTCTCCGGGGCCGCGTTGCCACATTTCTCTCCACTACAGCTGCTGCTCAGGCCAAGTCCAGTAATCACTACTTACCAGCCACTCGGAGCCGCAAGCACGCCAGCAGAAAAAAGGCCCCGGGACCCAAACACGGGGCCAAACGCTCAACCCACGTCAATCAACTCCACTCAGGAACGAGTCCGATACCAACGGAGTCTCCGCCGAGCCAAACACACATTACATGAACTGAGAGCGTTAGCTCGTTTTCATGACTTGGCAGCGGCGACTAACAGATGTCTGCTTGCCAGCAGTGAGTTCTTGTGAATCCGAGAGCCAAATGTTGGGAGAATTTTAAGGCGACATTTTGAAAAGAAATTGTCCCCTCCATAAAATGGTGGACGGCGAAAAACCACAGAGGCAGACAACAGGCCTTTCCTCACGGGCCTGCTGCTTTCTCCATTTCATTCCCACCGCCGCTGTTATTGGAGCTGACCCCTCACCTGGCTCGTACTGGGACCGCTACTCTCCATTAGCCATCGGTCCAACGCCTGAGCCAACAGGACATGGCCACACAGACACGAGACATATTTAACATTTTATAGGAGTTGAGTGAAAAAAGAGAAAGGTAATGAAGAGTGAGGCTGCCAGGAAAAATGCATACGGTCCCAGGGCTCGACAGGATCTGTTTGTTTTTGTTGCAGCTCAATCGACAGGAAATGTAGGGGCTGTTGTAAAAGTGTTTTTCAGTGTGCTCCAGAAATAGTGTTCTCTGCTGTGGTTATCAGCATCTGGATAGAACAATGGAGGATATCTAATTATACTGTGTGCGCACAGATGTGGAGAAGTGTGTGTGTGTGTGTGTGTGTGTGTGAGGAGACGGAAACGAAGCATCAGTGAGGTCAGGATAAATCTGTAATTTCAACAAATTAAAGTTACTTGAGAGAACTTTTTCAAAATTGGTGGAAAAGACCATCTGATGCTAACTTGCTGATGGTTATATGAGAAGACGACAGGTGTGGCGGAGCTCACTTTATGGTTGGAGTTCTAGTTGTGCTGTTTCAAATTGTGAAAGTCCAAAAAAATCTATTCGATGACGCACAAACCCTTTAATTTAACCAAAAAGTGGGTCTCTGTTGGTCTCGACATGTTGACAGCCTGTTCCCCAGACATCGATGAAATAAAAAAAAACCTTCTCTGGTCGCCCCTCCCCTGCACAGCTAATGCTACAGTATTATTTTCCTACCTGGGAAAAACAGAAACCTTCTATAAACGTCGTCAAAAAAAACACACATCAAAACACTGTCTACTTCTTGGCAGACACAAGTCAAAGCCGAGCTGCCAGCAGCGGCAGCTGAATCTGACCAGGACAAAAAGCGGGGGAAGAAAAAGAGGAGAACAAACCGGCATCATCTCAGGTTTACTGCCTTGGAGCGGGGGGGATTGAAATACAGGATACTGGCCGAGTGTGTCGCGTCACTGCTGAAGTTTATACAGCCGCTATTAAAGACGGGAGAGAAAGTGAGTGGAGACAAAGAAAAGAGAAGGGGAGTAATTTAATTTCATCTGCACTGAGAGCAGCTCCATGGCACCGGTCAATGATTCGCCTCGTTAGCTCCCAGCCCCTCTCACACCGGCCAATGCATATTTCACTGCTGAGTAATGTGGAAGATGGAGAGTTTATGCTCCTCCTTTCTTCCTCCCACCCATTGTCCTCCTTTACCTCTTTGTTCCACCTCTCGTTTATCTGCTCATCCCTCAATTTGTCCTCCCATGGGACGTCCAACGTTTAATTCAAAGGTAAGATAAGAGCTCTCACGCCGCTACGGATTTTTATACTGGGAATCGGTCGGATTTTACTGTGTGTGTGTGTGTGTGTGTGTGTGTGTGTGTGTGTGTGTGTGTGTGTGATGCAGTTCAATGGGTTATTGTCAAAGCTCCAGGAAGTGTAAAAGGATCAGTGACATTAAATGGCTGACAGGGTCAACTATCAGATTCCCTTAAGACAAGCCTGGCCAATTATAGAGAACCACCTCCACACACACACACAAGCAGATGCACATACCACACAAACAGGACATGTGCTAACCACCCACACACATACAGTACGCCGGCGCAGCCACACACACTTCTCACTTCATCACCCTGCGGCCTTGTTAAAAGGCAGTTTGCAGCATGCAGTAAAGCGTGGGGCCACAAGTTGCTGCGGCGTCAAGGTAACAAATTGGCAGCGCTTGTTTTCCTTTGCCACTGATTGTGGGTGGGAGTCAGCGGGTGTTCTGGATGAGACCCCCTGTCGCAGGCCTGGTCCTTGTGACCTGTGACCCAAACGCAGCAACTCAGACAAACAGGCTTTCACTATGTGGGTGAGCAGTGTCAAACAGGCAAAGGGTCAGTGACAGTAGTAACACAGGGACTTGCACACACTATCTACACAGGGAGGGGGAGGAGCTGATTGGACACAGGTGAGACACAATAGGGAGTCAGGTAATCACGCAGGAGGACAGGAAGTGAAGGGACCAGAAACAGAGATGGGACAGCGAGTTCAAAATAAAACAGGAAATGGTACAGTGACAGACAGATTGTGACAGTCCTGCGCTGGAGCGTGAACGAGAGGCAAACGACAGAAACGTTATTCACGTGTCCGCTCTCGTTCTCTCTCCTCCTGCCTCTTTCTCTGTCTTTGTCTGTCTTTGTCTGTCTTTGTCAGTCCCGCGTCTTTCGCCTCATCCTCCCGCTCTCCGCCTGCAGGCCAGCGGCCACATTACCAATCTATTCCTCTCCCCCTCTCCCTCTCCGCTCATTTGCTTCCTCTGCTGCCTTTCTGTTTTACCCTCACTCCCTCGCAGGGTCTGATTTCAAAGTCGGAACTGGGTTTTAATTCAGTTTGCAGTGGAGACGGGGGAAAAGACAGGGAGCAATGAGAGGAGCGCATTAGCACAGGCTGTGATTTAAAGACTGACTGAACACAACACATGCTCGGCACATCTGAAGCACTGTTACATTTAGATTTACACTGATTTCTATTCACACAGTGCTCATGACACTGTTGACACATGCATCCTACAATGCAAACCATAAATATATCCTATAAAGCTAATGGTATACTCAGCTTGTTTTACATTTTCACTCTTATGAGCCGGTAATAAAATAGTAAATTATTAATATTTAAATCTGTCAGTGGTGGAAAATGTAATGACGACTGTTGGAACTGAGCACAGCGTTACTGTCATCATCTTTACTTAACCTTTTTTACACATTGTGTGTCTGCACTCCAATGCAGATAAATGACTGTTAGATTTCAAGCTGTAAAGCCTCTCCATATGGTGCAGAGGTTTCAGCTCCACCAGCAGCTGAAGGGAAACTTTTTAACAGAGCTCCTAAAAACATGACAAGAGCATAAAGTATTTACTGTATTGCTTCGTCAATAAAACAACTTTTCAAAAGTCCGAGACGGCCCGGGGATGAAACGGATTGTGCTTGGCTCGCCTGTTACGACTCTGTAAAGCAGTGTCCCACAACAAACGCCTTCCAATAACAGGGGCTCATTTCGCCATAAAACCCTAAACGGGCTGCGGAGAGAGGAAACCAGAGAAGAAAGAACCCCGTCTGAAACGTTAGGACTGCACCACGCCACTATTTCCTGATGGGCAATCACAGGCTGTTCTTCAATGCTGAGTGTGTGTGCGCGTGTGTATGTGTGTGTGTGTGCGTGCACGTGTCTGCAACCCCCCTTAAAACACCTACAGTATATGATTACAGCCTGGCTCTCCAGTCTGTGCTCGCTCTCTTTTTTTTTTTTTTTACATCCAGAGTAATGACTGCATGTTCAGACGCTGGGATGGCCAGCCCTTTGATTGGACACGGGGCCAAGCTGAGGACACGTCTGATTGGATGCAGCACCGACAGATGGACGAACAGACAGCGAGGTGCAGACAGGAGACGCTCCTGAGTCCAATTATGAAAGCCCCTCACTCTCTCTGTTTTTTTTTCTCTCTTTTGCTTATTGCTCCCTGCTCGACTTTCCCTCTGTCCGTCTCCACCATCTATCATCATGACCAGCATCACTGATGGGGCTAATATTAACGCCATCCGCATCCCTGTATCCTTCCCTGCCCACATGCACATACTCATATAGATGACATATTGGAGTGACAGCCCATAATTCTCTGTGCCCTGACCCTGACACGATGAAACATAAAACACTCTATTTATATGGCATAAGCAGGTTTTATAGCAATACATGTCAGCCCATGGGCCTACAGGGATTGTGTACATACAACACACATACGTGTGGGTCTTTACAGTGTATTAGTATACTTGTAAGGGCCTTTACTGTGTCATGATCATTTTGAACTGTGCACAGGCCCATTTTGAACAGAGGGACTACGGTTACTTGCTATGGTGGATTTCTTACAGCGCGTGGGCACCGATTTCTGTTTAAAGAAGCAGAGGGTGAATAAAGTGTGAATAAAGTAGTAGTCGGGAGTCTTGCATGGAGAAGTTTATACTTTATGTCTCTCCAAACTGGAGCCTTGGGCAGTTCCTGATCTCACGCGTACATACATGGCAGCAGATCAATCTCCCGGCTCCTCTCAGAACTTTCCTATCTCTGCCTTGAGGTGCTGAAATCCACAACCTGTTCCTATTTTTATCTGTTTTTATGCGTCATTGCACATGAACTCACCTATATGCATGCGTGTGTGCGTGTGTGTGTGAGTGTGTGTGTGAGAAGGGAAGACGAGAGCATAAAAAGAAAGGGGGAGACAGAGAAGCCTGGTGCAGACGGAGTCACTTCATGTGTCTCCAAACTGAACCAAGTTCATTGGCTTATTTCTTATGCCGCTCTGCAGCCAATTCACATTAGACTGTGAATGTATTCAGGAAGTGAGCACTCTGTTTTGCTCTGCCAGTCTTCTCTTATACACACACACACACATATATATATATATGTATATCTATATGCATATCTATCTATATCTATATCTATCTATATCTATATCTATATCTATATCTATATATATATATATATATATATATATATATATATATATATCACAGAGTGCCTGAGGACGTTTTCCTGGTGCTGGTGACAGGGGACGCATTGTCTGGCTCTGATTGTCCTTCCTCTGTGTAATCAAGACGTTCTGACTCGGGGAGATGACATATCTCCTGATCCCGTCATTAACGTGTTGCAATGACTAACTGCAGTATTTTGGCTTTCACTTCCACATCTAATGCTGCTTAATGGTTGCGAGTCCTTGCAATTTATGCAGACGTTACCCTGCTACGGGTGGATTTCCTGCAGTACCATTGTCTGGCCTGATCGTGCCATTTCTAACATGTTTTTCTAACTGCTCACTTCTTGCAGTCGCAGTCTGGCGTCGGGGAGCGAGGCTCAGAGGAGAGCGCAGTGTGAGGGCCTGTCTAAACAACTGGTGCAAAGATTAACTACCTCTGAGACGTGTTCTCGTATTAACAAGAGGAAGCTTGATAACAGGGAAAGTTAAGGGAGAAAGCAGAAGGGTCGGCCAGAGCACGCTATAGACGTTTACAATCTATTAGTGTTTTACAAGAGGGGTTTCTGGCAGGGGTGGGATCTCTGGCATTATCCTCGTTAGCTCCCTGTAGAACAAGTGAACATCGGAATCGTCCCGTCTTAACACTACTTAAAGGTTAGGTAATAACCTGAACTCAATCACCCAGGCAACATGTGGTGCACATCCAAACCACTGGTGGCAAAGCAACACGAAAAAAAAAAGGGAAATGGCAGTATTCCTATAATAAATTTATAGACGTTGGAACATTGTGAAAGTGGCTGTAATACAGACGTGTCGGACAAAGAGGCCCGAGCATTAGATTTCATCCAGAGAAGCTGTGAGGAAGGATGAGTAAAGTAGACAGGTCATTACTTATCTAATGTAGGCTGAGGGATGCTCTCACTCACACAATGAACCTGACCATATCTATATACAGTGCTCAGGGTTCGTCTGAGGATTTGGATAAACGGCCTGAGATTTGTAATTAGGCTCCACTAATCTGTGAAAGCAGCACTAAGATCTCAGCAGGACCACCCACTGCTCCACAGACAAAAGGCCCATTGACGTCTCCTGCATCTCTGGCTCTGTTTTCGCCCTTTTATGAAACCTGTTTGTCTCCTTCATGCGGTCTCACTCGAACACAAACAATGCAAACGACTCTGACTGGAGTTTAAGACGCACAAAAGCGTGTGCGTAACGGTCCTCGGCTATCTGTCAGCGCTGCAGTAAAAGTCAGCTCGTGGTGTTGGTTTCTCTGAGTGAGGAGGTCGGGGAATCGTGGCGGAGAGGCCATTTTAGTCGGAGCCTCGACAGTCTCCTGTGTTCCAGAGGGCTGCGTTACTTATTTCAACACCACAAGGCGCGCTGCATTTAAAGCAAAGCGAACTGGTTTGCTTTTCTTTGACTGCAACAACTTGCTCTTTTGCCCTCGCCGCGCTATTACAGTTACTCTCTGAGGGGGCCGCAGGAAAGCGAGCAAGAGGAGGCATGTCGAGGGTAAGTGGGCACACGGGAACAAGTTCACGCACACATCGCAAAATATCCGATGAAATTTAACAGCCTGAAAGTATCTGAGGGAGGATTTCACAACAAGACATGCTAATAGTTTGTGTAACCTGTGTTTTTCCATAATTCGGCAATAACATTACCATTTTATTTATCTTCTGAGATCCTCTGCTGACTGAACAATAACACACACACACACACACACGCACACACACACACACACACACACACACACACACACACACACAATTTACATACTGAATTTTATATATTACATTTATACGTTTAGTTTATTTATTGTTATAGTTTAGATAGATAAACAGATGGATAGACAGATAGTCAGACAGACGGATGGATGGACAGATAAATAGATAGCCTGTGTGTGTGTGTGTGTGTGTGTGTGTGTAGGTGAGTGTGTCTGCTCAGATATGTGTCAGACTGACGGAGATGACAGCGAGGCCTGGCTTCTGTCAGTGGCAAAATGGACAGAGGTCAAGGTTCAGGCAGGAAGTTATAGAGTGATGCTGTCGGTGAGATGGAAGGACAAACACAGATGGAGTGGGACGGAGATGAAAGGAGACAAGAGAGATTGATGAAAGTCTGGGATGCTGACAGAAAAAAAAAATGCTTCAAACATAAAAGGGATGGTGGAGTCTGCGAGAGGTTTGATGTTTGGTAGAGAAAGGAATGCTACTGTGCTATTAAACTCCATATGAGGTTAACAGGCCACTTTACAGTGCATCAGTGATTAACACCACAGAAGTGTGTGACTGCATCTGCAGCGACATAATACAGCTTTATAATATTCCCAATGTAAGTGACATCACCAGAGACGATGATGCGTCTGTGCTTGAATGAGTAATATCAGAAGATCTGTCCCTGGAGTGCAGTGTCCAGAAATGTAAGCACAGGAAGAAAAAAAAAAACGACATCTCCCCATGAAAACAAGCTACAAGTGCAGCAGCGTGACGGCTAATGTTCTCCAAACTTCATCATCCGTATCCAAAACACTCCTCAGCACCTCCTCTGATGCTGTTTCCTTAACTTCCAACTTCTAATCTCTGCTGTTTGACAGACTTCTGCACCGTCTGCTCCTCTCTGTCCTGCTGCTACCACACACACACACACACACACACACACGTCTGAACAAACCGCCAACCCTCAGCTCGCTCATGGGTCCACTGTGACGTTTCGCCTGGAAATGCCTGGGGCCAATGGAAAACGCTGTTGAGTAAAGGTCACTCTAACGGTGAAGTGAACAGTGATTTTGGAAACGATTACCTTCCTTATTGAGACAAGGCCCTGGTGTGAGGCTGGATGTGTAGTTATTAGCACTGTCACAAACATCAGTGGGAACATCTGGAATCACTTTGGCTTTTGATATAGGTGTAAAGTCCTGTTTAATGTGTTTTCTATCATTTTGTCAAGAGAACTTGTTGCCGCGTTTAGCTTCATGCTAATGTTATCGCTTAGTGTTCGTGTGGTTTGAGCCTTCAGACACTGACTTAACAAACCCCGAAGAGAGAAATCTTCTTTTTTTCTTGCTTTGTGTGTGTGTGTGTGTGTGTGTGTGTGTGTGTGTGTGTGTGTGTGTGTGTGTGTGTGTTTGTGTGTGTGAGAGAGAGAGAGACACTGCCTCTTTCATTTGAAACAAAACATTAACATAAAAGACACCACATGGCACCAAGAGCAGTAAAAAAAAAAAGTCTTTTATGAGTGGACAAGGAAATAAATGTCTTTGTTTACAGTTAAATATATTGTGTTCATATTACTTTCTCCCATTAAATTACAGGATCTGAAAATGTGTGGTTTTGCACAACCAACTTGTCAAACAATGAAAACTATTTAGGGGGCGTTGACTTTAATTGTAGTTTTATTTCACGGCAGTGATTTTTATAGGATGTGAATGTTTATAATGTGTCGTGGGGTTTCACCATATGTGGCTGAGAATATGGGAGCGTCGTGCTGCTCGGAGCTCTGTGTGTCACATACAAACAAAACTGGATTCAGAAGGAAGTCGGCCGCCATAATCAATCATCTTCAAGCCTTTATTTACCAGGGAACTGTGTGTGTGTGACAGACGACATCAGCCGGCTGTCTGCAGAGGACACACACAACCACAGACACACAGGTCTACGCACAAACACATTTACACTGATAAAAAACTTGAACACACACACACACACACACACACACACACACCAGGCAAACAAGCCATCAGCAGCACTCATTGCTAGTGAAGTGTGGTATTTCCTGCCCTGCTGACACATATTCACGACACACACGCATGCCTTCCCTTCCCTTAACAAACGCACAGAGAGGCCTCTGGATGTATACAGTAGTGCTAACAGTTAGCGCTTGTTGATTTAACACTCTGGGAATAAAGCTGAGATATGCGTGTTATTCTTAGCTTTACTCGACTTTTATGGATACTGTTTTTTTTTTTTTTTATAACTTTATTTTAAGCATTTTTAATTATGCATTATACAAAAATGAGCATACATACGTACATACATACATACATATACAAGCTCAAAATATAGACCCATACTACTGCCCTCCCTTTCTTCCTCCCCATGTACCCTCCCCTGGGACCAAGAGTACAACAACAACAACAACACAAAAAAAAAAAAAATAAATAAAAAAATAAATAAATAAATAAAAAAAATAAATAAACACAAGATCCAATTCTGTAAAGGAATATCAATGGGCTACTCAGACAATTGACCAGAGAAAGCTCTTCAATAACATGATCCGCTAAAGATCCAACTTCTTTGCATAGTCAATGAAGGGAGTCCACACTCTATTGAATGCGTCACAGGAACCTTTCAGTGTATGTCTGATCCTTTCTAACTGAAGCAAAGACAGCACCTCCTGAATCCATCTCCTGAAGGGTGGGCATTTATTAGATTTCCAGTTCATTAAAATTACCCTACGTGTTATGAGGCTGCAGAATGCTACTGCTCTCTTTTGTGTGTTTGTGGTATGCATTTCTAAGGGTGTGACTCCAAATATAGCAGTGAGTGGATTGGGTGTGAGGGATGTATTGCATAACGCAGAAAGGCAGACAAATATGGAGGACCAAAAATCAGCTAGGGAGGGACATGACCAGAACATGTGACCCAATGACACAGAGTTTCCACACCTAGGACAGATAGGGTGAACAGATGGATATATTTTCGCTAGCCTGTCATTGGAATAATGAACTCTATGAAATACTTTAAATTGTATCAGTCCATGCCTTACACATATAGAGGAGGTGTGTATGCTGGAAATGCCAACAACAACAACAACAATAATAATAATAATAATAATAATAATAATAATTATTATTATTATTATTATTAGTAGTAGTAGTAGTAGTAGTAGTAGTAGTAGTAATAGTAGTAGTAGTAGTGTTATTATTAATATTATTATTATTAGTAGTAGTAGTAGTAGTAGTAGTAATAGTAGTAGTATTAGTGTTGTTATTAATATTAGTATTATTATTATTAGTAGTAGCAGTAGTAGCAGTAGTTAACTGTCAAGTAAACTTTTCTTTGACATATTTGACCAAATAAAACGTGATATGTAGAATAAGCAATCGTTGACAATAAAGTTAAATGTAACAGATCAAATGAGTTCAAAGTATTTGTAACGCTCATGGTAAACAGACACAAGGTGAGACGCTCAGTCTGTGTGATTTAATGCTTTTCAGAAAAGACAGGAAGCCATGAAGAAGGACAAAGCGTCTCAGATGACTTCAGAGAGTTTGTGTCTCCGGTGTCATTCCTCAATCTGATCCCACATCAGGCGCAAGTAAATACAGAGTGAATTGATAGCTGTCATTAACAGTAACATGATCTACTGAGCCAGGACACGTACAATAAATCTACTGTACTTCAAGTGACACATTGAGACATGAAGTAAAAACACTGGCTCGTCCCGCAAAGGCTACAAGCAGACGCTGATGATGAATCCATGTCGAGGATGTTCACCATCAGCCTCCTTACTGCTTCTATTAGACAGAACAGAAACCCGGTGATTATCTGCCATGCTGCAGCAGTAAACTGTGTTAAAGTGTATCACAAAATTAATTGGCTCAAATGGAGGGAAACATATTGTGCAAACGAGCAATTCTGTTAATTGGCGCTGTCAGGTGCTTCTATCTATAAAATGTCAAATGTCAGATTGCAGGATTTCAGATCTGCTGGATCTTTTTCCCCAATGTTACACGAGTGTCTAAAAGATGTACTGTATATCAGCAGCTAAAAATGATTCATCAGCAGCAAAGAAACATAAATGTATATAAATATATAAAGTTACCATTCATTTAACTGAAGTTTGACTTGAATCAGTTAAAGTTCGACAAATCCAGTGGTAATGTAACTTAGTCCTTTAATATGAAAAAAACAGCTTAGTGTAACAATGTGGTTTAACTGTAACTGTGCGTAAACAATAAAGGTCTTTGTATCACTGTAGCCTGCAACCAGCTACAGTACATTCCACTGGTTTTAGGCAGGAACAGATAGGTAGGTATGCTCCCAGAATTAATTCCATCAATAGTTTGTGTAATGAAAAAAAATAAAAAAATAATTTCATCAATATGTTCTGTGCCCACCATTTGCCTTTTTAACCAGCATCAAATGTCAAGTGCCCAGGCAGATTGTTCCAAGTATCTCTGAGACCTCAGCACAGTTCTTCTGTGGATTGAATGTGTCTCAGTGTCTTCTGTCTTTTTATGTAATCCCACACTGGGTCCATGATGGTGAGAGCAGGGCTCTACGGGGGACAGACCATCTGTTGCAGGACTCTTTGTTCCTCTTTTGGCTGAAGACGCCGCATTGTGACTCGGGCTGTATGTCGTGGGATCACTGTCATGCCCGAAAATGAATCTGGGAGGGCTGGAACGCCTCCCTGAAGGTATCGAAATATCCAAAATGCCATCCTGTTGCTGCTCAAGTTGCATTTGGGTAACGTAGGCCCCCGGGTGTGACAAAGAAGAATGCATGAAATAACAAGGAAAATATTTCTGATCCTGCAGCAATAAGTCTGACTCTCTTTAAGGTCAGTGCTGTGTGTGTTGGTGATTTATGGAGGGCGTAGATAGGGAAGAAAAGATCTGTTCTGTTATGGAAATCGATTATAGAAGTAAAGTATAGATGCTGAAAGAGATTTGGCATTAAATTATGATACAAAAAACACAATCATGACTGCAGATTGACACGTGGGGACGTCAGAGACACACGTGCACTCTCGTCTCTCACATACACACACATGATGATTTCCCCTCAGACTCCATGTCCTCCACAGAAGAACACATGTCATTTGTATGCTGCCCCTCCAGCACACTGACACAATAGCATTTGGAAACACTCATCTAATGATCACATCCCTGCTCTGCTCCCTGTTATTCCCACACAGGTGTCTCCGCACGCACACACACACACACACACACATGCACACAGAGTGATCATTCAGCATACCCACATATTTAAATATAATCTGACTGAAAAAGATCATAAACATAAACATTCACTCTGGATTTATCATTATGCTCCTCCTCTTCTGCATCACTCTGCACGACCACATCCTCACACACACTGTGAGAGGATGTGTTGGCCAGTGAGTGGCCTTCCACCCGACTCAGTAATGTCTCCCCACTGACTTGTTAACTTCACACTTTGTTTGCGTGCATGTGGACACAGGCGGTTGTGCATGAGAGTGTGCTATATACATACATACAGTACATACATACAGAGATATATAATATAATTCTATTTCTGCCTGTAATTTCGGTGATAAATTGTGCAGTAGGAATCCAAAGGAAGCATATATCACAAACATGTGCTTCTAATTTCATGCGTGTGTGTGCGTATGTGTGTGCGTATGTGTGTGTGTTTGTGTGTGTGTGTGTGTGTGAGAGAGAGAGAGAGAGAGAGAGAGAGATACTGCATAATGTGTGCGTCTGCTTGAAACCCATGTCACAGGAGATGGGTCTCTGGGTGACATGGTGATATGGAAATGGTGACGCACAATCTCCCTACCCATATGGAGTTTACCACACACATACACAAATGCACACACAATGAACAGACATGTAGGTAATTAATAGCCACTCTGCAAATCACTGATACCCCCAGGAGACCTTTCATTCAATAACAGCCTCACACACACACACTCCATCAGAGCAGGTGTGTGTAAACTGAGGGGTTGCTGGGAGTAACACTGAAGATACCTGCACTAGTTGTTTCCATTTAAGACCTTTCTTCTTGTCATTATCTTCATTAAACAACATTTAGAATCACAATGAAGAAAATACTAGGTTTCCACAAAGGTAACAAAAACAGACAAACTGAAAAGTAAAGGGTTAGTTTGCACCAATTATTATTATTATAATTTTAAAAAAGAAATCATTTGCATGCTGTTAGAAAAATGTTTTTGATATTTCTATTCAGTGGAGCAGAATAATAAATGTTGGGTTCGATTTCAATCCAATCTCTCCGCTGGTTTCCTGTCTGCCTCTGCTAATGACAACTGTTCAGTGTGTTAATGCCCAAAGACAACCTTGTACTTTATAATGAATTTAGACAATTAATGACAATTTAATCAAAAAACAAATGACAAACAATTATTACCGTTACTGCCCTCGACATCCATTTACCAAAGTTTTAGAAATAAACCTGTGTAGACTGATAGAGATTTAACATGACCAAATTTGTCATTGAGATACAATGACTCCCTCCCTGTTTATGAATTTTGGTTCGGTCCGGCAGCTGCTGAGCAGATAGGTCAGGAAATGTGTGCAGTGGGGGAGAGACCAAACTGAAAATGAAGATTGGCCAGATTAGATTGTCTGATTGAGCAATTAGTTAACGTCTCCATCATTTGGCTGCAGCCTAGCAGCATCTGTCGCTGTGGGCTACACACTGCACACACACATACACACATGGGGAGGGAGTTGTGTATTTGTGTGGGCTTTTCAAAGTAAGTGTATCACACCAAATGTGTTCAGTGTTTTCCAAATCCACTGAGAGACCTTTTCCAATCTGTGTGTGTGTGTGTGTGTGTGTGTGTGTGTGTGTGTGTGTGCCTTGTCATTGGGGGCTTTTCTAATAGCTAACACAGAGCCTATCAACCATTTTATTATTTTCATTTCCTGAATCTTCTATATCCATCTCTCTCTTTCATTCTTTCATTCTCTCATTCTCCTGTTTCTCTTCTGCAGGACGACGTGATCTTTCATCACTAACACCCCACACACTCTCCCTCCATAGATTCCTCTCTCTGTCTCATTCACTTCCACTACCTGTAGCTCCATTCTAAGTCACAGCTTCAATGTGATTTCTTTTCCTCTCATTGATAAAAAAAAAGTCAAGATATAAATTCTACGATCGAGTAAACGCTGTAAAAAATAAAGGAAATTTGTGTCTTTAAAACTTGCCGCCATCCATTTCATTCTACTCACTCCTGAGGCCGCTGAAATTTCAAGCGAGTCCACGTAGCGAGCCATAACTCACATTTAGCGCCACGAGTTTTGTCCCATATCCAGAACTCGACTGATAAGTGTTACGAGGGGTTTCAGCTCTTTCTCTCCTCCGAGACACAGTAAAATGTGTTTGATGAATTGGTCTCCATTGGTGCTCACTTATTCTCACATAAAGGGCTTTATGGCTCAGAAAGAAGGAGAGACGAGAAGATGAGCTATTGCTCCACACGATGAAGTAAAACTTCATCATGTGGAAGGCTGGAGGGGGTGGAGCCAAGTGTCTGTTGTGTGTCTGTGTTTACATCTGCAGTCGAGAGCATCACCTTATGATCTGTGCTTATCTGTGTGTGTGTGTGTGTGTGTGTGTGTGTGTGTGTGTGTGTGTGTGTGTGTGTAAGCTCACGAGCATATGCTCATGGGTGTGTCCTAATGTTTGCACATGGAAATTTGCCCAACTGTGATCTCTCTCGTGTGTGTGTGTGTGTGTGTGTGTGTGTGTGTGTGTGTGTGTGTGTGTGTGTGTGTGTGTGTGTGTGTGTGTGTGCGTGTGCCTAATCGCTAGGCAGGCAGTGAGAATGACTGATGGTGGCCGTACTACGCAGACAGTGGAGAGTTCAACTGTCAACGTGGGCTACCTTAAGACGGATGGACATCTGGAAGACATTGGCCTGCCGCAGCTGTAGGAGCTGGTCTCACACATACAGACACACACTCACACACATACACACACACACACATGGCCAAAGACATACATTTTAAGTGCACACATGGCTGTTGAGAGAGCTGACAAAGACCCACGTAGATCTGAGACCGGGAGACACTGAGACGAGGCATAAATCACATCGCTCTTGTTCGCCTCCTCTCACTCATAAACACACACGCACATGCATGCGCACACACACACACACACACACACACACACTGCTAGTTAATAAGAAAACGATGAGTCACCGGGCTTGGATTCCCTGTGCTTAAGTGGCTGAGTGAATAGCTGGCAGGTGCCTCCACTGGACCAAAGTAAACCAGGAAAAAAAATTAAAGTGCAATGATGATGATGATGATGATGATGATGATGATGATGATGTGGAGGAGGAGGAATTTTGATTGTGTCAGTGGCAATGAGACCAAATGGGACTGTGTAAACATGAGACTGACTTTGACAAATGTTGCTAACAGTCGCACACAAAAGCCTCATTGAACAGCAGGGATATTAGAAATTAATGTATGGAGTTAATGTCAGGTATTATTTTGCCATAAAGGGAGATATGCAGCCTGTCTTGGATGGACAGACGGAGATACAGATGAATGAGTGCTATGCACACATCAATTTACCCTCTTACACCATACCACTTAAAACACACACACACACACACACACACACACATACACACGCAGGCGTAATCAATATCAGTAAATGCTGAGGAGTTTAGATTCTGTCTTTCTCACATAATCCCCAGACACTGCAAAGAGTGCTAGCAGTCTGACACCAAATTCCCCTGAGCTCCAACTGATCTGACCCCATCTAACCACACACATACACACACACACACACACACACACGCACGCACACACACACAGAGTGCAGGTGGGCAATAGACATCTGGCCCTGCTCCTAAAGTGCCGCTGTGCGTTGACCCGTTCATTTCTTCATTTGGAGTCTGTTCACTGAGAGAAATGCTGATTCACTGTCGTCACTGTGCTCGCAGTGTCAGTTTGCAGCTGATTCACTGACTGGATTTATTTGGCATAATTAGGTGGTGGAGTCCTTTCCCACATAATTATTACTGTCAAATGAATTAGCACGCATGGGTTAATTATTGTAAACAAGACAGACCACAGTTGGGAGGAGTGGCAGCATTTACTATACAACACTGGTGCTGTTGGCTATGAAAATTAGGATCACATTTCCCATAATCCCTTTTGCCTCCTGCGTTGTATCCTGTCAGTATTGAACATATATTGTTAAATAATACTGGGTGAAAATGAAAATGACTGTCTGTATTGAGACAGTGTTAACGGTCATAATTAATCCGGTGATGATTGTTGTTTCATTGTGCAGTTCCTCTCAGCTCACAGCACCTTACAGTGTCTTTAATGTCACTCAGATGTCATTGTTAGCTTACATCGCACCATTGTTACATTGCTTTGGCAGCAGTCCAGCATGAGCCAGCAGCAAGCTGGTGCACATGTCCTCCTCAGACAACAAGCAAAGTCAGAAGGTGGACAGTTACAACACAACTAGATAGAGTGTAGTCTATGTCTCCAACTGCTCAGCGTTTCTCATCCCTGCCTCTGCATGAGTGGATGATTTTCAAGAGCCGTCCTCTTCCTGAATCAACCAGATCAACAGCTGTAACAATCCTCATCACCTCAGACAGCATGAATGGTCTGTGTGGGCCATATGCTCTTTGTTGATTGCACTGTAAACCTGACATACAAAATCACTTCCTGTACGCCATCTTTTTTCAGTACATGTGCATGGCAACTACAGTATGATTAAACTCAGGCTACTAGAGCATATGGTGTAGCCAGACGTCAACTGAAGATGGAGATTCTGTCTTATGAAACAATATGTTAGGAACAGCTGTGTGTGACAGGTTGCAAATTCACAGCAAACCATCACCTCTACACTCTCACTTTACACTTCCCCTTATATGCTACATCACTTCCTCTGGTGCTGGACTCTGGGATTCGGTATAAATTGTAAAATGTTGGATTATTATCTGGCTTGTAATTGTAAGAGGAGAAGAATATAAAAAGTGGTTTTAGAGAAATAACAGAGATGTTCTTGTGTGTTAACAATAATTTTGCGTTATTTTTCTTACTTTCATGTGAATCATTGAAAGCAAAGGCAGCGTGTAATTTATTACATTTTATTATTTGGTTCTTTAACTGTTTAGTAGGCGAGCAGGCTCTGACATCGTATGAGTGGTGAGTATTATTATGAGTATTACTCACTTTTAGACACAACCTCTTGATTCGACCATCAGTTGTTCCTAATGTACTTTCCTCAACAGCCACTTTATAAAGCATCTCTTGAAGCTCTTTGGTGCTCGGAGAGAGCCCATCAGCCTGAAAGCCTCAGCAGCCGTGTCAAAGGAGCGCTCCCTGTCTTCATAACAGAGGGAAACTTTGTGTGATGGCGAGTCGGGATGAAGTCTGTGTGTGGTTCAGGTATCACTAGGGAGATGAGGCACAAATAAACAGATACACACACACAGACGATAATTAGTTTGCTCCTAATCATGCTGACAATAGAAGGGCCCGCTGCTATGTTTTATCCATCCATCCATACATCCATACATCCATACATCCATACATCCATACATCCATACATCCATCCATCCATCCGTCCATCCATCCATCCATCCATCCATCCATCCATCCATCCATCCATCCATCTAGGGAGTCGGGCTACAACAGGCCTCAGCTCCCCTCGCACTCTGCTGCACAGACAGGAAAACTGAAACTTTAGCTGTGGTGAGAACATATGGCCTCCACCGCAAAGCACACCAAACCCTGTACATGGTGCCTCGCCTGTGTGTGTGTGTGTGTGTGTGGGTGTGTGTGTGTGTGAAGAAAGGGAGGATTATTAAAAGGCTAATGAAGTAGGGGAAAGAAGGGAAAGCAGGAACCGAGGAGGCGGAACAGAAGAGAGTTCTTTATGTTCGGGCTTTAATAAGCGATATATTGACAGAAACCACTAATTCTCACTGTTACGGGGCTGAGACTGAGGAGCCCACTCTGCAGGGCAGTGCACCACGGAGAGGATGAAAGGGCTTAAACTTGACAGTTCACACTATATTAGCAGTCAACGAAGCCCGGGAAGGATTAGCAGAGCAAAAAATCCTATTCCCCTGCCTGTCAAGTGAAATGGATGTAGAAATTAGCCCATATGAGCTCAATTCGATTCCAGATTGACCCCAATTAGTAAGCATTGACCTAGTAGCACAGTAATTCATAGCGTTGGCGGAGGAAGAGAGAGGGGGAGGTAAAGAATATGACAGGAAGACAAACAAAATGGATCTAGCAGCTGTGAAGCCAGAGGCTGGTTGTCCTGCTCCCCACCTCCCCACCCCCAACCCACCACCTCCTGACAGGAAAATCATAACCCTAATTACACCGATGGGAAGATGCCGTCCATTTTGGAGGCTCACAGTGTTCTCAAATTGTTTAAGACGAAGGTACACCATCTTTTTTCCTCCTCCTCCTCCTCTCATTGTGCCAAATGGAATATTACAGGCATTTTTCTCTGCATCTCTGACACTCGTCTCTGTGGCAGCCAAAATATAAATGGGTGCATGGATTTCCCTCTCCGTTCCCACACTCATGATAGGTCCTTTTATCATTGTTCACATTAGACCTGGACACCAGTGTATGGAAAATGTGTGTGTTAAGTTTCAAACGCTGAGTAAGATATGAAAAGTGGGCAACGAACCAAAGTTGTCATTAGACTAATATTGAATCCACAGTTCAGTATCTGGTCAGTAAATATGCCGTTACATTTTTCTATCCTACTCTGGTCCTGAATTAAATTGTGATTTACATCTGCTGGATGAGCGAGTATGTCGTGTTCATGCTGAATCATTAATTATACGCCGCGTTCATTCTAATTAGTATAATTCTCCTTTATTAGATAAATAATTGACTGACTTTTATCAACGTATTATTCATGGTAATTTACGGTCATCATTTTTAAAGCTCTACTAAGCAATAGGTTGAAGCTCAGCCACTGACTCGTTTATTTATGTCTGTGTATGAATCTATGCTTTTATCATCATGTTCAGTTGACAGAGGAAAATATATTTTTGGATACTAATATTAAAATCTGTTATGTTGATGTTTTCACTCTGGAACATCCACCATCATTGAGTTCATAGCCTGCTTTTAAGGGTTCTTCAGGCCCCAACTTAAATGAAGCTTTCGCTTTTTTTGTCTGTGCAAAGGTATATTTATGCATTTATTTGAAGACTGATGTTTAAATTTAACTTCATTCATTTCAAATTAGTGTTTGTTACAAATTAACGTTTTTGGTTGAATTAAATAACATTAGAACTTATTTTATGCTTAATGATACATTACTAAAGCTAAATGAGTTTCATCTACTCTAAATGGGGAAAGTGCATACGCTATTCCTTCTCCATACCTCTACCCCATCCCACCATCCTTTTCCCACTTCTCTCCACCCACTTTCCATCCATTTAATCATTTTAATAGCAGCCCTCATCACTTCGCAATTCAAAGCTCTCCTGTAACTTTCCACTCTGGACCACTCGCTCCAGCACGTTTCCTCTCATCACACTCACTTCTCCTTCAGGAGTCCCTCCTCCTCTCATCCACCTTCCCTTCCACCAGATGCAGACGCTGCCTTTTCACAGTCGCTGTAGAGCGATGCTATTCATCTGCACCTCAGACGAGCTACTTCAGACCAATCCTGACACCCACTTACTTAAGAGGAGGAGACAGGCATGGAGAAAAAGAGCATGGGGGGGGGGGGGGGGGGGGGTGTAGGAGAGTGGGCGAGGGCAAACAGGCTGCACAGCTCATCCACAGAAATAAATCTGGAAAAAATATTCATGTGCATGATTCTAAGAAGTGCAGAGCTACCTGTTATATAAGCTGACATGTTGCAGTTTTATAATTAACATATACAGGTAGCTGTGCAAGAAGTTTGACTTGTACAGGCTTTTCCTTTTTATCTCCCACGTCAAATTATACACTGTCTCTGTTCCTCTCTCTATTCACTATGGCTTTCTCACACACACACACACACACACACACACACACACACACACACACACACACACACACACACACAATCCCTCTGGTCATATCCCCTTGTGTCCCACGGGTGCGATGTAACACTATCTGCCTCAGCCACTCTCGGGTCCCTAGCAGACAGCTTGGTCTTCAGAGATTCCTCCCTCACTTTCTCCACTGCTGCAATTTACTCTCCACAGGGAGCAGAAACTAAATATGACAGCTACACCAGAGAGACCAGGGATAATGTCAAACTCCTCCAGCCCAGACGAGGAAGCTTCTGTCTGAGAAGGATCTGCCGTCTGAGGCTCACTGGGTGGATGACAACGTGCCGTTTGGTGTGTAGAAGAGGATAAAATCATGTTGGCAACAGATTCCTGATGGAATAGTTCTTTGAAAGGAATATAACGTTTAGGGACATTGATCATGAGGACATGCGATGATAAAGCGTAAATATTTTGCTCCAAAACCATGACCAACAACAGACTCCATATTTCAGATTCTCATGGGAGGGCACCATTTCACCATGTGGCTCAGCTCATGCTGGGGTCGCTGTCAGGGCAGCTTTGCAGGGTAGTTAATATACACCAAACCAATACTGTATTTTCTACACTTTCATTTCTCATCATTTTTACCAGGTTTCACAAATTTCTGAGGCACAAGTGCTGAAAAGGTGCAAGGAGGTGGTAATCGTTTCAACAGGGTCGACTGCTAAAATTGTTCATTTGGAGGTTAAATTCAAATAAAGGAGCAAAATTTGAATCATTCTGATGGGTGTTTACCATGGACAAAGTAATTATCTATTTAATTATCTTTATGTTCATTATTTTTCCTAATACATGATGATACAGGAATATAAATCTTCCTGTTTGTCTCAGACTCCATTGACGAATTATCTGATCTGGCAATTAACGTGATCCAGTTTCATTATCACCAATATGTCTGAAGGGCAAAACTACAAGAATAATATATAAACCTAGATTATATGATGCTGTATATGCTTATCGATTCTTAACATGAAGCTACAGTGTGTTTTTTAATGGAAATAAGTGTCATTTGGATAAACTGCATCACACTCGCGTACTAATTGTGTTTATACATGGATAATGGATATCAGGTTCTCAAACCTCTTAATGCTGCAGATCCTTCCCTTCCTTCATTTCTGTCACACTCCTTAATGTTTCCCGTCTTTCCTGTCCTCTTCTTTCTCTCTTAATCTCATCATCTATCTTTTAGTCTTCCTCTGTCACTGTTTCTCAGCTAAGTCACACCCTCCCAGTGAAGGCAGCTTCGGTACGACACACAGGGACAAGCTGAAAGGTTACAGATTTTACTCAGTGGAACACAAAAATGTCCTAAATGGAGGGGGGGGGGTGTAAACAGATTACTGTGAGGGATACTTTGATTGTTCTTCTAATGCGTTTTGTTACTATTCTATTTCAGGCCCTGGTGCTGGGCAGAAGACTCAGCTGAGCGGAAAGAGGCAGAATAAGATGGGAAGGGAGGATGGAGACAGAAAGAGGACGGTTTCAAGTGGAGCAAAACATGGTGCTAGTTCGTGTCATTGACCATGTTTGTGTACTTTAATGTCAGAAATGTGTCCACTGCTGGAATTACAGACAAGACAGGCCCATATCAACATGGCAAGTCAACACAATTCACAGAAACTATAAAAAGGCATCACAAAAAATGGCTGGCTAGAACTTACTAACTTACTAGGTCCAACTCTTTGTTCTGAGTCTAGTTTTAAAATCAAAAGATGCAATTTCGTTTGCAGTAGAAAAGGAAATGCTCAAGCCAAACAAACATCTCCAAATGAAACCAATGAACATTTGAATGTTGGCAACCCAGTGAAGCAGGACGCCATGTCACTGTGTATTACTCACTCAGGTTAAACAGATCCACTGAACTCACTGCTGCCATACAGTCAAATATATTCGCCAACATTGCATAACAATATCCTCCTTTCTCTCTCCTTGTCTTCCCGCATTTTTGTTTTTGTGCATTCTGTCATACACCATTAGCTCATATCCAGCCATATGTGTGTGTGTGTGTGATTAGATCAAAGAGCGCTGACGCATGGATGTCCTTCAGGTAACCAGATTTGTCACGCTGCCGAGGGTGGCCATCAGGTGGCGTCGCTAAGCGGCTCAGCCCTGCCACAGAGGTCAGTGGGACGGTATCCCAGAAACACCCTGGAGAGGCAAAGAGGGTGGGGCACCAGATGGAGGGCAGGCAGTGACACAATAATGACAAGACACTAATAACATGATGGCGCCGCTGGGGTCGGTGTACAACATGCTATTAATGTGTGGCATGCAAGGCAAGCCAGATTATGCCAATCCACTAAAGCTATTAGAGAGGCACGGAGCATGTACAGTATGGGATGTGCTTCCTGTAAGAGAGCGAAAGCAGTGAAAGCTTGAGCTGAGTGAATGAAGGCTGAACGCTGCAGCTGGGGGTTTAGAATGATACGAGTGTGACAGGCTGGAAGAGATTATGAATATTAGAAGCAGGGGAAGAGAGGAATGGAGAATGAGAAGCAGCGTGTCGTTCCTGTCTCCTCCCGGGGTTCAGCTGATCTGCTGTGGGGCCAAAGAAAAAAAAAAATCCCAAAACTCTGGCTCCTCTGATTGAGAGCTCAACGGCCCTTCTCCCTCACAAGTGTCTGATTAAAAGAAAAGAGTTGATTTATCGAGGATTTCTGCTCCTCTCTCACTGATATTAATCGTTTCCAGAGGTTGCTCCATTAGGAGGCAAATCACGTTTTTTTGGCTCTGATAACGGAAATCCAATCGGGATCCAGGGTAGTAGTCAACGTTTTCCAATTAATGATGATGTACAACACGTTATAAACTACCAGGAGACAATTCAGCCTGCGTTTGCTGTGTCTGTGTGCTGCACAGGAAAAACTGCAGTGCATTGCAATACTGTTGCACCAACTTAACAAATGATCTTGCAATACATTCCAGGCAGCAAAGCCAAGGATGAGCTCTTCCCGGCTACACAAGTGCTATCCACGCTTAGCACCCCACACACACACACACACACACACACACATACCACGCTGCCCTCATCATCATAGCTTTCCCATCTCAAAGCCAAGGGCACGAGAGGGAGAAAAAAATGGCAGAGATAGACAAAGGTTGATTAAATTGGTTTTCAATTCTGGGTGTCTCTGTCCGAGGCTACTGCATTAATTTGTTTCATTACATATTTGAGAGCCAGCGAGTGTATTAAGAGCTGCTGTATATCATATCAGTGACTGCTGAGAGAGCTCCCTGCCAAACGAAGAGGCCCAGGTCCATCTACCGGAGCATTAAGCAAAGTGACTCAGCACTGCCCGGCCCGAATACCTACCATAGTTTATGTGAGCCACTCTTTGTTCACTGCAGTCGTCTCTGTGGCTGCAGGGAGCCTGGCATCGCTCTGTTCACTGTATCAGGCTGTGTGTGTGTGTGTGTGTGTGTGTGTGTGTGTGTGTGTGTGTGTGTGTGTGTGTGTGTGTGTGTGTGTGTGTGTGTGTGTGTGTGTGTGTGTGTGTCTGGCAGGAGTGGGTTCATGATGAGTATGTGTTTGCAGGCAGACTCCAAGCTCTACTCTCGTATCAAAATGAAGTGTGTGTGTGTGTGTGGGGGGGGGACTGTATTTTCAGATTTCCTGGCTCAGCCGGAGAAAGATTTTAATGGCGTGCAAGGTTGTTGGTGTGATCCCACAAATCGAAACTCCTTAGCTCACGATCTGCATCAGATTTATATCGTCTTTATTGCTCCCTCGTTTGCAGTTCAAAGGGGCGAGTTGTTAAAATCCTCACGTCATGTAAATTTATACCAATGGTATTTTTAAATGGCTATATTAAAATGTGCATGTGGGGGACGGATTAGATAAAAATTGAACTCACTAGATCAAAGCGAAGCTGGCACAGGCGTTTTCAGTAAACCGACATTAGACCTCAGCCCAGAGGTGAAGCTCCGCTGCCTTCAGACATTATGGAGAATCACAACATAACATAACAAGCCAGCACAAACACAGCAGATCACATACAGTAATACTGGAAATCAACATTTCTTAATACATAAACAAACACGTGGAGCTTCAGAAAATTCTGAATGTCCAAGGTTGTAGTCACCATCTTAATTCAACTCCTTATACCACAACCTTATTTAAATGCAGCATGTAAGCAATGCTCGTCACTTTGTCCATCACCTTTTACTGCATAGTCAAGATGGCGACCATCAAGGGCGAGAAATACATTTGCAGTCTCATGTTCAATTTTGTGAAAGTTATGTTTTAGGATATGCGTGGTTATAGTGCAGAAGAATTCCCATTCCTGAAACTGTGTGTTTTTAGGTCTCAATTCAATCTTAGGGAAAATGGCAAAATTCAGTACCTTGTTTTAACGCTCACATGAGAAGTTTTTTTTTCATTGACAAAAGATACTTTATTTTTTATAAACCAGTCTTTGTTGTTGACTTCAGTGCCACGCAACAATGAAGTACGCTTGCCAAAAACAGTAAAGGCACCAAATCTTTCACAATGATGGATTACCTATCTCACGTGTGTTTCAAGTCTCTCCAAGTTGATTGCCATACATAAAATAAAAGAAAATGACTTTCCAAAGGCGGGGAATCAATCTAGAAACCTACTGTATGCTTTGGGAAACAGCAGGAATGTAAAACACAGGCGATTTGTACTTAATGGCCTGAAACATGTGAAAACATTGGCGCGGTCCTGTTAAATAAGCATTTGGGTTCAAGGCTTGCTGTTTATTAAAAGTAATAATAAATTACCAACATTTGGTCTGATGATAAACTGCAAGAGTTTCCTTAATTGTGTTTTTAGAAATGGCACATGTTGACTGGAATAAAGATTTTATCCTTCAGGAAGATGTGACAATGTAGAAAACCATGAACCGTTTATACTACCCAAATGTAAATACTCTCTAATGATCAATAATGAATGGGGATTAAGACGGTGTTTACTATCCAGCCCATAACACACAGACACTGTTCTGTTTTACTATCTGTGGTAGCGTGATAGTGGGAGGCCTTTCATCAAATCCTATACTCAAACCAAGTCCCCGCAGTGACACGGTCCCCATGTGGTAGTATTTAATCACGCTGGGGTCCCCATGCTGATATAAAAACAAGCTCGTACACACATTTGCCCCCCCCCCCATCCCAGTATTTGTGCATGTGAAAGAGATCATTTCAGGGCTGTCACTACTCTTTCAACAGCGCTATTCATCGTGCTTTATTTCTGTCGGGGAGCGTGCAGGTGTTTACTGTAAGGAGGAGACAAAAAAGGAGCAGGAATGAAAAGATGGAAACAAACGTCAGCGTCCTCAAAGCCTGGACAGCAGATGGAGAGGAGGGCGGAGACAGGGGAACATGGGCAAGAGTCAAATTAAAAAAGAGAAAGAGAAACCAGAAAAGGATTTTTTGTTTTTTTTTTTTATTTCAGTCAATGCGGGTGATCGGTATCGTTGGTACAAAAAAAGAAACAAAGCTGATATAATTAAACTGACGACCATCATGGGGACTCGGGTCAGGACTGTAAAATGACTGATGTCATTTGTCTAATATCGCTAAAAGCTGATTTAAATATGCTATGTTGTAAATGCTGGGGTTATCCAATTAAAGAAGCCCCGTGTGCGACTTTTCCCTAAAAACTGTAGAATTCATTGCCAAAGCTTTAAAACAGAGATTGTAAGAGGTTTGCCCTGAACCATAATATAATAACCTTACCAGTCATTAATTCAGGAGACGCCTCTGATTATATATTCAACAAAACGTAATGTCTTTTTTCACTTTAAATCAGCCACATCTGCATACAGTAGGTGCATGGGTTCATCAGAACAGCATCAGTTTCCTATCTGTGCCACTGGAGAACTTCCTCCTACACAGCCAAACTCACCTGTGTATACAGCATTAGCTTTATGTCATCAGCCTGCTACACAAACCCAGTCACAGTCCTGGAACAACAACCCGCATTAGCCTCCCTGCTCGTCTCATGAACATGAACTTTTGCTGCACCGTGTGCTGTTTGAATGAGTCAAACCAAAAGGGCACGGCTAATGTCAGCTGGCAGGCTGTGAGTGCAACATACCTGCAAATGTCACTCTGGCCTGGTTAGATGCTGCTGTGTGGACGTTCGTCTTCAGTGCCACTAACAACACACCGTTTGGCCTGAGCCCAGAACAAGCTTGTTTATGTTTTCTCTTGTTCCCCTTCTGGAATAATTCTGACACTTTTCCAAAGACTTTCTTTCCCTTTCCTTTTAATAACAAGAAACTATTAACGGTATATATGAAAACCTCGCTGACGTTATTTCTGACTGCACGGGTCGACTGAATGCTATTTCAGTTGGATTGTACTGGGAGACTCTGAAATGGGAACAGACGTCTCGACTCCTTCTTAACCCTCGCCACTATATGGTTTACATTAATGCTTGGCCTAACCCAACCCTAACCATAATCTAATGGAACAGTAAGCCCAAGCCATACATCCACATGTCATCGCCTCGCTGTGTTTTCTACAAACACGGATCCATGTGATGACATTTGGCCCAAAGTAAGGAAACGCTATAATGCAAAGAAAAAGAGTATGAAACGTGTCTGCGTACTGCCACTTATGACTTCTTTCATTTCCCTTTCTCACTTGCTGTGGACTGTCTGGCTTCAATCACTCCCGAGGTCAAAGGTCGTACCCACAGTCCCCTCAGACTGCAGTTTCCTGGTGCACACTGCAAACCTCTTGATCGATAAAATCAGTTGTTGGTGTTTTATGTTTTTGGTTTTTTGTGCCAGACTGTAGACTGCATTCCAGCAGTGGGTGAAAAGTTTATAAGTTCTAACACTGTACAGAAGATAACTCCAACTTCAACATGGACTGCAAACACCCACACACCACTTGTCAGGGCAGAGGCAATGTGTGTGCATGTGTGTGTGTGTGTGTCTGCGTTCCCTTCTCCCTTGTTGTAAATTCCCCCATCCGTCACATTAGCCTAATGAAAAGTAATAAGAGCGCTCCAAATGATCTACTCCCTGAGGTTGCCTCAGAGCTGTGTGAAATAAGATAACATTAACCTGAGTTATATAGCCTGCCAACGGCAAGTGCCACAACAACGACACACACACACATACATGTGTGCACATACACACACACACATCCATCTTGTCTGGTGTTTACTGGCCAACTGGGAGTCACAGTGTCACACTGACTACATAAACAGGCAGGGAACAATGAAACAATAATAACAGTATTAAGAAAGGAAATGGTAAATATACTGTACATGTGTCTACATCTATATAGATATGTGTTGTTATGGCCACAACATGTATTTTCTTCTATATAAACACAGTTAGATGAAGGCTAACTGAGTCCATTTGATTAATGAAAATAATAATAAGTTCAAATGATTAACAGAACCTGATGTTTCTGACACGTCTGAAGTTCAGAAACCACGTAAACACATCCAAAAGTATGAAATCTGATATAAAATATGAGTATTCCCATCAGGTAACCCAGATAACAACACTCTCACTTTCATACATACTCTGTTCAAAACAACAGGTAAATTAATGCGGGGGGAAATCCACAGAGTGCTGCATCAAGGCGGAGGATGGAGAGAAGGTGCAAGAGGAGAAATGATCTGCACTTCAAACCACCTGGTGAGGACCTCTGCGGACAGATCCATCTTTCCCTCCCTCTCTCTCTCTCCATCTCTGTCTCTCTCTCATGCTCTCTTTCTGTCTCGCTCTGACAGATTTATTAAGAGGCAGGGATCAAAACGGGTCCCCAGCTCCCTCCTCTCTTCATCCTGTGCTTTCTCTTCTTCTTCTTCTTCATCAACTGACAGCCCCTACCTTACTCGCTCTCCCCTTGTCCCATGGCCCGAGTCTCTACTCTGCAGCCCTCAGAGGAAAGAAAAGAAATAGGGGATGAGACAGGAGATGAGGAGGAGGAGGAGACAGAAGGGAAGAGGATGAATATCTTTAGGGTCGTCCCCGTGGCCTGCTTTCAATAGACACTTTGCCACTTTCACACACACAGAGAGAGAGAGAGAGAGAGAGAGAGAGAGAGAGAGAGAGAGAGAGAGAACTTCAGTGGGATTCTTCATAGTAGAGTAAGAACGGTTCGCCACCATTACTGTTATCTTTTCATCATTTAAATCCTACTGTATCTCGTGTCGTTAGAGAGCGTTGTTTCTCAGTCTCCAGTTTCCTGGAGCGATGCTTCCTGTCACTGGTCCTGACAGGCAGGAGAGCAAAAGGCGACAGCAGCCAATCGTTTCTCCCGCAGTGGATGAATTAATAAAAACCTTTATTGCTCCTCTGGGGGATTAGCTTTGCACAAAGGTTCATCAAAGCCTGTCAACAACCATACATGGCAACATGACACGGCACAGAGAAAACAGAAAGCACCTCAAACACGTCATAACAGGCATAATCAATACAAATGAAAACAATATTTAGCTATTAGTTAGTGCATATTGAGTTTTTACTTTAAAAAAAAAGAATCAATGTGTTTTGCTGGTTGCCATTACTTGTTGAACTATATATCTGTCAATGGACATATTTCACACATGTGCGCGTTCTTGCTGATTTATGCTTCACGCTATTTATGCTTCTACAAGTTGTAATATACAGGAGGACTAATTCAACGATTAATGTTCAAACCACAAACAGACTCAAAGACGTAGAAGAAGAGTGAATTTTTGCCTACAAGTCCATATATCAGCGGTTTGCGATGGTGGAAGGATATGAGAAGCCCGACCCTGCTACATGCTTGGATGGGTTCCCTTGGTATGTGAGGTATGTGGCTGTCTGAATCTGTTTTTATCCAGCCTGTCCCTGGTTCAATGAACTTTCAAGGTGGAAATACTCAGCCATAATAGTGACTGATTATCCCACTCAAGATATGTCTTGCATCACATAAAAACAACACACGGACATGTTGACAACACCAGATCAGCACTGGGGGGGGGGGGGGGGGGGGGGGGGGGGTCTTTCAGAGGAACTCATTTAGATAGCAGGTTATTTGATGGAACATAAATAGCTGTAAAAATCGGTGCCAGTAAACATATGGACACAGGCTCCAGGGTTTTACAGACTAAAATAGAAAAAAAAAAAAAAAAAGCTCCTCTTGGTGATGTTGAAAGGAAGGAGACAGAGATGCCAACAGAAAAAATGCAGAGACAAAGAGGGATGAAGACAAGAGGCCGGGCTGCCTCCATTACCCCCTGGCCTGGGTCTGGAAGGACGTGAGTGGCAGCAGTGGATGAACTCGACCAGTCACCTATCAAAGGCCGTCTAATGAATGGTCCTCTAATCCCCTCATTCACATACAGAGAACAGACTCACTGCTAATGCTCCCAGACAGAGATGCCCTCTTTCTCCTCTCTCTCACACACACACACACACACACACACACAACCTCGCACACAAGCAAAAATTATGAAAAAAAAAAAAACACTCAATGGCCAGAAAATACACACACTAGCACCTACACAACATTCACATGCAAACACTGTCTGTGAATCTGGAAAATCACACAGGTGCCTCAGTCCCCCCTCCCAACACACACACACACACACGCACACACACACACAGACTACAACACAGCTCAACAATATTGTGCCTTTGTACCCCACTGTAAGACGCCTTAATTATTCCCGAGCGGAGTGGATCTCGGAGCAGGATCACAAGAGGCTGTTGTCATGTTGGAATGGCTTTAACATGTTTGTTTAATTCCCGGCTTGTTTACGAGCTGGCCGAGTGAGAGATATGAAGCCATTATGCTCAGATTGATGGAGAGAATTATATCCTGCATTCGCTCTCACCCAGCAAATCACTCATACGCTTGTGTTTTGACGTTCAGAGCGGAGCCTCGGCGTGTCTGTCTTTCATTTCCCCTTCTCCTTTCTTGCCTTCTTTCTGTCTTTCCCTCGCTCGGCTGTACACTCAGCCAAACATGGAATAAACACACCCATCTCGCCTTTCACTCGCTTTCCACTCGGCCAGTTTTTTTGTGTGCGCGCGCTCGTTCTTTCATCCTCGCTGTGCGTTCAGGGCTGATATCAAATAAACACGGAGACAAAGCAGCCATGCAGGGCCAGTGCCCCCCACCTCCCTCACCTTCCATCCCTGCCACCTGGCCTGGAGCGAGCACTGCCCTCTGGATCAGCTCCAGAGCAGGAGGAGCAGCCAGAAGAAGAGAAATGTTAGTTACTTCAGCTGTGGATGTCAGATTTTGGATCTCCACCTGTCTCCTAAATATCATAAAATACTGTTTGATAAGGGGGGGGGGCACACTGAGCAGTGTGAAATGTCATCCAGGAAACAGGCATCCAGCTCTCACATTAAGTTCTGGGGGGTGCACATTGGTGCGTGCAGTCCTGTAACTGATTAACAAATATTTCATCATTGCATTGCATGTGGTGAGAAGGCTCTCCTCCTGAGTGCACTGCATGGTGGATGATGTAAGAAGAAATGAAGAAAGAAAAAAAGAATTTGCCATTGCACAGTACACTACACAAAATTAGGCCTCTGTCTGGTAAATCATCACACACATGAGTACAACACACACATATGGAGCAGTGGGCAGCCATGCAAGGTGCACAGGGAGCAACTGGGGGTTAATGGCCTTACTCAAGGGCCCACAATGGTGCCAGTGAGAGGTTGGTCCAAGAAGGGTTTAAACTGGAGACCTCTCAGTCTCAAGCTCGCCTCTTCGCCACCGCCACGCCAACAGACATGCACCACGAAATGAACCCAGGTCGCAAGGATGGGAATCTTGCGTGATCCTACTATACCAATGGTGCAGGATGTGATGCTCATAGCACCTAATAATGGTGTTAGCTAATTGTCTAAATATTGTTATATGAACATTTGGTCGGGGAGGAAGTAGTTGAACCCAGGCAGCATCCACAGCCTCCAAAGCTGTAGACAGTGAGACAAACTTTGGAGACAACAGCAATGTCACCAGCAGTAAAGTCCATATAAGGACTCCAGCCTAAAGCCTGGTACCCTCCTTCAGTCTGGCGCCCACCACCACCAGCTCCCTCTCAGCGCCTGATTCACTCATTTAAGTCAGACAAAAACATACCTTTGCTGTTGGACAATAAAGTTTGCGTGGTCCAGATAAAGGCAGCTCCAGACGTAAACAAACTGGCCCGTAATCAGATTTTGTGGATGACGACCACTTTTCGTCTCGACCAGTGCACACTAACTCATCTCAGATGTAACTCAGCGAGTTTGGCTCCGGAGCCGGCCTCTGCCAGCTCCGGACTGTGAATGGAAGATAATACAACTGGGAAGAGAGGCGAGGAGGATGGGAGGATGATGGATGACGATGTAGAAGAGGAAGGGAAAGTGTAATGAGATTAGAGGAGGACAGAAAAGATTAGTAGCAGATGAGACAGGATAGAGAGACATGACTGGCAGATTTAAAAATTAAGTTGTAAAAAAAAAATCTTGGATGGTAAATTGTGAGAGAAAGAGAGAAATAATGGAAAAAGGCTGCATTCTATTTATGCTCCACGGCAGTGACCTAGAGGGGTCCAGGGGACCTGAGCTCTTTATTTGTATTGGCACAAGCCCCCTGCACATTATAATCCTGATGAATATTTATTTATATATATTTCAGGTTTTGTTCTGCACGGAGGAGTCCTGTTTGGGTTGGCCCTAATCCGACTGGACCATCTGGTTGTCCTCAGGTCGGTTCTAAAGGACCGGACAGAGTCCAGAACCTCAGCACACTCTACAAACCAGGTCCAGGAATATTCCTCCGATCCATAATTCATGTAGCTGGGAATGACCTAGCAGACAGTAGACAGGGGAGTTTAACTACACTGGCGGAGGTGGGTGACGACAAAACACGGTGAGTACTTTGGTTCTTGGAAACATCTCCCTGAAAGAGAAGAACAGCAGTGCTTTCACCTCTGCAGCATCGTGTTGGTGAATAACTGATGTGCTGCCAGATCGGGCTCCATAAAACCGTCTCTTGTGTGACCCACATGAGTTGTAAGATTTTACTGCGCATAACAACTGTGGGAACCAGCAGATGAGTCACATGACTGTCTTATCTTTTTTTGTGTGTGTTATAGCTGTTGCAGTTAGAAAAAAACTGCAATAAACTGACAACAACACAGGATCAACAATAATAACAAAATGTTGACATCTAGTTTTCCATTTGTGCGTATGTTTAACAGGGCTCCGCCTTCTGCAGGTGGTGCACTTGTGGTCATTTCGGTAAATGATGTGTGAAGAATGCATCTGTATTGTTATCATCCATCATCTGTGACGAGACGGAGAACACCTGGCTCCAGCGCCACATGACACCCTGAGGCAGCTCCGGGCCACCAGCACCGATGACAATCCGACTGTTGTCACAGTTAAAGTCAATAAAGTCTAAAAGACTACAACAATGACAAAGCATCTGAAGCCTACGTCCACCAGGCTTCCAAAGTTAATACTGATAGTCGAAAACATCAACTCCATAAAAAATATCTTCAAGGCCGAGATGAAAACCCTCAACAACCTTCCTCAGAAATGACACACTCACACTGAACATAGTGGATTCACCACCTCAAAGTTCATGTCACGGTCAGTGTCAGGTTACAGGGTTCATGTGTAATCAGTGCGTGACCCAGGTCTTTATGAACATGAATGTAAGGGAGGGCTCAATAATCTCCTCTGTAATCGCCTCCATGTTCTGTCATATTTTGTACGCCCCATTTTCTTTTCATGTTCGTTTGACGGCATCTTGTAAATTTTGCACACTGAGCGTATTCTTCTGCCTGCGTACTCTATATCTCCCCGTGTTTATCGTTTTTATGAGCAGTCGTGTTGGAATTTGCTCTCTATTTGAACGCTAATAGTCCTCCTCAGCATGTAAATCTCTTCCACTGCTCTGTTGGTGGATTACACTGTACAAAGTACATGTATGGTCTGAGGATATACAGTATGAGCTGTGATTTCTACATAGAGCGTGAGAATTCCATAAGATGGAGTCATTTGTGTATCTATACGTGTTCCTAAAATCTCTGCTGCAAAGCCCAGCTTTTCTTGGTATGTTATCGCAGTGATGGCTCTTCAGCTTTTCGATAGCATCCTTCACTGAACAGTCTCAGCAGGGCCGGCACACTGCATGTTTAACGTGTCTGAGAGTGTGACAGAGACAGGTGTTGCACGTGGGGCTGAAAATAAATGAACCCAGTGCTCTCTGCCTCTGAGGGTCATTTCAGCCAGGGCGACGTGCACACACATGCGACCAATCCATTAATCACGCTGGCGTATTGCAGTGTACACGTGTGACTCTGAGACCATGTGAAGCTGAGACTCGAACGATGAGTCTCCCCACAGAGCTGCAGGTGAGAAACAGAGAATAAAGCTGTATCTAACAAGAGAGCGACACCCCAACCCCCACCCCACCCCCCGTTTGCTCCTTTATTGCAGTCGTTTCTAGTCACAGTGGAAGGTCAATACTCTGGGTCACATGTGTTAACAAGGTGATCAATGTTAATCATGGGCAGAGCGATCAATACAGATGAGTAGGAGCAGCCTCAGTCAGAGCCCTCGGTTACTGGCAACAGTTGGACTGCATGGCTTTGGGTGTTTTCTTTGTCACCCATTCAGTCATTGATCTGATGGTTGGCCAGGGTGATGTGCAGCTGATGCACCTTGTCGCTGGTATAATTCAATGTGAGTGTTGCAATAATAATACAGTTGATAGAATGTGCTATTTAACCTTGCTGTGGTGTTATTCATAACCTTTATATATAACCAGGATGTACTGCATCTATAGACACATCTGACCTGGCCTTAATGACAGCACGAGATAGGTATCTCATTATTAAATCCCAAAACACTGTGTTGGTTGGTTGGTTGGTTGGATGGATGGATGGATGGATGGATGGATGGATGGATAGATGGATGGATGGATGGATGGATGGTTGGATGGATGGATGGATGGACGGACGGACGGACGGACGGACGGACGGACGGACGGACGGACGGACGGACAGACAGACAGACAGACAGCTAGATAGATAGCTAGATAGCTAGATAGCTAGACAGCTAGACAGACAGACAGACAGACAGACAGACATATAGACAGATAGACAGACAGATAGATAGATAGATAGATAGATAGATAGATAGATAGATAGACAGACAGACAGACAGACAGACAGACAGACAGACAGACGGATAGATAGATAATGTTAATTATCTAAGTTACTGTCAGACATGAAGACTTCCAGAGAGATACTTTACAAAACAAGTTCGCTTCACAGTCACAGTCACAAGACAGTGAATCTTCCCTGCAGGAGGAGCACAGCAGTGCCAGATCTTGGGATCTGGGAGTTTCGAAAGAAACCCTGCCTTGCTATAAAAACACTCTGACGTCGCCACTGACCCACTTCTCACAACAAATCACGCATTTTGATTTGAAAGCAAGAGAAAGTGGTGTTTTTTGCCGTTGTATGTCCCTGCCCTTGTGTGCATTTTCTCATTTTCCATTTGAGGAACAACTACGTGACCAGCAGAGTCTGAATGAGAGTCTGGTTCTGTCTGACCGGCTGAAATCCACCTCATCCTCAGCTGACTGAGAGCAGAGGGGAAAGATAAGTTGAGCGTAAATGTTCCTTTAACATATCATATATTCTGCTTTTCATTCCCCGTTATCTCCTCCATTGCGACACACACCATACACCACGGCCTTGGAGGGACACAACATGAAGCTTATCGACATCTTGAGAAAGTTAAGCACAATTAAAGATGAAATGTTGCAGTCTAACATTGTGTCAGGCTCGAGCATGGATACACATAAGTCACACATGACTGGAACTATGCAAAGAATTGAATGTTTTATGGGACGGCTCATGTAAAAATGCCTCCTTAATGTTTGGGCAAAGGAAAAAAAACTAATTATTTTCAAGTTGCTGTCAGAAAGCTTTTAAGTTGCTAAGATGTATTAGCAACTCTTACAAACATGAAAACATTCTGAGAAAAAAATAAAAAAAAATAAAAAAGAGAAGAAATAAAGCGTAACATTTTAAAGAGATGTTGTGATAATTAACAAATTTATGTTTGAGAACACTAATCTCTCTTGAGAGAATGTGGAGTTATGGCTACAACTTCTCATAAAAGACTGCTGGTGTGATCAAACCCTTCTGTTGCGTAGTTAAATAAATCAGTAAGAATGTGAAGAAAAAAACAACAACACATTTTCCCTGACGTACACGCTGCCTGTCTCATCACTAACCTGGCCCCATTGTTTCAAATGACACTAAGCAAATCTGACAGACCAGGCCAAGAAAGCGCAGAGATGATGACATAACTGAACAAACCAACAAAACATGCCTTAAGATGGCCTCCGACAAAACAACACACCGCCATGTGTTTTCCTCTCCCTACCGGATCCCTTCTCCGGATCTGTGTCTCATTACCGGCGGCCCATCAGTCTGCATCAGTCTGTGAAGCACGTCGGAGCAGAACTTAGGCCTGAGAGGGTGTGAAAGAGAATGTTAATCAGTTAAATGCTTTTCTTATACTTGCGAGGTTGGAGATGTGCACATGTGTGTGTGCGCATATGGATGTATGCATATGCTTCCATATGTTTCCATGCTCAGCAGGGGGGCATGTCAGGACATCCTGCGCCAACAGCTGGAGGAGACCAACTGTGAGGCAGACACAGGGGTGGGTGGCGGTAAATCATCCCGCCCAGTACACACCCACACCGGACTGTTTTGCAGTGATGTGGTGTGGTGAACCGGGACGTCCTCCTCAATCACTCCCGACCAAAGTCATTGTTTTGGAGGAGACTGTGTGAGCTTACTGTAAATGCGAGTGGAGGAGGCAACGCCAGGGAGATAAATAAAAGCCTGGAAAAGCTCCAGGATTACAAAGCAAGCACCATTGTACGGTTTCTGGGCCGCAGTGCAAGTGTTTGTGTTTCTCATTTAAGTTTGGTTTGCGGCGGGGGTTGAGTCAGACGGGAAATATTGGACACCCCCCCCCCC
>JAFBJQ010002159.1:367584-468516 GCA_016785345.1 Trinectes maculatus
TGAGTCAGACGGGAAATATTGGACCCCCCCCCCCCCCGCGCCTCTGCACTTGTCTCATAAATCTCGCGTCCCCCCCGTCGTCCTCCTTCTCTTTAAGCTCCCCCACTGGTGACATTCAGTCCCTTCAGCCCCTGTGTGTGTGCTGCCCGCTCGTTATTATTATTTTCTCCACTTCGCTTTGTTTCACACTCCACCCTCCCGCTCGCTCGATCGCAGTGTCGCACTCATCCTCACCACCACCACTTGTCTCCCGCCTCTGGGATCGTCACCGCTCCGCTTCCCGGGAGTTTCCCTCCACCCAAAACACTTCAAATACTTTAGGAAACAATTAACACCCTGAGAAACAAAGCGAGTCGATGGTGATGAGGACGTGTGAAGAGAAACACTCACAAATCAGCGACAGAAGCGACACATTTCCATGTGACATAGTCATCACAAGCGTAGATACAGCAGTACACAACCTAACAACCCTTATGTTCTGTTATTCTAAGTGTACATGTGTAATAAATGTTCAAACTGACTTGCAAAGCGACCGACATATACTTGTGTTAATTTGTGTACGTATTATTGTGTTTGTTTTTGCACTGATGCAGTCGCTTCCACATCCTCTGTGACATTCTGCTACCAACTGTTTGTCTGGTTGATGGAATATCTGTGTAAACTGTGGGCTGACATTGTTTGCCATTGCCCCATCTGTTATATTCATGATCTGCACTTTCCTCCATTCTGTGATTTGACTCGCTGGCAAACCAGGGTTTTAAGGTTGCAGGGATTTTTCACATAGAGGACAGACAGACTGATACGGAAAGTCCCTTTAAATAATGTGGGAACTGAGGGAACGCAGTGTGCAAAAGATCCAAAAGGAATAAAAAGTAGCTATTGTATATAAGACTGAAAATAAATCTAATTTCCAAAAACTGTTTAAGGCTGTTTAAGAACTTCAAAATCAAGAACTGGGAGGATTCAGACAATTAAATGAAGTCAGTCTTTAAGAATCTGTGTGTTTTGAGCAGAGTAACAAGTCAAGTTGTGCCGAACAAAAAGAAGCAAGGCGTTCCTCAGGAAAACAATGGGGATTAACGACTTAACGGGGAAAAAATAAAAATAGTTTCGAAATGGGTGTTTGAAGTTCCCACATCTATCATGAAATGTAAATGCAAAACAACACAAATGGTGGTCCTTGTATCAGACATGCATCAGGCACTCTGCCATGTTCCCACAAAAAAAAATACACACAAGTATCATTACAGTTTACATTCCCCTTCATAAAACACCGGAGAATGCAAAGTATGAATGCTATTTTGCAATGTGGGCAGAAATGCCCACATGCATCCACTGTTTGTGTGCGTATGTGTGTGTGGAGAGTTTGTTGTTTGTGTGAATGTGTGTAAGTGTATTATTGTGTGTTTGTGTGTCAAAGTGTGTAGGGACCAACTCCTGATAATTACAGAGAGATGGCAAGTGGCTTTGTGCAGCTCTGCTTTGGCCATTCAGTCCAACACAACCGTGACGGGCCGGTCAGGCCATTCAACAAGCGCTCAGAAGGCCTGCATTCATGCATGGCCCTTAGAATTACACACACACACACACACACACACACACACACACACACACACACACACACACATTCACCATATAAACGCAAGTATATAAAGATAGCATCTCAAACTATGGTAGGTATGGACCCAGTCTTGCTCTAATTCACCCAGCATACACACACACAGACACACACACACACACACACACTCTGCTGGTTTCTCTTGTATACATATTCACTTTGATATAAACACATATGAAACAGGAGACCTTGGTGATTCAATCAGCAAAAAGAAATACATACAATGTGCGTGCACACACACACACACACACACACACACACACACACACACACACACACACACACACATTCACCATATAAACGCAAGTATATAAAGATAGCATCTCAAAATATGGTAGGTATGGACCCAGTCTTGCTCTAATTCACCCAGCATACACACACACAGACACACACACACACACACACACACACACTGCTGGTTTCTCTTGTATACATATTCACTTTGATATAAACACATATGAAACAGGAGACCTTGGTGATTCAATCAGCAAAAAGAAACACATACAAAGCGCACACACACACACACACACACACACATTTCCAGAGGCCCTCAAATGCAACCCTTTCCTTGTTTTGTCTGCAGTGTAGCTAAGTAGAATTTGCGCTAAAATAACTTCAAAGGCTCAGAAGAGGGGGCCACTCCGAGGAGTATGGGTAATTAGGACTGTGGAGTGAGACAGAGAGGAGAGAGGGAGGATGAGTGAAAGAGGGGAAGGGGAGAAGGATCCTCTCAGCCACAATGGATGAATAAGAGGAGAGACGGTTTGTAGTGAAACAGCAAAGTGGGGAACTCGGAGCACTCATGATAACACTTGAATGCGCGCGCACACACACACTCATACACAGACACACGCAGACACACACACACACACACACACACAGAGAGATCTGTGGTGTGATATCACACCACGAGACAGGAAATTTTGGTTGTGGAATTTCGTCCCAGTAAATACGGCGGCAGATACACAGACACCGCCGCACACACACAGACACACACATGCACACACAGGGGAAGTCATACAATCAAGAGGAGACAGACAAACACAGATGTCGACTAAAAGCAGACATTTCTACCTCTCTCACAGCACAAAGTGCTCCTAATGGCCATGGTGCAAACAGCAGTGTGCCAGCCGGGCAGCCTGTCCATGCAGCCATCACCAGGGCCACGGCCACCAGCTAATGCACTGCTATTTATAGCCCCCAAACTGCACTACACAACAGGATTGTCCCTCATCACCACCTGTACAAACGCACACAGGTTACTCAATCACACCGTCAACAGACATTAATTATTAAACTGTGCCCATACGAAACAGATTCCAGCTCATCACACAGTTTCTGCATGGAAGAATTATTTACCCCGAAATGTGTGAGAGAAAATATCCAAATACCAAAATACTCCAGTGAACCATTTCAAGTTGGAGCAGATGGAGAACTGAAGCCTAGCAAGAAGAAGGAGAGGGGGAAGAGTGCCCTCTATTGACTGCATTGAGTTTGACAGATTGTTGTGTCAGACACACACACACACACACACACACACACACACACACACACACACAGGATCACCGCTGCCACAACAGTCTGGAGCATAAACACTGTGGCAGAGGTGGGATGGTGCTCAGGGAGGCAAAAGAATGCACCAGCACATATGTGTGTGTGTCTAAGTGTGCGTTTGTGTGTATGTGAACCTCACTGAACCATCAGCCGCTCTCTGGATCCCTGCTGAGCAGCAGCTGCCTGACTGACATGTGCTGGTTGATCCCTAAAGCCCCCTCAAATAAAATCACTTACCCTCACACACACACACACACACACACACACACACACACGTTGCCCATCTGCGACCGCTCTTTAAACTGAAACTGTTGTAGTGTTGTGGTGGCATCCAGCAGTTTCCTGTGAGGATCAGAGGCGAGTCAGGGAGTTTGATGGATGACGTCAGCTGCTGGCGGCTCACAAATACATGTTTTCCGTTTTTTACCATCAGCTGTGGCGACATCATGGTGTCTGTTGTCCTGGCAGACCGGATATTATGGTCAGTGAGTTCTGACTATCCCATGCATTGCACAGCTCTCATCAGAGAAGTGTTATCAGAGGTGAGATGTGCTGACCCGAGTCTGACCTGCTCAGTGTCAGTGACTCGCTCATCCCACATGAATATGACTGCTCTTTATCCTCACCTTTCCCACAGTGGAGGAAAAAAGTTTTCCCCTTCTTTCCCAGAGACTTCTCCACTCAGTGGAACCAACACAAACATCCAATGTGATCAATCACAGCCGTAGCCTGCTGAGCTAAATCTGACACACGCTGACATTTTCCATTTCCTGATCAATCCGAGGCCAAGATGACAGAATAAAAATCCCCTCCTTACACCTCGCATAGATCTGGCAGTTGCTGTATGATGTAGCACCTACAGAATGCTGTTGTGTCTCTCCCTGGAGACTTGTGTTACATTCCTACAAGAGGAACTATTTCTCCTGCTGTCAGCAGAGCTGCTCTTTACTTTCGGCAAAGCGGACGCTCTGATGCTGCACTGTTTGCTGTGGTTACGTGGAGAAATTGGAAGAAAAGAGAGGTGAACCTAAACCATAAAAGCACATTTCAGATCACAGGCACAATGTGCGACTAAAACGTGTGACACACACACACACACACACACACTGTGTGGACAGTGTGCCCCTGCAGGGCTTTGTGTGACAGAACCGCTGCACCACTGTGGAAACCGTAGCAGCTTATTGCTGATTTAAAAAAGTAGCTCTGCAAACTCTCACTGACATTTATATGATTTTTTTATGAGGATTTGTTTTCATCTGAAAATAACTTTTCTCTGTGGTTTGGTAAAGGAAACAAAAGGTTTTTCAAATCTTGCTTATGTTTTTGACCATTTCGCTGTGAACTGTGGAAATGCTCCATCACCTGTACAAACCGACACACACAGACAGGTGGCGTCATCTGGGTGACACAATGACAGTGAGACGGTGAGTCTGGCTCCAAGGGGGCACTTGGCACACACACGCACACACATGCACACACACACCTGTTGTACCAGTTTTGTTTTTCCATCTTGTTGTTTACTGGCGGTTCTCTTTTAACTGCCAGATCACATTATATTAAACTCCATTACAACATTCTCATTTCCAAACACACATCCATTTCCATTGCGTTGCTCAGTAGACACTATGACACTACAGCAGTCAGGAGGGACCCTTCTGATTAACGAGGGGGTGTCAGTGATCTGTTCTCCCCCTGGATCCCCCTCTCTGCAGCCTAAATACTTTGTCCACTCCCAGTGACATTTCTCACTTTGCTGGTTGGAGTGCCAGCTCCTGTGATCACTGACTGGACAAAGGTAATTAAAGCTATTCCAACCCCATGTTGTCAGTGTGTTGTTGCTCTGATCCCTGCACTGCCTTTATTTTAACTCCTGCAGATGGGAGGTGATGACATCGCTGTGCCCTGGCTTGGTGTTTGTCCTCTTCCTCCCAATCGTCTCTTCCTCTGTCATCCCCCTCTCCCTATGTTCATTTCCATGTCTCACTATCACTTTCTTTCTTTCCCTCTCTGCTTCTTTCTGCCTTTCACTCCCCATGTCTTTGTCTCTTTGAGGCTCCACTGAATGTCACTTGTGTTTATATACATATAAAATGACCCTCTAGCAGTTTGCAAATTCCAAATCGGTGGAGACCAAATTGGAAATAAAAGGAGTAGTTCACCAAATCAATAAATGATGTGTTTACAGTAAAGCAAAAAATAAATATAGGCTGCTGCCTTAACATTTTCAGATGATGAAAAAACAGTTACTGTAAAATGTCTGACAGTTTTGCAGCAATTTCTATACGATGATCGTTACATTTACATCAGTGAGTAAATGGTTTGGAAAAATGGACCCTTGACAATCAGGCAAGCACAGAAAAATAACATGAGTGCTTCTTTTATGGCAAGCTGTGCTTCTGGTTTTTATATATTCTGCATGTGTGCATGCTGGGTCCTGTTCCCAGGACACCAGGAGGTGGAACACGCTGAAATCCAAGAGACAACAAGCAAAGAGCTGCAGTGAAAAGACACATGGACCCTTTCCACTCTGATAATAAAGACACCAGACAAGACACACTCTGAGACCTTAACGCAAGAGTTTCACAAACTGCCCATCTCCACTCTCTTCATTTCCTCACTGCCAACCTTCAAGACGCTGTCATAATGTTATCAAATACAAAAAAAAGCAACATTTGTTTTTTAAGGCTTATTATCAGCACAGTGGTTTTCTCATATTTCCACATAAATGCGTGTCAGTTTGTGGCGCAGCGCCACAGCCAATCCCTGTCTCTGTCTCTTTTCCAGGTGGGTGATTTATGCATGGCGCTGAGCCCCAAAGACGCCACCGAGCCTCTGTCCCCTTCCCTCTGCCAGGCCTGGCCCCCGATAGGGACATAAATCCTCCTCAGATGCCACCACGGACTCACATTACAAACTTTTTCTCTTGTTTTCTTCACTCAGAAATAAACCCTGTGTTTGTTTTGATGAATTGATCTCATCTTCCAGTTTTTGTTTTTTTTTTTTGCCTCATCTTTCAAAACATTGAGAATGTACTCCGACTGATTGTTCAGCATTGATGATGACATATTACAGCACTGACACTGTTGATAGCTACAGTTTTCAGGATAGTTTAGACATAAAATGTCAACCATGCAAAATATTTCATTCAGACACCAAAACTTTGGTCTCAGCCTGGTAAAAATCCTCTGAATGCTCAATAAGATCAGGATTTACAGCAGGCAATGCAGGGGAAATGCACAAATATGGTGACTAACAAATGATAATCATATGAACTCAACTGAACTGCACCAATAGAACTTTCACTGAGCTTAAATTACTGCATTATATTGCCATTGAAATCTAATTAATATAAACATAAAAGAGAGAGTCTTCAAAAGGCTAAATGCTTTCCAGTCTGTTCCCTTTGTTTCCACAACCTGAATGATCTGTTTGTAATATTAATGATATTTACAACCATTCACACACGTCTTTGTCCACATCTGTCAACTCTATGACCCTATATGCACTTATGAAGACCATGCAAGCTTGCATACACACAACCCTTTCTCACATGTGCGTACATGCAAAGACACATACAGACTTAGACTGCGGAAACACACGCTGCAGCCATTGCGAGATGCATGTCAGCATAAAAACCGGGCAAGTGGCAGGTGGTGTCATGGCAGGCGGACTTTCACAGAGACATCAGGAGACACCAGGACAAACTGGAAAGAGGATCAGAGAGTAGAAAAGGGCAGAAATGATTAACCACGGCACAGAAAGGAAAGAATCTGTAATAACAGAGCGAATCTAACGAGGAGGAGGAAAAGTGAGCTGAAAAAGACACAGAAGGGCTGTGGTTGGAGTTTTGCACTATAGAATAATAGATGGCTAACTCTGTGTGTGTGTGTGTGTGTGTGTATGTGTGTGTGTGTGTGTGTGTGTGTGTGTGTGTGTGTGTGCGCGCAGGGACCAGATGAAGTATTCCTCAGTGTCCGTGGCAATCGACCAGAGCAGCGCAGCTCCAATGATGGATACCACCGCACTAATCGCTCCTCCGATGCCTTCTGTTTCTCTCACACATACTTCGCTTCACCCTCACTCATTCATTTATCTCTCCCCTTCCCTCTCCTCTCCGCCTCTGAATCCCCTCATTCACCCACCCCGTCCAACACTGCAGCACACAAACAGAAACAAATCACAGATATAATGAAATTAAGTTGGGGTGGGGGTGGGGGGGGTGGTAATGGAGGAGCGTTTGTTTCATGTCTCCTGACAGCTGCCGCAGTGGTGCACCTCTGCCACCCAACTGACTCCACAGCCTGAGATGACTCCTCATCCCTGATGTAACTGTCATTACACACACATACACATGGAAAACTGCATCTTGGTTCACATCTTGGAAAACACACCCGTTACGGAGGCTGTGGTTTCCAAAATGGAGCAGTGGGAGCTGCAGGGGATCCAGGATATTTATGTATGTCTGTGTGTTAGCGTCCTGTAATGTGAATTACCCCTGTTTTTGTTTGTTTTGTTGTTCAGTCTGTTCACTCAGTGACATTAAATCTGTTAACAGACTGTGAATTCTACAGGTTGTCACTTTAATGTTAAATTTGCTTCCTTTCAATTAGGGAAATTTTAGTTTCAAAGTGAAAACTTCCAAATCAGAATCCAGAGTTTAGTTTCATATGATCAAGTCTAAATCTGTTGAAATTGTCAAACCTTACACAGATATACAGATTTGCATCGTGACAGTGTGAGCGCATGTAGATGTAGTGAATGCATACAGAGAGCAGCAGTGATAAATATAGCTCTGTTGCTATGCAAACCCTGACTTTTCCACAAAAGCATGAATTCTTGTGAGTTCCTGTACCAAAACAGATACGGACACGTCTTTACAACTAGTTGTCCCTTTTGACTCAGGCTGCAGTTACTGTGGAAAAGGCAAAACCGCACAGAGCTGCACATGGACTTTACAGGAATGAGGCCACCTTCAGGTGAGCTACTATATGAGATGTCATCTGACTAAATGGGAGTCAGCTGTCTGATACTGGCATATTGAAAAAGGTGGATACTACAGCTGTTGGTCTCCTGTAAACATGACGCTGAGCAGAAATGATGTTTCTCATGTCTTGTTTGGGGTCTATTTCCTTTGTGAGTTCTGGTAGTACAAAGGCCCATAGTTACACTGGACTGGATGTATACGGTGACAGGAGAGAAATGGGGCTGGTGGGGAGGTGGGGGGGTTGGAGGGCACAGGGTCTCCTCTGCTCTCTCATAATCCCCCACTTATTCTGAAACCAACTCAAAAGCTTTCGCTTGAACAAATACACATATTTTTCCGAGTGTCTCGCTCCACCCCCCCGTTTCTTTCCCGGTTGCTCCACCCTCCCTCATACCTCTATCCCGATACCCCATGGAGGGCCTGTCACCGCCACTGTTTTCCTTCCTTCTTCTTCTTCTTTTTTTTTGCATGCTCTGTTTGTTTTCCAAAATAAAAGGCTCATTGAGGGCCATGGTAAATGTGCGGGTGCATGTGTGGATGGTTGTTTTCGCTCCTGCCAGTGGAGCCTTAATGACCTGAGTTCCACTCTGCCCAGCTGTCTCCACTCTGCATCAGCATTTAATCTGCACAGAGGCTACAGGACCCCCCCCCGACGGGTCACACCACACACTCGCGCGCACACACACCTCGCTCACCAGGTAATTATGAACCAAGGGGAAAGAACAAGAAAACAGTCATCCTTTCCTCTCCCCCTCCTCCCTATCTTTACTTCCCTGCTTCCCTAAGTCTATTCCCAAGGTTGAGCACAGTAGCATTAAGTGTGTGTGTGTGGGTTTTTAAAACAAACTTTGTGAATTATGAGGAGTAGGGGAGAGGCTGCAGTGCAACTTAAAGAGCTGAGTTAGCAGATGGGAGAGCAGATGCACCTCAGGGAGATGGAGGAGAGAGAATGAAGGACCGGAGATCAAATCAAGACTTCAAGCATCTCATTCGCAGAGCAGAGGAAGAGGTTGAGACACAATAGAAAAGCCAGTATGTCGGCGATGGAAATAATAACTACTGCTGGTAATATTTCTTGTCGTCCAGGTAGTTGATCTGAGGTGTTTCTATAAGGTTGAAGTGTATTGTAAATGGCGTGTTATCAGAAGCACAGAGGCACAACAGGCCTGTCGCTGGGAAATGAGGTGTAAAATATCAGTGCTGAAGTGTCATTTTATTTTGATAGTCTGCTGTAGGATTTAACAGCTTATCAAGCTGTAGATGTGACTTTCACATTTCAACAGACTATTCGCACAGCACGCCACTATTTACACTGCTGATTTCTCACATGCTCAGACCCGACAATCCTGCACAACACACCTTCTCTCTCTCTCCTCTCTTCTCTCCTCTCAGAAAACACTGGCACCACTTTTACATCTGCACACTGAATGTAAAGCTATGGTCAACACAACAACACTGACTCACAGTAAGACTAGAAACAGATGAACACATCTTGACGACTGCATCTGACAATGGCACAGTCTGATATAGTCTATGCACACACACATACACACACACACACACACACACACACACACATATATATAGCATCACACCTACAAGCTTGGAAAGTAAAGTTCATCAAATACATACTGTATAGGAAAATATTGCTGTATGTGTGTAATGTATGAAAGAAACGGAGCAGTGTGTGAGCCCCTCTTACTTCCTAACACAAGTGAAATAGGTCAAAGAGGCATGTTTTGATTTCTCTGAAGAAGCCTGTCAGTGCTGAGGCTCAATGGCAACATGTTTTTAAGGGATTTCTTCCTGTGGGTGTCAGCTGATTGTCAGGAAGCAGAGTGTAACATAATACCGCACTGATATGAAAACACAAACAATGATATGAGGCTGGAAAATGAGAGTTAATATAACAATGTCCTAATGTTCACTAAAATAGACAACTGTGTTCCATGGAAGTCATTTGTATGCTGTACAAAGGTAAACAAAGGCAACTGGTGATTACGTGCATGCACTGAAAAGTGTTTGGAGAAAATACACAGCTTCTCCACATAGGCGTCCAGAGTGTTGCAATAGATTGCACAAGACAAGTTATGGCAAAAGACTTAAAAGATTAAGTCAAGACCAGACTGTAAAGTGGTGATTGTCAAAATATCTGTTTCTAAAATTTCCAAAATAGTTGCATGCAGTAACTGTTGGAAAAGGTCTGAGAAGGCGTTTGAGAAGTACTTCGTTTATTGATACTATGGCCTTACAGTTCCCTGATGCACAAAGAGCAAACGTCAAGTTGTCCCAACCAAGTGTTCAGCACCAAACGTTTTAACATGAGTATGAAATTACAAGAACAGACATGATGCCCTGTGTGTGTGTGTGTGTGTGTGTGCGTGTAATTTTTACACACATATGCACAGTGAATGATGTATCAATCAATTGGTGGTTCACAGCAGAGAATCGATTAATTCCATGTTGAATGGAGCTGGTGAAAATGTTTGTGTGTGTGTGTGTATGTGTGTGTTCGCGTGTGTGGGTGTGTGTGATGGAGTCATTATTGATATCGTATGGTTCCCCGCTGCTCCGATCAATAGCTGTTTCTCTTCATAAAGTTGTTTTGACCGCGTGTGTTATATGAAACCCATCTATACACCACTGCAGCCTCAGTCCAAACAGCCCTCACACATGTGAGAACAAAGCAGCCAGTGCTTGTGTAGTTGTGTGCTATTTTGTCGAGAATATTAAATTCTCCCTCTTCATCAAAAAGCTGGCTCTGCAAACACCGGAGCATGTTCTCTATTATAAAATCACTGCTTTATGTGTGGGACTCATATAGGCCTCGTATGTGTGGATATTATTAATGTGTGGATAAACCCTGTAGTTATCCCCTGTGTTTTGACCTTTTAACCTCTGAGCATTCATTCATTCCTGACTGTGTAAAGACTCGACTGTCAGCTCCTTCCTCACGAAGCTGTCTGTCCTCCACCTCTGCTCCCTGGCTAGTTGTGCCTGGCAGCAGCTCTTGACACCCCGACACTGTGAGAGCCACATCCAATTTAGTCACCTGAATCGTGCACACGTGTGCACACACACACACACACACACACACACACACACACACACACCTCTCCTTGTCCTGCGCCAGCAGAAAGCCCTCTTACCCTACACAGTCACTTCTAATTGCATCATTTTCAGCTGTGGAGACGCAGACACCGAGACATGCAAAGAAAATACTTCTCTCACATACAATGACAACTGCAGCATATTCACTTTATAACACAAGCCAATCACACATTCTCAACATCTACTCACACACACACACACAAATAACAATGTTCTTGCAACTCAACAGCGTTTCAAGCAAAAAACGTTTTTCAAACTTTACTTTTCTTCCTGCCACTTCGCCATATCTGTTTTCATCCATCCCCTGTTTTCCTCAAAGTGAAGCATTTATTACTAGGCAGTAATATTATCTGAGTCTCACTATATGCTCCTCTGGAGCCTTGTCTTTCCACTGTCATACATTAGGAACATTAGTCTAACAGAGCCTCTTATCAACAATGAACTCATACAAATCACTCCTGAAGATTTAACACTTCATTTAATTACAGTCATTTAGCTGGCAGACAGTGATGGAGTATGAATCGACTGTCACTGTCGCTGCCAAGCTCAAACTGTGGTTGGAGTTGATGGATCAATCTAGCTCTGGGCTGGATGGGGGCGGGGATATGTTGTTCTCACACAGGACCTGTCAAACCGGCATGACCTAGGGGCGAAGCTGGTGACGTTTCAGCATTGGCATCCATACCCCCGGGCTACAGCCTCAACCTGTGCTGACCCTGGCTCCTGTCAGAGAGCGAGAACACGCAGGTACAACCCCACATCTGACAACAGACAACGACGCGGCTGCCACTCAGCTGTTAGCTTTATTTTCACAGAGAGAGGTTTAGAAGATGGTTATTTTTTTTTTTTTTGTAAATGCAAATGAGCATTAAGAGCATGAATGTGTCTCATTCAGCTTTGTGCACCATCTTGGCTCTCAGGCTCTCAGGTCAAAATTTCGAATTTGTCTATTAACATCATTTATAATCAAAAACATGCACATTCCCATTAGTGTTTACTCCTAATAGAGAGACGCTAATCCAAGATTTGTAAATATAATATCTTCTTTTACATTTGCATGTTTTTTTTATTGTGACTGTGAGTTATTGTTACGCCAGTGTTAGCTCACTGCATGCTTCAAGCGGCAGCCTCACAGCGCTGCACTAGCATGGCTGTACAGCAATAGCAATTTTTAAAACCACAAGTATTTTTCTTTCAGCCCTTGACAATTAGCACGAGCAGTTTTGATTTGCCAGACAAACTACACTGATTGTTTTGATAGTGGCAGGAGGCTGGTGGGTAGCTTACATAGCAACGCCCTAACTGAAGAAGAACTTAACCCTTAAAGTGTTACACATCCACTAACCCTGCAGGAATACATGGGAGTATAGAACTCTCCCCCAGGCAGGATTACACACCTAAAGGCATGTGGCCGACCTTGAGTCCGCACAGTGTTGCATATCTTTACACAAGTGAAGTCTATTTGCCGCAGTGTCTGGGGCTGCCCTCAATAACCATATTATAACTCTGACTTATATAAGCGGTAAAAATATAAAAGGCATTACAGGATATGCATTTAGCAGCGCTCTCCAGTCTGAACGGCAGCCATTGCGGACAGGCTATCCATCCTGCGACTGCAGAGGCTGCGTTAGTGTAATAAGACAAGGTCGCTATCACGTTTCCTGCAGTCAATTCCCATCGCGAGTGTCCCTGGTGAGAGAGAAGGACAGCTGCCAAGGCTCCTCGTCCAACGGCTGCTCCTGTGTCCTGGACCGTACATGACAGAATCCAGTGGTTGTTGTAAAGAGTCAAAGGCGGAGTGAGTTACCGAGCAGGAATCTGCTCCCTGTAAAATCACCTTCCAACGTTTCACTCACGCACACACACACACACACACACACACAACGCAAGGTAGATACTCAATCAGCTCTTTGGAAAGGAGATACAGTGTGTGTCTGTGTGTGTGCATGAGTGTGTATGGTGGTTGAGCAGTGGAAGAGATGATACAGTACAAGTGTGTTGGTGCATTCATGCACACCTGAGGTTTTTTTTTTCTGTAAACATATGGACACATTATCTGACGTATGTGACTCTTTGGACTTAGTATTTTTCAAAGCACAGGACAGCTTAGCAGGTTGTGTTTTTTAGAGCGCGGCCCCCGAAAAGCATAAAAACAGAAAACACAGGATTTCAAAGCCCTTATGCTCTCTGAATGTGTCCACTTCTGTGACTCTCCACATTTCTGGCTTCTCCTCCTGTGCAGCTTAATGAGGTGAGGAAAACTCAGAATGTGTAAACTGGACCTTAGTGTGTAAGTGTGCGTCTGTGTGCCCGAAACATGAAATACAGCAGTAGAGTGCCTGTTATGACAAGGTAACAAGTGAGAATGGCCAGAAGCAACTGGTCGTGGAGAGAGAGAAACACATGCACACTGCTGCGCTGACACAAATTTGAATCACATGCCAACTTGCACCACACATACATGTGCACACATATAACAGCAATAAATTTGAGTGGACACAGGGATTTTTTTTTTTTAAAGAACTGAGCTGGGGCCTTTTCTAATGGGAAAACTAATACTCTGGCTCCAAACCCAACATGGGACTGAAATATGCTGTCGCGCTTCCCAGATGGGACAACAGAGATGGAAAGTCCATCCAAAAGGGGGGAAGAAATTAAGAAATGCCACAGCCAAACGTCCGCGGAATGAAAATTAATGTGCCACTAACCGCGCCATCAGGACGCGTCTGAGTGCACACATCAGCACCTGATCTGCATCATAAGGGCGGCTGATTTTGAGTGACAAGCAGTCCAGCCAAATGCAAAGTCAGCACTCAGTATCAATTAGAGGAAATGCTAAACAGAGACAAACGAAGAAGTAGGAGCGAGCAGTATCGACAGACACTCCGGTGACTCATTAGAGGCGCCTGTGACCTGTGGCTACTCGACAGTGTCAGTGGCCTAATGAGGAGTGAAGGGTAAATAAACTCCCCCGTGTGGTGACACAGGGCAGAACGGACAAACCAACACTTTGGTTCCTGAAAAAATGCAGTGTGTCGTCACACACGTGTCATGTCGTCCTGCAGCTGCTCGCCACATACCTGAGTTCCTGTCAAGCCCATAATGTACACTAACCATGATTAGATAATGTGACACTTGGACACAGACAGTATCTTCGCACGTGTATGGTAAGTATGCACCTCTTGCTCACCTCATGTTAAATATGCATCGCCTCCCGCCATACACACGTGTGAGCACATACTTCAGGTGTCACTGGCACTGACGGGGCAGACGTAAGGCAAGATGAGACTAGACAGAGTCGCCGTCTCTCCCTGTTCAGAGCAGTGGTGCAGGAATGTCAGGCTAAATAAACAGGGCGTCTGCTGGAGAGCTGAAGCTGCCCTCGACACTCCCTACAGCGATGACGCCATGGAGGAGGGCACTGAACACTAAACAGCTCCTCATATGCACATGTACACATGTCAGAGAACATACAGACATACAGGGGTTTGAGCCTTACACACTTTCTTAAGCCAATTTTTTTAACTCCTGAGAGAGGTTTATATATTATAAATATATTATAATATATATTTTAAAGAGCGATATATATATAAGTGTGTTTGTGTGTGTGTGTGTGTGTATATACAGTACATACATACATACATACATACATACATACATACATACATACATACACACACACACACACATATATATCCGTTTGTTGCGCTAATGTGTGATGTTTGTGTGCTTGATGTTCAACTGCTGTGTTTGTGTTATTTATTTGCTTTATTCATGTCATATGTTTGTTTTTTCACACAGAAAGATTATGTATTTTGTTTCTTACACATTCTGGGAAACTTTGAGCTACAAGTGGTCACAGAACCTTTGACCCTTTAACACTGCACATGGTCTTTTGATCCATTGTTAATATGAGGAACAATGACGTGCAGCTTTATTTGCTTTTTCATGGTGCATATGGAAGAGCTCTGCAGGGACTGGAGATGAAAACACCACCACTGTATTATACAAACAAATGCCAACAAACCAAGATATTGATCAAATAAATAATCTGGATGTGTGCATGTGTGTGTGTGTGTGTGTGTGTGTGTGTTAAAAGATACAATGCTATTTATTGACTCATTAGAAATATTTGGAAAAGTGGTTGTGTTGCACTTTTTCTCCAACCTCCTCTCTCTCCCTGTGCCGGGGCTCAAAGCAGAGGGCCAAAATGCATCAGCACCACCATACATCACCCGCTGTTTTACAGCGCGCAGAAAGGAAGACGGCAGCTGCCCAGTGAAAACATACAATTGCACATATCAAACACACGTCTCAAACATGGGGCCTGTGTAATGTCCTGTGCCAGCCACTGAAGGTGAGTAATGTTACAGGGAGAAACTGAAAAACAAGGCGATGATATTTTTACGTGGGAATATGTCATCTCATTGCCACCAGACGAGAACCTCTGTCAAGTGACAGAGTCGAGGCAGCTGTGTTTACATCCACATATTTGATAGCAGTCGGGCCATGTGTATGTTTCACATGTGCGGGTTATCAGTGTGTTCTTCAGGTCATGGGGTCCCTGCTTTCTCTCCGTTTGACTCCCACACAACCGACTCTCTCAGGACGGCTTCTGCTTTGTGTCTCAGTGCCACAAACTGACATATTTAGGCAACGTCGTGACTAATTGTCTGAGCGCAACATTAGCTAAAAGGGTGTAAAAGCTCGCCGACGGGGGGGAAGCGGGGGACGTCATCAGGGCAGTGGTGCTCAGAGAGTTATATTTGGATTTCATGTTAAGACAGGGGAGCTGCCGTCCTCCCTGTTACTAAGTGCTCAGTAAGTGTGTCGACATCATATTGCAAATCACTTCCACTTGTCTTATCAGCTTTTTTCTCTGAAAAAAAGTACTAGTAGTCAAGTTATCGTTTTTAAACTACATTTTATGAAGCCATAATTAATACTTGAAGGCCCCATCTTTTTATCTGCTAACTTTAATCAGTGGAAAACTATTGCTGATGGTCACTATGTCATGGTTTCAGTTAAATCACAAATGAGGTAAACCGGCTTGACTCACTGCTGTTGCTGCTGTCGCTGCTAAAATTAACTGTGTAGGAAACAACGAGAACTTCCATATTACACACTTTCAATTAAAATTCACCGTGACGACCTCAAGATAGTAATCAAAGGTTTCAATCAAGAGGCCACGTTCTGCAAATGTGATAGAGTGTGATTAAAAAAAACTATGAACTTGAATCTTATTCAAGCATAATGAATGCAAAGCATCCCAACACATACACACACATACACAGCTAAATTAAGTCTTCACCTCCAGTGTGTCTGTGACACATCGTTATGACAGTAAAGCCCGGGACACGGCGTGAGGCAGGAGCATCCTTGAAGCGCAGGCTGCAATGAGCAGATAAGCCAAAGTAAGTCGGCTTCAAGTGAAATATGGTGGGAGTTGACATGTAACCAGAGCATGCCTCTCTCAAGAGCCCCGCTGGATCACTGCCCCGGGCTGCACACAACACAGAGAACCAGAGAATCCTAATGAAGCTGTGAGGACTCAATCAATACCTGCCTGGGACTGGAGGTGGAGGGGGTCTGCGGGGAGGCACGGCAGAGGAGAGGAGAGAGGGGGCAGGATGTATGAGAGAGGGAGAGGAGGAGAAGGAAGAAGAGGGATGAATGCAGGGACAGAAGGAGGAGGAGGCAGGAAGGTAACAGCACGAGGCAGGGTGGAAAACTGAGGAGACAAAGCGACGACAGTCATTTAGAATAGAATGTCTTTATTGTCATTAGACAATGTGCAGTGAGAGGAGAGAGAGAGGAGAGAGAGAGGAGAGAAGAGAGAGAGAGGAGAGAGAGAGAAGAGTGACAGAAGGTAAAATCCTCGAGACGCAGAAATGACTGAGTCAAGCAGAAAACACAGTGATATGTAATCATATTAAACTCATACACGCAGAATATTTATGTGTGTGTGTGTGTGTGTGTGTGTGTGTGTTATAGTGTGTGTTATAGTGTGTGTACGTGCAGGTGGAGAAAGAGAGATGAAGAAAGAGATTGCGCTGGAGAGAGGAGCGCGGGTCCAAATCGAAGACACTTAGAGAAAGCCCATTGATTGTGGTCATGGCTGGCTGAGCCCTTCTGTTTGGTTAGTCATCTATTTCTGCTGTATGCTGAGATCAAGCCTTTCTCCTCCTCCTCCTCCTCCTCCTCCTCCCCTCTTATCTCTCCATCACAGATGACAAGACTCAACAGACCTGCAACTTTCTTACGGGGAGGAGAGCAAACGTATAACGACTGCCTCCAACTTTTCCATGAGCAGCTTCACCCGGGATCAGTAAACAGACTGGTTAGGGTGACGACTGTCTGTGTGATACAGCCAGTAGTCAAAGTCATATGATGGAGCGCACACAGGTCTATGAGCAGTACTGACACTTGCTCTAAATGTGGTCATTGTTTCTGTCTACACACACACACACACACACACACACACACACACACACACACACACACACACACACACACACAGTATCCATCTGGCTGATCTAATTACTGAATTGTATATAATGTCCACATTCACTCTGTTACAGCAGATACAGCAGGTCTTCGTCCCCGAGATCACATCTGACCCTTTTATATACATTTGCTGTGCATTTTAAACATTTTGTACGCAACACATACGCAGGTCTCTCTGAATGTAACTCTGAGCCACGGTGCATTAGCAGTGCTTGTGGCATGTTAACACCCAGCACCACGGCATTATGTGCCGATGAGAGATGATACGCCTAATACGTGTTTATGTTCTGTCAGACAGTTTGCACACTGAAACTGACGACCGTGTGTGTGTGTGTGTGTGTGTGTGTGTGGGAGAGAGAGGGTGTGAAAGTACACCGTCCAAACTATGTCAGTTATTTAATTCCGCGCCTCTGATGGCCGGGACATCTGTCAAAGAGACCACAGCTGTCCTCAAACATCCAGATTTCCCAGAAACCCCTTCTGTGTCTCTTTGTACATTGTTAGATCTGCTGAGCGTTGGGAATTATCACCTTACAGAGTAACACATTACAGTAATGCGATTTCTCTCTGTTCAGTAGCATATTGTTATTTTCGGGGTCAGCTTTTTGTGCTGTGAAAACCACAAGTTGGAGGGTTGAGTACTCAAACTTTGCAACTTCTGCTGTTGTCCAGTGGTCAGGTACAAATCTACACTGACATCAACCTTAACCCAACCTCAGAGGTCAGCGTTCAAGAAAACTCGAGTCAAAAAGAAGACTGCGACACAAGATGAGGTCTGTTCACACCAGTGCAGAGGTTTGAGGTCCGAAGCAGCCAGTTCACACCAACAGAGTAAGAACAGACTTGGAAGTTCTGCTACCATATACTTACAGTCGAAAACTGGCTACGTATTAAACAATACATGATTACAAAGTCCACTTTGTGTTCCTCTTACGACAGCAACATGTGTGTGGTGTTGATTCCTGTGTGTTTAGACATGTATGTTCAACATCACCCTGTATGTTTATGTGAATGTGTGCGTTATGACTAATTACTGTGATCAGATATGATGGGGCTGTTAATGGTGGGCTGACAGAAGTGTGTGTACAGGCAGTGTGCGAGCCTCCATGTCTGACAGGGTCAGGACACATCTATCTGAGGATGATGACTTCATTACCTCTTGATAGATGGATGGAAACATCCATCTCTCTATACGTACAAAGTAAAACTCTTCAAGTAGTAAAAAGTGGAGGAACTATTGAATAATACTAATCAAAATGCTGCATATATTTGTGTTTGCTTGTTTGACCTATGCTGGGCGACAGCCACAGGATGTTGCATTGTTTGCCATTGATTTATTCTCATTGTTTCTCAACCTCCTGACCTCTTTTAGTATGGACGGGGGGAAAAACAAGAGCAAAGGCTTTATAATAATATTTCAAAACAGTGCCATGGATTTTGTTTGCTGTAAAGCCATTTGCACACTGGCAAAATTGAGACTTATTGATTTTATACCCAGTGGTGCTTCTCATTAACAGCATAGAAGAACATCAGATTTTTTTTCTTTGCTATTACTAAACTTCTGTATGTCTTATTTTTACTTGAACTTCTTCACTCTTGCTTTGCCCTTAATGAATATTTAACATTGACACTTCTATATATTCAGTACCACTTTTCCTTGGCAATACAAAAAAATTAAGCATAAAAATGTAATAATTGAACAATAACCCTATTGTAGTTCTTTGTATTGTAAAGTATATGCTGGAGCCCAAAATGTCAACAGTGGAAACAACGAATAAGCAGAGGTATTTTGCTTAAGAGAAATCACCTCAAAGGAACAATAATAAACAGTGATTACATGGTTTCAAGTTCAAGGTGAGTCAGAGATGAGATGAGACTATTAGGCCTGTATGGTGGGAAGGCTCTGCTGTCTCCTGGTAAGTGGCAGATTCATTACGGTGCCGTCTTTGCTTTGTTAAGACAAGATTGAAAGAGCCTATTTAACCTGCCGGTGTAATGGGAGATAATAACTTTAGAGAGTTCTACTCTTCTCCTCTCTTCTTTGACCTTGAATGAATTTGCACTTATTTATACCTATGCTACAATGTGTGTTTATATCTGCTGTGATTTCTACATAGAAAACGTAATAAGACTATAGATGCAGCGGTGAATGTGAACATGGCTACATCCTTCACAAATCAAACCAAACTTATCAACAGAACTTTCGGTTGCAATGTGTTAAACTGCTTTTTCTTTTAGTGAGGGTCCCGTCTGCTATCTGATGGCAGATGGTAGTGATAATGATCAAACTATATTTTCAAAATCTGATGGAACAGCAACTCACAATAGGTTCAATAACACCTTTGTCATCGCTTGAGGGCGCCCATATCGCCTACACTGACACTATGTAACTTCGTGGTTCGGGCCGGAACCATGTCATCTAGCCTACTTTACTTCGCCTGAAGACATGGTTGATCACGCCTCAGTCCTGCCTCGGAATGGAATTTCACCCGTATCGTTGCTTTATCAACAAATGCACAAGATACAGATTTTACGACAGTTTCTAGACACAATGCCGTTTCTTGACTGTAGGGGGACCCCACGAGCAAATCCTACATAGCGTTGCTTTACGAAGGTTTTAGGCAAAACAACTTACACAGTCAAATCCGCACCTTTGTAAATACCATGTATGAACAGTTATTCCCCTCAGCAGTCATCCCAAACAAATAAATAGCTAGCTGGTGTTTGTTCTGTTGTTTTATTGCACGTCATGGAGAAAAACTCGATTTATTGTATAGTGTCTTTCAGTTTTTGGTTTTCTGTTTCAATTTCCTGTGCCCTATCAGTGATCTGCTCTGTCATGGTCCTTCAAGACAAACAGAGTCTTTGCAGTTTACACAGCTCAGCAACGACAACATGGCTCCATCTGACACTTGTTGCGACAAACTCAGCACATTGGTTTGTCAGTGGAACAATCAGAGGCGGCTGGCCCATAGGGGGCGCTGGGGCTCAGCCCCACCAGTTGTTGAGGGGAAAAAATATTTTTATATTATTATTATTTATTTTTTAAAATCAGTCAGTTTTACTTAATAGTGTGTCTGCCTACATGCAATTTAAATCATTTAAACAACATTTCCACCAACTGACACTCATTAAACAGTGAATTTCCACTCACAGACAGTGTATCATTCTCTCATGGGGCTATCGGCAAAGCGCCCCTAACCTGGAGCCAAACAGCCAATCCGGTTACGGTTGCTAGGGGAAAATTATGAATAATTGGCCTATCAACGTCGCCAAATTAAACGCCCGTGGGGCGCTGGAAATTTAGCCCCAACTGCTACGTAAAATGCGTGAAGGTTTAGGATGGCTAAAGCTACATGAGTAGCCAGCAATAGTTTTTTTTCGTAGTGCGACTCCCAGACTCTGTCCTACGCTACGGGGGAAAAATTACGTGCGACGACAAAGAGAGATGACGGCGATGGCGATGACTGGAGTTCAAGAGCAGCTTCCACCAAATTCGGTGAAATCGCTATTAATGTACCCCTTTGCGAGGCGGACGACGGAGGAAAAACTTCTTGTTAAGGAGCTGGGACCCGATAAGCCCGAAATAGATACGATAGATCCAAAGTTCATATGGAAAACTGCGTGAAGCTAGCTGTGTTCGGGAAGATTAGCATAGCAAGTTGCTATGCTAATCTTCCACTCACTCACTCATTCACTCACTCTGTTTCCCCTGTATCCTCTTCAGAAGTGACAAATGTGACTCGACTTGGACAAAGACTGGACTAACTGACTTAAAGCACCTCTCCGAACGGATCAAGACGCACGATAGATCCAAAGTTCATATGGAAAACTTCGTGAAGCTAGCTGTGTTCGGGAATGAGTGGAAGATTAGCATAGCAACTTGCTATGCTAATCTTCCACTCATTCACTCACTGCTGATTTGTATAGATTCGGCTGAAATCATACCTTTGTTATGAATTTATCCCTTGATTGTATTGCATAGTATTTGAGATTGTATTGTATAGTATTTGAGAGCATAAAGTCTAATATACTGTAGCTGTAAATTGTTACTTTTTCTGTGAAACTGGAAACTGTGAAATTAAATTATTATTGTGGAACTGTAGTTATTTTCCGACTGTTTATTTGAATGCTTATGCTAGATTAGGCAGGGAAATCTGTTGCCACACCAGCCCCACCAAGATTTTTTTTCACCAGCCGCCACTGGGAACAATAATCTGTATATAATAATAATCTGAACGTTTCTATTCTTGACATGATGCTACAGCTCCGACTCATAACACTTACACTTTCAAATTGTATTGATCCAGCATGAACAGAGATTTAGCTGGTATGCCAGCAACACTCTACAGGACATGTCATTCTACTGTTTTATGTTACCTTCTTTTCTCAAAAGATCAATTGCTACCTTGGGGATTTTTTCTTCTGATATTTTTTGGGGATTTATGAACTGTCCCACCGGTCAGGTCAAATTGGCAAGTTCTCCACCTCTACATAAAGGAAAACGAACCACAAGTAATGTTCTCATTTATTTGACTGATTAGCTGTTTCTGCTGTTGCTGCTTTTTGTTTTCGGTGTCCAGTGTAACATTTTACTCTGCTGGCAGCACATCAATACATCAGGGTTTTATCAACCCCTGAATATTTGTACTGGCTCACTATCCAAATATAACTTTTCCAAAATAATTTATTAACTTTCTATATGAGTCCAATATTCAAAGTGTTACAATGGAAAGACTTTAAAATTAAAGTTTAATATGGAAATATCTATTGCAAAAACAACTTTGCAATAGTTTTTGGCCTGCCAAAGACTGATTGGCAGGCCAAAAACAACGTATATACAATCTTTGCTATTTAACACATTAATCTTGCCTTCTGGACCTTTGTTGTGATGCTGATGTATTCATCCTCCTCACTCCACCCACAGTGGTAGCGGTGAACTTTTGTTGTGAAAGCCATCTGTGGCAGTTTCTCACCAAGGTGGGAGTTCTTCTGATGTGTTCTCTGGGCCCACGTTGGTGTGAAATGCCAAAAGCGTCATGTGTCACAGTCTCTCTGCATTGGGTTTTTTGAACACTTAAAGAAAGCACTGTACACAAAACTAATTAGTTAGTACGAAGTCCTACTCAAAACATTGTTTGAGGGTGATTATGTGTGCAGCAGTTACAAATGGCAACCCTCCAAAATAGGAAAGCGCCTGTTGTCTCAAAGACAACATTATCGGTTCTGGGCAGTTTCTCCTGAAGGGCACTGCATTTATTTGTTCACACAAGAATGAAAAGGAGAGCTTGAGAGAGTAGTTCAACCCTTGCCAACTCAATCACCTCTATTTACTGTCCCTTTGCTTCATAAAGAAAAACCATTATGTCAAAATTGTTACAAAAGTTATTTGACAAAGCCCCTGAAACTCCAATGCCAACCACAGAAGTAAAGTGTTGACAGTTGAAGCCTTTACTGTAGTAGTGGGGAAACAATCAGACGTGAACAACACTGTGTTCTAGCTTTAGGAATTAACTTATAATATTTAATTTACGAGGAACGCATGGCTTATGATCAGTTCGGAATTTTCATCCTGTGTCTTCTGAGCCATCTTTAAAACCACATGTGAGGCCAGTGAGCGACAAGTAATGTGACTTTGTCTCCTAACTCCCTCTGGTTTTTTGGATCTATCTCCCTGCTTGTCACCGCCTGGCTCTGCGGGAATGAAATCAGCGCGGCTGTATTGGCTTTCTGCAACGCTCCCCAGCGCCGAATGGGAAGGTCACCCACAAGGCGGACAACAGAGATTCAATTTAAAATCTGTATAGCTCACAGAGGAGCGCTCGCCTCGCGCAAGTGTGTGTGTGTGTGAGAGAGAGATACTGACATGGAGCAATACAATCTCCTCATATCAAAATCTGACACCACAGCTGTGCTGAATTTCTATAGTCATACCAAGAGGACTGCAAATAATGTTGGCCAATTTTTGAACTACAAAACTAAACTTCTTTGTGACTTGTAAACACTCGATACATTCTAACACACCACACACACACGTATACACCCATCCAGAAGGTCCAGTGGCGCCATCCGGGGCTGTGGTGGAACAGGTAGTGTTGTCTATGAGTTGTATGCGCTCAACCCACCAGGGGCCAATAGACAGATTGTCCCCCTCAGCCAGGAACCTGCCCACAAAGACAGGAAGTGGAACCCTTCCACCTGATACCGCAGCACTGCAGAGCCCCGGGGGAGAAACATTTCAGTGTGACGCCCATGATGGATTAGCTGCTATTCCCAAAATGTGTTTACCTAGGCGCACGCACACACACACACACACATGCGTTAGCAACATGCTGCTCCGCAGAGTGTAGCTGTGGCTGTACAGCAAATAAGGCCATGGTTTTGGAAAATAAAGTTGCAAGTAAACAACGCAGGCAAAGGCGCAGAACGGAGTGGGAGGCGTTGGAGTCATTACTCATTGTTGTGAATTGTCAAATGAGATTAACCCTTTCATCTGTTCAAGCCAAGCAGCCATGGAGCAGTTCTCACTCCGGTGACAGCCACGCTCGCTCCCCTTTCTTCCTGCCTTCTCTTTGATGCTGTTCCACTCCGGCAAACAAACTCGCAGCGTCCTTTCATCAGGCAGCAGTGTACCATAAAAAATGACTGGTGCAGCCTGCACAGCAGCAGGCTGGACCGCATTCAGCATCACGGGTCAGAGTCTTAACGCAAGACCCCTGTCACAGGTCAAACCAAACATCCCCTCCACCCATCAGACCTGTCACTCAGAACTATAAGCTGGATAATGACAACACATTGGCTCCTATACCGCACTGTGCAAGACATATTGACAGCACCATATGGCATGGCAGGCAAACCAGTGCTAGTATAATTGAGAAACGTACTACAGTAAATTGAAATCATCAGTCACGACAGTGCTATAATCAAAAACTGCATTTGAACTTGATTTATTAGATTATGCTGGAGAGGCTGGGTAAACCTGCCCCAAACTTCCTGCCACCACAGAGAGAGAGAGAACACAGATTCAATACAACCAGACTGTCATGTCAGATAATTAAAAGCTCTAATGTTGTTTACCATTATCAAGGATACCGCAAATGTCGCAGATCTGAAACATCAGAGAGTGAATGTCTCATCTGTTTCCTTCAAATCATTTCAATAATACATTGAAAACACAAAAGTATAATGAGCCTGACAGGTAACTGTTCATAGTGGATTTTCCTTATTTACCAGCAGGTTATCTGTGGGAAAGACAATGCTGGACAAGTGGTTAAAATCTACAAGGTTGACATCTCTAAACTACCACAGACAAACCCAAAATTATCAGCACATCCAGATAAGCACTGGCGGCAAGTGAGAACAAGTCCTTGTCTGATTTGAGCGTCCCTCCGGCTTTCCCTCCCCTCTCCTGCAATCCGTCTGCAACCTTCTACATCATCACATCTTTCTCTCATCCCTCCTCCCGTCCTCTCTCCTCTCAGCAGCGTGTTGTACAGTCTGGGTCTCTCTCTGGAGGCTGCACACTGTGTGTATGTGCCTGGGATTTCAGACAGGCCTGACCCATTTACCAAACGCTTTTACCTCCTCCTCCTCCTCCTGCTTACCCCGTCTCTCAGTAAGCTCCACGCTGACTTGCTGTACATTTGTATGCACCTCTATCACTCCGCAGTGTTTGGTATGTATGTCTGTCCGTATCATTCTCCTCTCCCGCTCTTGTTTTTCCTTCTGGAAATGAGGTGTGGGGGGGTCTTTTCCCTATTTGCATACAAGCGGACACACACACACGCACAAATTACCCACTTCCAGTTAGACCCACTCAGACACTCAGTGTTTGCAACTACTAAAGATAGAAGACAGGCAGACGCAGGCAGACGCTGACAAGCCTGGATAACAAAGACACAAATATCTCCAGAGACAGACAAAAGACCCTGAAGTGGACATCTGGGTGTCGGACTCCAGGGTGACACACACATTTAAAGCAAAAGCAGAAGACAGGGGGAAAAAAAGCTAGACAACTGTGCGGTTAAGTTTTAATGGAGTCTGTAACCCTGTGTGTGTGTTGTGATGGATGAACAAGTGCGTGATAGAGGAACGGGACAGTAATGACCAAACGCAATTAGCCTGACTGTGTGTGTGTGTGTGTGTGTGTGTGTGTGTGTGTGTGTGTGTGTGTGTGTGTGTGAACTGATACGTCAGTTCCAGCTCATACGCTCATTAATCCTGATTATTTTAGCTAACGATAAATCACAAACAGGTAAGGACACACACACACACACACACGAGGAGCAGTCACTCACACAGAAACCTGCCGGGTTGTTTGTGTAGGTGAAGAGGTTTAATAAAGCCTCACATCTGAGAAAACACACCAGTGGCACAGTCTAGACACTGACAGACAGGACACACACACACACACATACTGTGGACCCCAATTAGCTGACCCTAAACACACACACACACACACTCTGCGTTGGTCTCCCTTACTCTCTGACACGTATCCTGTGTCACCTCATCTCCCCAAAACGTCTCCCCGTGTGCTAAGAATGTCACGTTCCACACAAACACTGTAGTTGTCTTACGTTTCTAAAAAGCCTTTCAAAGAAAATATTTCACAGTGTTGGAAAATAAATAAATAAATAAAGTTTAATAAGGAAATACCACTCTCAGAGTGGAAACGCGGAGAACAGCTAGCACGGCTGCTTACGCCGACCCCTTCTATTTAGTTTAATGTGGAAAAATTGAAAAAGCAAACTGTTATAGTCTGGTATTATGCTACTTGGCTAATGGGTTTCTAATGGTGTGAATGAACTGCGTGTTGGTGCAGTGGAGCAGCAACGACCCACCATGAGAAGCTGGGTGAGGCGTTAGCCTGAACCTAAGCTGCTCCCTATGGTTGACCTCTTCTCGTCCCATGTTCTGCAGCTATTGTTCCTCATGCGAAACCTCTACACAACATGAAATGTAATCTCTCATGATCTGCAGTTCCTCCAACCTGCGGCTACAGCTGTGGTTTTGGAGAGAGAGGAGTCCGGGGCTGCTTCCACAAGGTTAACGCTGAACCATGACCGCAGCCTCTTCCCCTCCTCCATCTTTGCTTCTACTCGGCGTTGACCGCAGTGGTGCTAAAACTACAGTCCGAGCCGTCAGTCTTCCCATCGTCTCTCCATCCAACACACACACACACACACAGGCACGCATGGTTTTCTGCAGCCACTGTGTTGCTGTAGATGTCGGACAGCTTGGGTGTGTTTGGAAAGCCTGACGTGGGATTTTGTAGCCAGACTCTGTCAAGTGGACATTGTTCCCAGGCCAGAGTGAAAGCACACACTGTGCACACAAGCACGAAGCAGCATCAACAAACAGCGCGTTCACCTTGATCTGTCATTACCCGTCTACTCAGACGCGCACTGAGGGACAACGGTGTATAAACCAAAGCCAAGGCAGCACAACATCAAAGATTGAACGAGTTGTGGCAGGAGGAAATTGCTGCTCCACCTCAGTGCGGTGGGATGACATCAGAGGCGTGGGTGGCAGAGGGATGTCAGGGCCTCGGTGGGAGAGAGCTGGACAAAAGGGGGAGGAATCAGGCCGGGAGCTGGGAAGACTTGTTCCTATCATTAACGTTCTTGACGTCACAGTATAACAGTGGAAATGGCCTGGGACACAGTTTGGGAATGGATTTGCATAGTTTGCCTCAACTTCAGGACTAAGATGTGAACTGAAGTTTAGGGTGTGACTCTCGCAACTGAGGGAAATTTTGCATTAATCCAGCTGGTCCTGCACCTTAGATCATTTCATACATGACAATGTGCTCATTTCAACACATTGTCATAATCAAACGATTACATCCACTGCATGAAAATGTATGAGACCTCTAGAGAGCCTAATGTTTATTATAAGCTTCTTAAAGCCATACAGTCAGGCAACCTTCCTTGAGATTTATAACGCAGGAAAACTACTGCACTGACAGTTGACATTTCTAATCCGTCCACAGCATCATCCATGTACCCTTTTATACACTAGCAAAAGGCTCTTTACTGCCAGGACAAATATAACATCCATATACTGCAAATGTAATTTACCCAACTCACTCTTGTTATTGTATTTTTCCAGTCGATAGTCTCCTGATTCTGATGATTCTAAAAGGAAAAAGACAGGCGGAGTACACTGAGGCACTTTTGAAAATGAGTTGTACAATTGATATCTTGTCAGCAATGTATTATGTCCCTAATGATGATGATATATGACTTGTCTAGTGGTGGGGGAATAGGCACTCAAGGCCTTTACATTTATATTAATGTATTGACTATGTGCTCTGCCTCTGTAGCACCGCTGACAAAATGGATAACAGATAGTAGCAGCTGGTCCAGACTGAGGTTTGCTTAGTTCTGTGGAACCAATACGCCATCTAGTGGTCCACTAACAGATGCCTACTGAGAACATTTCATTTCTTCTGTTCAGTCCTTTACAGATACAGATTGCATCTTATTTATACTAGTTATATATACAATATAATTAGTATAAAATCATCATTGTTGATGAAACAGTATTTTTGCTACATGTAACAGTAATGCAATAGACCTTTCACTCCATGACACTGGACTGACAACTACTTACTAAAGGATAAATTACACAAACGCTTTAATGGGTGAAATTCAACACACTGTTTCACAATGAAATACCCAACAGTATGTAAAAAGAATGCCAGGCATGTGTAACAGATAATGAAAACACAATTATTTATTTTACTTCATATGTGCTTTACAGTATTATTAGCTATTTTCGAAAGAAAAATTAATGGAATGTGACCAGTTATATCAAAGATTATTATTAATACATAAATCTTGAGGTTGTAAATTGATGTAAGGAGAAAACATGCCAATTTCAAAGTAACGCAGTCAACTAAGAAAACTAAAAAAAAGCTTGCTACTGAAGAGGCAGCTGCTGGAATGAACAAAAAATTCAAAAAAAAATTATTAACTGACTAAAGAGTCAGTCACAAGAAAGAACATGGCCAAATTAGCCATCAAAAAGATCATAATACACAACACTTTTCCCAAGACAAAGTTTTCCAGCACAAAACTTTATGTACTCAAAAGCCCAACTTGAAAAATGAGCAGAATGGTAAAAATCAAGTTTACTGTAGAGAGAAAATCAATAGATGAGAACCACAAAAGTCCAGTTAGCCAATAAACTGCAAAGATGGATAAACATAGTGGTTGATGGTGTAACTTAGCAAAGAAAAGGTCCCAGTTTACATAGTGTAGTAAAGAGTGCTCATATGTATTATTATCTGGATACTGATGGTGGTCATATCGTACAGCCCTACATACAACTCCCCATGAACTATTTATCTCGAGCAGATTTGCTTGAGAAAGTGTGCAATATTCAAAGGGGAGAATTTTGTAGACGTTGATAGAAAGGTTAGCAACTGACCTGACCAAGAAATGATGTGCAGTACTGGGTACACTTGAAACTCACTTTGTACTCATGAATTTTTAAGATTTAAATCTATAAAATATGTAGAATATGTAGACACTGAGCAGCATAAGTGCACAATTTTCAAAAGTGAAAAACTAACATCTACAAAATCCCTTTCCTTAACCCTTGTATCTCAATCTGCCCATCTCTCAACCAGGGCGTCTGTAACAGGCCCCGTGGTAGGAAGTAGCATCGAGAATACTGAACATGTCTTTTCTGACAAAAGACAGGAAGTTCTTCAAGGGGCAGAGGGGCTGGTTGTCATGGTGGTCATGGGAGCGACAAAAGGTGGTATGAAATGTTACATCGTCACCGTTGTAAAGCACCCTGATGAACGGCTCCCCATCTTTCACTTTGCCAGCTTTCTTCTTCAGCTGACCTTGAGTTATTGGGGGACTCTTCCATAGTTCAAACACCACTCTCGCTGCAAAACGTGGGAACCTGGCCTCCTCTAGTCCCAGGGCACTCAGTAGTGGGGCCATGGTGACGTCATGAGCTGAAGAAATGGTGAAGACCTCCTCACCCCCTGCTCGAGGCTGTCGGCCAGCCTCATTGCTCTTAGCGACACGTTCCATCTTGGCAGCAGTTCGGTTAAGGTAGGGGTACATAGCCAGAATGGCGTATTTGTGGTACAGCCCCACTCTTCTCCGATCCACCTCATCATCTAGCTGCTGCCGACGAATCACAGCAAACTGTGCCATTGTCAGACATCCCCCAGTGCCACTCTCTCCCATGGGAACACATGGGAAAGACATGTCATGGCACAGGTGGCACAGCAGGGAGTCTATAGGGTTTGCAGCCCTGAGCTGGCGAGTAGGCAGACCCAAAGTCTGTGCCATGTCAGCATAAGTCCTCTCCAGCTCTGTATCAGCCACCCGTAGCCGATATTGCCTTCGCTGCTCCTCCTCCAGGTATCTGTTCCTGGCTGGGCAGTCACAGGCAGAGCCACAGAACAACGTGCTCCACTGATGACGCACCGTCAGCTTTGTCCAGTCAAAGTCTGGGAGGAAGCCATAAAGGAAGGCAAGTCCACTCTGGAGAGTGCGGCTCTTACCTGTGGTCTCCACCCACAATTGGCGGGGAGACCAACCAGTGGGGAGGAGATTGTGATGCTTGTAAGCTTGGTGGAGGAGATGCCCATTGCGTAGGTGCTGCACCACACCTGGACAGAGACAATTGATATTTTTACCTGATTAAATCTTGTTAGGGATTCAAACATTTCCTTCACAGTGAAGTGTGTCTGACTGCCAAGATGTTGCAGTGCAGGCAAGTGAAATCTGTGTCTTATGCCAGGTACTATCTACCTACAGGGGATGGTAAAAGCTTTGTGGATAAGAATATAGAGAGGAAGCTCCTGGTCCCTGTGGTCACCAGTTCTAAGGAAAGGGAAGAAGATAACGGTATCTTGAAGCATGATCAGGCAGCTGTCTCGGTCTCAACCAGGACCCAGGTTTGCTGCTGCCTGTACCTGTCTCCTGCAGCTTGATGGCCAGGAGAGAATCCTAAACTTATTGGATCTTAGCCAAGTGATGGGTCTCTGACTGATCATTTAAATCCCTGGCATTCCTAAAACCAAAATGTCTCCTCTAAGTAGTGAAATCTTCATGCCTACCTGTCTGAGTGAGTTCTCCCATCTCACATACACTGTGGTTTGGCAGACGGGGAAGAGAACCCAGTGGTGACTCCCAGTGGCCACGCCCTCCCTGGCCCATGTGACTGATGAAGGAGTTCAGCAGGGGGTGAGAGGGCCTCCTATGGGTGGTGAGGAGTGAACAAAGGTATGAAATACTCTTGATTTAACCAAAGGACATGGTTTTAAACCTACACTCATGGCAGCTTATTTTGACTACACTGCCTTCTTCAGTTTGCTGGAATTAGAGCCATTCTGACAATTAAAAACAACAGTATACAGCGCAAAGTATCCTTGTAATAAAAGTGGAATAAGCCTTGTCAACCCATGAGGTTGCAAAATAATGCATTGTACAAATGCAAATATCTAAATATATTAACCTGTCTCAGAATCTGTTTCCAAAATTTAGGTAACACAAAGATATTTTGAAAAATGTAACAGATGCAAATGTAACACAAATGATAATAAGAAAACAATGTAATGTATTACAGTCAATAAATACAATTAATTTAACCCCCCAACAATGAAGATAGATGCTTAATCATATAAACAATGTGCGAGGCAATATGTTCATCTGCTACAATAAATAAAAGGCTTTCACATATGCAAAAATGAATCATGAGAAGTGTAAAAATACACTTGAAGACAACAAGAGGGCTAATATTGCAAACGGGCACTACTCATGTTTTTTAATTGACTGTCAATATACATGACTGTTCATGTACCTACAAATTTATCTCCCAACATCAACCACCAGGTGTCACTCCAACACTGCTAAGCTGCAACAATTGTTCAATATGTGTGGGTGGGAATATGGGAGATGGAGATATAAAAAGATGACAAAATTTGTTGCCTTGGGACACACACTCGTACAAACCCAAATACAAGCACATAAACACACACACACACACACAATGCCCAGGGTTGAAGGCAGCAGGAGGAGCATTCAGTGATCACATAGATTAGAGATGATTGAAGATTACAGTTTAATATAATAAATCTGCGACAGCAGCAGCTCAGCACTCTCAGATTAAGAGTATACGCGCATGTGCGCACACACACACACACACACACACACACAGTTTCCATAGTGATCATGAAATGGTTCAGGAACGTGGCATTAAAAAAAAGACCCTTTGTTGTTACCCTTAAATCACACTTGTGATGATCATTATTGAACCATCAGATAACCACTAAGGATATTATGGACGATGTCTGCCTGTTTTAACACGTCCTTTTAATGACAAGATAAAGGTTTTAAGACACGACTGAACTCAGATCTCTTATGAAAATACAAGCCTGGATTTTCTATTTTTAAGGACACTGTTTCCCTCTGTTGTTATGCAACATCAGCATCTGCTGTTGCCACCTACTATCTCTCTGGTAGTAATGTGTATACTTCACACTATAGGCACATGAAGACACAGGGTAAATATTGTACCCATCCATTTCTCCATTCTGCTCTATCATCTGCTGAGATTAATCTGGCTACACCGGGAATGAATGTCAGCAGACAGGGACACTATTGTGCACAAAGAACCAGCCTGGCTGTCTATTCAGCCTATTGCTGCTAAATGAAGATTACAGATCTCAATTACAATAAGAGGGGATTATTATCACTGGATAGGACAGGGAAGGAGATTAGTGAGGATGAGATGAGCAAAAGGAAGAAAAATAAATTAGGCAAAGGAATAAACGGAAAAGGAATCGGGATAGTTTGCTGGATAGTGTGTGTGCACTGCTGAAGAGAGAGCTCATTTAACCGCAGACGGAGACAGTGGGTCAGCGAGTTGGTGCCAGCACACAGACACAGACACACACAAACACACAGATGAGCACTCTGTAAGGTTCCAGCCCAGGGCATATGCTAGAGATCCCGATATAATTACATCCTGGTCTCAATAAAAAGAGAAGTATACACATTTACTACCAGGACGTAGAAATATATTTAAAAAACGCTTTTAATGTTCAGCATGCCCCCAAAACAAGCACAGATAATCGAAACACACTAAACTATGCTCTGAGCCAAAGCAGCCCCGCTGCTCTCACATTTTAGCCAGTTGCTAAAAGCAATCAGTGCAACCTGAGCAATGCAGACTTATAAAAACTAAACCTTCTCTCATCATTGGCACAGCTATATACACAGCAGTACAGAATGATGCAGGAGAGGAGATGGGCACAGAAAGAGCCACTGCTACTGAGAAGGATCACAACAAAGGGCAGCTTCCATCTGCTGTAATTCTGTGGGCGATATGTATCAGAAAGGCTTGGATTGACAAGGTCGTAGTGTAACCCATAAAAAAAACTCTTCAGACCATAATCATAGCAAACTTCAGCATGTTTGCACCACTGTGCAGTGCAGCCACATAGTGCTACTCACCACAGGTGTAGACTCATTATCATCACTAGAACCACGAGGCTTGTTTCTGTCATTTCATCTTTGGCAAATAAGGAAGTTCAATTCCTGCTGAACATTTTTGTCATCACTGTGGTAAAAGGAATAAATCCTGCACCCTTATAACAACAGCATGGTCATTATGCATGTCATTGTGTCTTTGTGCATTAGATATGGCTTTTGATTGGTATCATACTATAATAGCAATCCAATACCGTGAGGCAGGTATACTGGCAGCGTAACAGGCACCACATTAATAACTAATATGATATCGATTGAATTTCATTTCTTACCATTGAGACAGAGAAGCAGCATTTGCAACAGGACTGATCCACACACAGTATGTTATATTTAGGGGCTGAGGAGTCTACAGTGAGAGAAAATACCCTCCAGAGAACAAGCAGCTAAAGCTTGCTGAATACCTCATCTGAGCTTTTGCACTTTATATTTTCCGCAAACACACAAGCAGAAGCATAAGATTTCAAAGTCAACTGTGAAAGCATCCCAACCTCCAACATTAGAGGAGCATTTTGTGTAGGATGGCCTAGTTTCAGCTCAGTCCAAAAGGTCAAAAGGTCAAAAGGTATTGAAAATCATCAAACAGATCAACTGCATCATACCAATCTAAAACAGTATTTACATTACTATTCTGCCAACTGTAAATACCACACTGGGCTTGTCTCTTTCAGATGTGAAAAGCTGATGTGGCTGGAGGTAAGACCTAATGGAGAACTGAATTGTTGTCTCTATGTGAACTCGGGTGCAAAACCCCAAAATTGGGAAATGGTATTGAATTATCAGCCCAATTGGTTGACATGAATCATTCAGGATGTGGTTGTACACATCAACAATAAAGTTCATTATCTGGTATTAAAAACATTTCAGATGTTATTGAATATTTCCACAGGCGGAGTTCACATAAATGTAGGTAAATGTGTACATGTAGAAAACAGTAACATACAGTATGATTTTATGTCTGTGTACAGAGGCAACTTGCTATCAGGAGCTCTCATCCAGCCCTCTGTATCAGCAGCAAAAAACAGAGCGAGAACATGGGAAAAACGACAGACAGTGATGACAGAACAGAGCATTTTGACTAACAGTAGATACAATGAAATTTGCAGATGCTCCATCTGAACAGCACTGTCTGAGGTCATTGTGTTTTTGCTTACCAGTGTACAGATTATTGTCAGCCAATTTATGATGTGTGTTTCGCTTATTCGGCTTTGTTTAATATATGCATTTATTCATGTATGTAGTTTGTAATGTGACTTTTTAAATCATATTTAACACTTCAATAAGCTTTGTTGCAGGAAGATTGTGTTTTCTTTGAAGTACAGAGTTTCTTTAGTTCTCTGAATGAGCTGTGTTTTTCCTGTTTGTTCACTATAAAACTGCTAGATGAACTGAGGACTCTGTTTTATTTAAATTTCTTGTGGAATACTTTCACTATCATTTCAATACTGCCCACACTATGCTCAAAACATCCCAGTCAAGCGTCTGATATTACCAAAAGCACAAATGAACAAACACGAATGAACTTAAAAAAACATACGTGAAAACTGTTTATTTGCATTATAGGTTATTTTTCACTAGTCCTAAATATACATTTGTCTATACTGTTTTTATATTGCTTTCCTCTTTTATATTTCTGATATTGTTAATAGTGCTATTTTCCCTGTAATTTCCCAGTTTGGGATCAATAAAGTAAATCTATCTATCTACCTATCTAATTTGGCCAATTTCTTATATTTTAAATTGGAAGTGTGTGTGTGTGTGTACCTGCTGGCAGACAGAGAGCAATCAATGGCGGGTCGTTTAATCTTGGGGATGGAGTAAAGTGGGTAACGGTCTCCATGGCGAATCATCACCTGGACAGAGAGCAGCTTGTAGTCTGCAGGACTGTGACCTGTCAGACAGCAGTTTGTTCAGCATACACATACAAGCTCATTTTACACAGGTTCAAGAAAATGTTATAGATCACATAATGGGGAATACTGTTTGATCAAATAATATTTATCATATTTATAACAATTATATCATTACATTAAAAGAAGAAACAAACATTAAAAAAAAAAACAAATGCACTTTATATTCAGTCTGTAGAGTCAGTCAGGTTCAGTAAATAAACATAAATAATCACAAAACATCAAAAACGCAAAACCAGAAAGTTCAATATAGTTAGGTAACTCTCAAATAGAAATAAACCCCAAAGCCTTGGGGTCAAATAACAAAAGAAACATAACTGGGCTGGACTTTTGAACACAAACAGCTCGGAGTCATTTTACTGGCAACTGGACAAGTGGGGGTGGAGGTGAGTGAAATGAAAACACATGTCCTAACATAACAGCAATGTCTTCCTCTTAAACTAAAAAAAAGTTTAAAATCAAATGGGAAAAAAAGTTTAGGATTCTAGCAAAAAAAAAATTACAGATTTACTAGTTGGTCATTTAATATTGCAATACAATGGTACAATAAAATGATTATGACAGTTTAAATTTTGATGTCTGACAGATCTTTCTGAAAGAAAATCATCATGACACTACTAAAGTAGCAGAGTGTGCTGCAAAGAGCTTTATGGACGATGCTGTCTGGTTGAAATTAATTAATATACCCCATGAGTATTGACAATAGTAAATCTGACATTATTACGATATTAAGTTTTTTCAAGTAGTGGGAGAACTGGTCTACAATGGATTTTAATCCTCTGAAACACTGATGCTGCCAAAATTGAAAGGAATTAACTCACTATAATTCACAATTCACTGGCTATTGCTGTTCTCAGATCAGTTCAGATTTAGATCTACAGTATGTGGTCTGTGTGCAGGTCTCACCCTCCCAGGCCTGTTCAGTTCGGTTGGGAGTGTTACAATATCCATAGGCCTCAGAAATGGGGTTGGGCTCGTCTGTGTGTGGCACCAGGAACACTCTCTTTCTGCTCTTCCCCAGAGCCAGTCCGAGGCCTGCATCTGCAGCCTGGATGGGCCGCTCCTCCACGATGGGAGTGATGGGGATCAGGTTCACTGTAAAAAAGAAAAAGAAAAAAAGGGGAAAAGAAAGAATGGCAGTAAGAAAATGAAAGAGTAATTTTACTTTCAGGGCAATCTATCTAATCACAGCTATAAAGATATTTTGGTCTAGTGACTGTGTGTGAGCAAGTTTTGCAGCTAACAATTAAAATGACCCAACACCTGTTGAATGCACTGATCAACAAAGGATTCAAAAGCAATAATACCTGAATGGGAGAAAGAAAAGTAAGAAAAACAACTGACCATGCAATTACAAAGATGAAGTAAACCAATGCAGCTATAGTTCATCTCCATGTCAACAGCTCTATACCCCCGAAACTCCTCACTGTTTCCACTGTGTTGCCTGGACACCAGTGACCTATGACCCCTGAGAGAAACAGTTCTGTGGGGCAGGGGTGGTGTGGGAACTGGAAAACTCATTGAAAAATATTCATTTCAAAAGAAAGAGGAGTTGAACCCATATGCCCCTTTGGCAAAATACATTCCCAAATCCTACTTCAGTCTCTCTCTCTCTCTCTCTCACACACACACACACACACACACACACACACACACACACACACACCACACACACACACACACACACACACACCAAAAGAGACATAAGATAAAAACAAAACCTCTGTACAAAATCGCAACATACTTACTTCTGAAGAGACAATAAACTGAATCAGACTGAAATATCAGATGGAGATCAACAAGGAATTGCTGTTTGACTGCTGTTTCTCAGTGAATGTAACTAAAAAATATTATTATAGTTCTATAATAACAATTTAATAAATGTCAAGTATTTTGCAAATACTTGACATTTAGTATTTGCAAAATGTCAAGTATTTTGCAAATACTTGACATTTATTAAACAAAATGTATGATCATTAAATTGAATGAATAGATTATTGTTTGTTTTTAAGAACATTTTGGATTAAATGTTGTAATGTAAATTAAACATCTTTCTGTATGTTGTCAAAGCAACAAACAATTTCAATTCATTAAAATAATCTCCATATTACCATGTTACAAATTTACTATGAGCTGATGCCTAGAACAGTGTTTCTGTGACTTAAACAAGATAAGTATTTATGTAATGCGCCACAGAGTTTGCCAAGCTTGCTGTTACTAACTGCAACAATAATGCTGAATGTAAACTATAAAGCAGCTGTTGAACTGAGCCAGGCTGCCTACATCAACAATCATCCACTTCTGTTGTCATTTGTCTCTTCTCTCCCTCTTTAGCGGTGACAAATCATTTAACAGCAGCTGATGCACTTGAAGCAAAAGCTGTCGACAGAGTTAAGCATTAATTATCCCCTATTATGAGGAGATAAATACCGATTACAGTGATCTCAATCAGGACAGCGTACTTATAGAACAAATGCATGCAATCACTCAATAGTAAACCTCATACTTTAAAGATCAATTCAGCATCAACTGGGCATAAACATCTGGTCTCAAACAGAGACCCAGGTGCAGTCCTAAAGGCCAGTGTTCTAAGGCAGTGGAAGCCTTCCCTATCTAGCATAGCAAAATATCTGTAAAGTGTTTCTAGACAAGCTATCAGGTCTGTAAGAGTTAAGATTTTCTACATGTAGTCCACTGTAAAACTCACCACTGATGAGGAGGAAGAAAAGGTGTGCGGCGACAGCAGAGACCATTTTGACGATGCCTTGGTAGCTTGAGGTCTAGCCATACACACAGTGGAGCTTATTCATCACCACAACCTGTCCCCCTCTACACTATGTGCCCAGTACACAGTCGCCCCCCACCTCCCAGCTCCCAGCTCCACAGCCACACACGTCTGCCTGAACTAACCAGACTTTCAGAGGCCAGCTCAGACACACTCGCCTAAACAATGAGGCTTTTGTAACGGGCTGCCCAACACTGCCACATCCATACACAGAATTGGCTCACAGGGCACACTGTAGCACACACACACTCACAGCACATAACAAATTCATACACCCACACTAAATGTGGCTCAAGGAATACGTTATGCTTTTCCAACTTTCCATCCCCCAACATGAGATGCTGAAAACGCAGCAGGCGGTTGGCTGAGTGCTTTTAACCAACGCCACATCTTAATTTGACACATACATATCTATACTGTTAATGCTTTAACACTCCACACATATACACACACATATACATGCACCTTTATTCACGATTACAAAATTCATCGAACCTCTTTATTCACCAGCTCAGCTTCTACCTGAGGGCAAATAAGTGTCCTGTCCGAAAAACCCATAAAAGCAACTCTGTGTCAGCTATGGCACCTCAGTGATGAGGGGGCTGAACAGGTACTCTCAGAGCGCGGCTTGGCCTGGAATTAACAAGGTGCGTCTCCACTTACAGAACCTGACTCCACATGATGTGCACTGGCTGCACTGTGGAAACCAAAGACCTGTGCAGAAAGAATGTAACAAATATTGACACAGACTAAGTGGTGCATGTGTATAGAGGAACGTGGCTGCCTGGAAATGCTCTTTTTTTATGAACCTACTTACATCTGGCTTTGACAGATGTACACCAATGGAAACACACAAACACCAAATGTCTAATTTTTATAATAAATTAACATCCACAACTACATACAATATTTTGTGGCTTTATAAAAAAAAATCTTGTGGACTCAAATTTGATCTGAGCACGGATTAAAATCCCTGTCAGCACATTTAATTAAACACTAACGCGCCCTCTGATACAGCACAGGCTATGGCACGATAAGCTTCTGCTTGCCTCCAATGCTGATCCAAATCTGGTAATAGGGAGGCTCTGCTCATACAGAATGCAGTCTAAAATTAATGTTTATATAAATATATATCTATATGCATAGTATAGTTTTATTTTATATTCATGTTGCCTGCCAAAATAAACTGACAACACACTCATTCAATGGGCAGTTTTGGTAAATACATTGAACCACTGGAGCTGCATGGACTAATGCAAGAAAATAATGTCATGACTGACTACATTAAAAAGATAAACCTCTTACTGGCTAACAGTAAACAGTAAAATACACACTCATCAAAATGCATCACATTGTTGTACCGAAAGCTGCTAAAAACAATAATAACAAACGGCACATTTGAATTCAAGACATATGCTTCTTAAATAGCAAAACACCCACCACCACTGTGATCTGGGATCAGGAATTTAAATACTAACAGGCACAGCTACAAAATAGATGTTAGGATTTGAATTTGCAGGCAAAGGTAACAAACAGACACACATACAAACTCTTGCCTCTGTGTAAGTGAGGGAACTCACAGACATGTTGCATTCCATTGCCACATAACAAGCAAAGCTTAACATCTGTGATGATGAGCTTTAATTAGTCCTCACAAATAGAAAGATATTGCACGCACATGCACACACAAGGTTGCAGCGCTAAAGGCCAAGCGTAGTCAGTGTTACAAGGTGCTAACGCACGTGCTGACTGCATAACTTTTCCTCTCCGGGTCTAGAGTAAGAAAAGCGTTTTCAGACCCTTGATGCCTATCTAAGCAATTTGGTCAGTGCCATTAAAAATAATTTCATTTAAAGTAATGGGTCCAACTTGAACTACATTCTCAAACATGTCAAATCCTGTTTTAATCACTGTACTCGCCTCTCCAGTTCCTCACAGGCAATCCACCATTATTTTTCCTCCTTTATTTATTCCCATATTTCCCAGACATCCTTGCAGCACATAACTCACATCACACGCTGCCTCATCTTTCCCTTCACTACTATGTTAAAATAGCAAAATTAATTAATTTCTACACTACAGTTGTTGTCACTCTGGAGCACCTCTGAGCTGTCCCACTTTCCTCTGGGAGTCCCCAGTGTCAATCAGCATCGCAATCGCGCCCCTCTCAGACATCCACATTTTAATTTGAGGCTGCCTGGAGCCAGAGAGCCATTTACTCTGCCACTCATTATCATCAGTCACTCAGGCTCTCAGGGTAATGGTCAACAAACAACAATAAACACAGGAGTGTTTTTTTTAAAATCAGGTCAGTAAGACAGAAGACAAAACGGCGTATAGACAACACTAAATGATTTGATAGGGTACAACAGCAAGAAAGAAAAAACAAAGACAGACTCTGACCATATTAATCATGAGAAGTGATCCCAAATGCTTCCACCTCAGACTTCTCCGGGAAAATGGCTCAAACCCTTCTCTTTGTGTGATTAATAAATGATGACAGCACATTAAACCGACAGTATGCCTCATAACAAAATACAGTGATGGTTTCAGTTTTAAAAAGTATGTTCCCATAAGAAACAATACAGGCAACAGGAGAGTGTCAAATCTCAGAGAAGGACATGTAGTCATATACATTATCGTGTTAGGGCAGGTCAGGTCAGGTAGCATCTTAGCATCTTATCAACTGCCTATAAAGGTTTTTTAAAAAGGAAACAACTGGAGAGAAAACAGATGAAAGTGAGTTTGATGTGACACATTGATAATAACACATCAAACTTCTCTTCCACACATCTTTGGGAAAGGTCAAAATACAGTCTGAAACACCAGCTCTGTATTACTGAATTCTATTCTGTGTGAGTCTGAGTGAGAGTGTGAGTCTGAGTGTGTGTGTGAGTGAGAGAGAGAGAGAAAGAGAGAGATATTTACTTTAGTCTACTCCGATATGCTAGTGCAGACACGAGCTTGTGATCACCAAAAACACTTACTTAATCTTGTCTGCAACATCTGCAAGTGTTTTCCCAATCATTGCAATCATAGCTTGCAAATCACATCCAGAGCAACAGAGACCACCTCCTTTAACTGTGTGGTGGTTTCCTTGAATTCACTGTGGCTGAGAGGGAAATGCTGTCTAGACAAAACCTACAGGAGGTACCAAACAATGACTTGATGGGAAAAAGACACAATCCTTTACACCTCGGCATACGACTGCAACCACGGTTTCAACTCAGTCTCAGAGGCCCTCTGTTGGTGCTAGATATTTATAGGAAGCCTAGAGGGGATTCTTCTTTGTTTTGGTATGAATGGGGTCTCTATAATGGTAAAATCAATAAGAGGAAGTGCATGGATGGACATAAACACACAAACCTTTCACCTGCACACAATTGTTACTTCTATTCAAATGCAAACACTGGGCCAAGGCTCCAAAAAAAGAGTTGATATACGAGGTGTTGCACTTACAGAACTGAAGGCTCAGACTGATGATGGCCAGCACTGCCCCGCCTACCACAACCAGGAGGAGGAAGCGGTTGCGAGCCAGCATCTTGTCATGTGACTGGTCCCTGAACCCGTCTGTTAGCCATCCACACCGCAGCCCGTCCCAGCAGCCTGGAAACAAACATACAAACTGTGTCAAACGTTATAGTTACGGTGGTGTTACACTAAGTCCAAGTCAGTCCTCTCTGTACCATTTCCCACCATAATACCCAGCAGACCTACAAATCTGCAAATAGTCCTTGCAAGGCCAAAGGGCTGGAAACACTAACCCAAAACCTGGGGAGGGACAAAGTAAAACTGCAGTAAATGTAGCCCTACACAACCAACCCTACCATTAGACAGTCTGAAAACACTCCCAGTCAGCCTGCTAGAGTCTATGTTAACCCAAGGTACAGGCAGCGCTTCAGGCACAACCAGATCAACAAATGTGCCCCTCCTGACCCTGTTCAGTGCCTACGCATCGTAACCTATAACCTCAGGACGCCTCGCACCAAATTCCACTCAAAATACTGACAGTTCAAAGGTTGGTTTTAGAGTTGCACCAATTTTTATTCTATAAAATTAATTAACTAATTAAATGCTGGTTGGTTCAGGACACTGCATACACATACACATAGAGATCCACATTTGTTTGAAATACCCAACAATAGTGTTTAGTCGCGTGTCTCCTACCTAGGAGAAGGTACATGGAACATGAAGCCTGTTAATCATTGATTTCTCGTGGAGAAACAGCTGTATATTATTGTCTGAATGAAGAAGAGAGTGAAACTGTCAAACAGCCTGGATGTTATGGTTGTTACATGAGAGCGTGGACCAGTGAACAGCTCCCACACAGAGGTCACCGGTTACCACTCGGCTGGTTAACTAGTTGGCTAACAGTTAGCTTGCGTCGCACGTCCATTAATCTTGTGTGTGCGGGACAAACCGCGCTGTGTATCTTACGCATGAAGCACAATGAGCTGCTCTCGTTGTCGTGTGTTGTAACATTAGACTTCTCCTGCCCCCACTGTCGCTACTTGTTGCCCACACGTACGCAACTTGGGACAAGTTTACGTGTAGCTTTGTGTTGCTACGCACGGTCATTTAAATGCCACATCAACAAAAGCGCTCGCGACAAAGACGCACACACGTTTAATGCGCATGCCTGTGCGTCAAAAAGAAAAAACTCCGCAAATGATAGAACAGTGCAAATGTCCTTACCCGGAGCACCTGAGTGTGTGAGAGCCACACACACGCACACACACACCGGTCAAACACTTGAATCCAGCGCTCTGATTCCTCCCGTACGACCGACTGCGGCCGTACAGAGCCCGGCGTCAAGGCAACGTCACACAAAGCAGCGCTTCCTGCTGTAACTTTTAAGACAAACGCTTCTATCAGGTGTGCCGGTACCTTTTTGTGAGTAGCTGGAAACCTTATTTTGATTCTAATAGTGCAACTACTCTAGAGGCCATAGATCTGATAAGTTTAGATAGGATAAAATAGATCTTCAAAATTTTAAAGCAAAGACATTCTAGTTAAATCCACATAGCCCTCCGTGAATATGTGACTGATGTATGCTCTTATTTTGAAAGTAAAACGCTACTTTTCCGGTATATTGTCTTTATTTATCTAACTTGACAGTTGTAGGATTGAGGGAGCAGCAGGAGGGTCAGTGGTCACTCAGCCCTGTTTAAAGCCCAACTTTACTGTGCCATCTAGTGGACTATAGACAGAAACGCACATGTTGCAGTCGAGACCACCGCCATGGACACATGGTTGTTGTGAGTTTAAATACTTTTGATTGAAATAAGATCAGAGCAGACATTTTGGGTTTTTTTTGCATTTTTTTGTAAATTGAAATTCTACAAGTTTCTCCCTCTCTCACAGTATTTGAAATAGCAAATGTAGTCAAATCAATAATTCTTTTCTGTGATCGCAAAGTTGCTTTGTTTATGTGGAAATAGTGATTGACCACAGAAACGTCACCCAACCACTTTCAAAACTGTATCAGTGTTATCATATATTACAGGCCTAAAGAAAACAAAAGTAAATGGGGTAAATATACGGGTACTTTAAGATACACATCAATTTCTTCCACCTAATATAATAAACACAACATTATTCATTAGGTAAAAAGCTATAAATATGAAAAATGAGTATTAAAAAAGAAAGTGTGGCTGTATAGTGAGAAATTGAGTATTTGTGACAGGAAGATGCTGTTGAGGTGATATATTCTGCAGCCCATAATAAAACATGTGATGCTCGTAGTGGACTGGACAGTTGATTTCTTGCTTGTGAATCATCCAGATGTTAGCCTCGCTGCGATCATGTGCTTCAAAATAAAGAAAAAGGCGTAAATATAAGTGATGCTCATTGTTTTTCATGCTGCAACATAAACAGCTGTGTTGCTATTGCCTGTGTCCTATAGAGCTAATGTCTGTTTGCCACTAATCACTGTCACCCTGTCTGCAGCTGCACACCACTGTCTGCTCACTAGTTAGTGAGGGACACTGAGTTTACTTACATTCACCCTCAGTCAGAACAAGACACTGAGATGTGACTCAAATTAAAAGACAGCTCACATTGTTGGGCGGCTACCAAGAGAAAAAGTTATTGTGACATGCTGCATTTTTGATCAGCTGACATGATTGAAAAATGTTTCCTCTGGGAAGTCTGTTCTTCAATTCATCACTGACTGTGTTTAATTCATCATTTGCCTTGACTCTGTTACAATATTTAGGATTTGTTTATTATTATTTCTGGGAATTTGCATAAAAGGTCTTCAGGAGTCTTATATGTTGAAGTGATGCCTCACGGTTTTACAAAAAGCTTTTCATGACCACAATTTGTCAGCTGAATGTTATTGATGCAAAACAGAAAGTGATATGTTCGCCTGTTGCTACAGATCCCAAGTGTTTTTGTGTCAATATTTCAGCTGCAGGTTATCAGCATCATTAAAACTTTCTAAATGGTCTGTATTTACATGGCAATTTACCACAGCTATGTGGCAAACACTTTAGGAAATTGTTGCTTAATAATTTTTAAGCAATTATGTGCTGGTGATGATGATGTATACTTTACTAACCTTCAGATAGATAGATAGATAGATAGATAGATAGATAGATAGATAGATAGATCGATAGATAGATAGATTTACTTTATTGATCCCAAATTGGGATCAATAAATTACTGTTTATTAATGCAGGTGATTTAAGACCCTTAGATTGTTTTATAATAGTCCAAAGGATTTTCAATTCATGTCTTCCACTGAGGCATCTGCAGAAGGTTCCTGGAGCAAACATGACCATGTCTATCTACTGATAATTGAATCTGGCCAGGCCTTCAGTGGGTCATTGTCCTTAGCTTCCTCACTCCTCTGCTGCAGTAATATACGATGGCATGGCTGTCATATGAGCTGAGCTGCTGAACGTGCAATCACTTAACGTGACCTTTTCCCTTCTCACCACAGTTTGCACCAACTGAAGTCATGGGACAGGAACGGCTGGAGGAATGTGGGTGATTGGTACTGGTGTGTGTATCTATCTATCTATCTATCTATCTATCGATAGATAGATAGATAGATAGATAGATAGATAGATAGATAGATAGATAGATAGATAGATAGATAGATAGATTTACTTTATTGATCCCAAATTGGGATCAATAAATTACTGTTTATTAATGCAGGTGATTTAAGACACTTAGTTTGCTTTATAATAGTCCAAAGGATTTTCAATTCATGTCTTCCACTGAGACATCTGCAGAAGGTTCCTGGAGTAAACATGACCATGTCTATCTACTGATAATTGAATCTGGCCAGGCCTTCAGTGGGTCATTGTCCTTAGCTTCCTCACTCCTCTGCTGCAGTAATATACGATGGCATGGCTGTCATATGAGCTGAGCTGCTGAACGTGCAATCACTTAACGTGACCTTTTCCCTTCTCACCACAGTTTGCACCAACTGAAGTCATGGGACAGGAACGGCAGGAGGAATGTGGGTGATTGGTACTGGTGTGTGTGTGTGTGTGTGTGTGTGTGTGACTATCTGTATTCGTCTTGCCACGTGAAAGCCTCAAACTGATCATTTTAAATCATAAGTGTAAAATGGAATAGTGAGTCTGGTTTAAACACAGAAGTGTTTCCAGAACATACTGAAGTATTTTGTGTAAAGAAGTGTAGCCTAATTCCAATGCTCTGCTTAAATCAGTCAGAGAATCCTAACAGAAATGTGTGCATGAACATCATGAGCTATTGGTTTGTGAGGTGACAATCCAGCTACAAAAAATGCCACTTGAGGGAATCTGACGTCATTCCTAACTCGTGGTTGTGTGTACAAACGAGGTCCTGTATGGGTATGCGTTTAACACTTTATTAACTTTCGGATCTTAATAAAACCCTGTACAACACCTACAAAAAGCCAGGTGCTAAAAACCTTAAAACGAGCTCGTACAAAAAGACAAAAATACTAAGCTTGTGACACAAAACCCATTCAGTCGTCACACACACAGGCACGGTCGAAAAACTGTGTGGCTTCCCTGATCCTCATTCCCCTGCCACTGATCAGCTGTGTCTCCCTTACCTGACCTGTATGTGACTGATTACCACCCATGCCACCAGGTGTGTAGGTAACCCATAGCAACCATAGCGTCCCACCAAAGACACACCCACATTTGTACACACAAACATACACAAATCTAAATTGGCTACAACAGTTTGTATGAATTCTAACATCAATGTGATGTGATTTGGTGGTAATGTATCATCTAGTTCCACCTTTTTCTCCTTATGCTGCTGTTTAATGCCAGTTGGCAAACAGCTGTTGGGTGCATTACTGCCAAATCACATTACATTCTACTACAACACAGCACATTCCACATATTTGTCGCCTCTGACAATCAGCAAAGGGGATGCTAAAGACCTATTCTACTCCGGGTCCCCACTGGGATGGAGAGACAGGTTAACTGTGAGGTGTGATTTCATTAACTCAACTCCACTTGTGTTGATCTCTAAAATTATATTTTAAAAAAACACCTGGACTGATACAAATGAAGAGGCTGAAGAAAAGTCAGGGACGGTGTCCATGGGTTTCAACTAGTTTCTATGGGCTTTATGAACAGGATCAGATACTTTATCTGTAGATATTGTCTGTGGGTGAACTTAATGAGAAGACTCAGTTAGATTAAATATACACTTGCACCATAAAAATGAGAAATTATATTTCCCCTTGTACAAATAAAGTTCAAAAGAACCTCTGCTTAATCCAATGTGTAACAAACAATTCTTAGCTTACTATCATATTGCAATGTGAGGCAGAGCGCTGAAGCCACACTTGCATTGGTCGATGCAGGTGGCTAACATTACAGTGTTTCTTGTCAGTATAGGTCGAACAGTGTAATATGAACAATAAGATCACCAGGAGGCTGTTTGACAAGCACATGCAAGTTTTCCCCCATGAGGAGCCAGGTTAGAGCACTGTCATGTGTTGTGTTGTGGTGTAAATAGTGTGCATGTTGGTCTTGCAACCAGCGACGCTGCCAGGAATTTTGGGCCCCATGATAAAAAAAAAAAAAGATTTGCGAACAGGCGTAGAGTTCCGCTTGTTTAATTATGACTCCCGAAAAAAAGTCCTTTATGACGTCATCGCAGCAGTTCCGCACAACGGAAGTGCATTTAGATAGGATCGAGCTCACTGAAGGAACAGAAGAACACTGAAGCATAACATTAACAGACACGATCAGCTTTGAGGAACCAGAGAGGCAGAAGGATGATCCGGGGGTCACAACCACTGGCGGACTCAGCCAAGAGCGGCGCTGCCAATCTACCATTGCAGGGTCACCCTACGATCGACAGGGAGCGCTGCTCCGGCGGTGTGCAGGGAGCGAAGGGAACTGAGATGTTTGGGTCCCACTCAAGCCGCAGCCATCGCCGGACAAGCCCTCAGTTACACATCAGAGTCATCTACAAGAGATACTACAACGCCAGTGATGAAGTTCAGGAGATGTTATGGGAGCCATATCCTGCTGACTACCATCACACAGTTAACATGTGATGCTCCTGCTGGGATGGACACGGCCTGAACAGTTGCTTCATACTATTAAATCCATTTAGTGTTGTCTCACTGCGATTATGTGCTTCAAAATAAAGAGAAAGTCGTTATTTGTTTTCTTCATTCCAAATTTATGTTTGAAGCAAATGCATAGAACAGTACCAACAGAACCAACAAATGTAACTATGACAAGGAGACTAGAAAATAATATGGACCCAAAAATAAAACTGAGTAAACTGTGGGGATGAGAGAAGAGTCTAATTACATTATAAATACAAAGTTAGCATTTAGTCTACAGATGGGGTGTTCTTAATGAGGTTAAAAACACCCAGCTAACTAGCAGTTAGCAGCTAAAGCTAACACAGTTGAAAAAACGGCACGGCATCGTGTGTGTTTTGGTCTTCCATTGCGTCTACAGTTTTTGTCCGATTTCAACTGTCAGAGGAAGCAAGGCACAACTTCTTCAGGACTTTTGCTGCTTTGCAACCTTTTGTCGCTTTTCAGGAGGTTTTCCACAGCTCTGCAGCAGCAGTCACAACATATGTTTTCTCCGGATAATGAACTTCTTCCGGTTGTAAAGGTATTAAAGATTTCACAGCACCTTAAACTATGACATTTATCATGAAACGTTGTATTGTTAGTGGATACAGACTCAGAAAAGCCTTTAAAATGTATTCAAATTTGTGTAAGGGTTATTGTAGGAGCCCGGATAGCTCAGTCGGTAGAGCATCAGACTTTTAATCTGAGGGTCCAGGGTTCAAGTCCCTGTTCGGGCGGAAGCTTTTTAATCGGCTTGTGCAAGAAATAAAAATTGTGCATAAAATATAGCTGTTCATATACTATACAGTATAGGAGTATATATTGTGCAAAGTACGAAATATGTGCATTGATAGTGCAAACAAGACACTACCGTGATGCGGTGTACGTGTCACGCGTCACAGTGGAGGCATGTGTAAAAGCACACCAGTGCTAACGTAATGAGCATGATGACAATCCAGTTCCCAGTAGCGAATGATGCGACTTCCACTTATTGTTGCAAATAAAACACGTCTGGACATTTCTGACCATTTTCTTTCTTCTACCTTTTCCTATAATTTAGTTGACATTATTATAGTATTTCAATCAATATAATCCACAATTTTTAATCTACACATAACAGGATTATTTAGATTCACAATGAGTAGTTGAAAAACACTGTTCCCCCTATTTGTAATTATTCATAACAAAGTTTCCTCTCGCTTTGATGATGTCAAGTATTCATACAGTGACCTCACATACTAAATTTACTGACATTAAAGATTCTTCCGTTAACCTTTGAAGCTCATTCAGCAGAGCTTTTATACTTTAACCACAACATCCACACATTTTCATCAGGAAATCCACCTTTCCCTAATTATTCATCTTCTGTATTGTTTCTCCAGCCCTTCGAAAGAGAAGCACAGTCACGTGACAAAACAGAGGTAGGGCGGGGTCACGGGGCACCTCAGCCAATCACTGCCTCTGTTATGCGTATTTCCATTCGACGAGCACCACAGCGACCAGGCCCACAGGGCAATCACTTAGACCAGGTACGTCAACGTGAGTGAGGCCGAACAGCGTCCACAGTCGCTGATATAACCCAGTACTGGACCTACTCGCCCACTCTGAGGACACGCACTACGCGGCGAAACTGCATCCCACGGAGGAGACGCCGCGGACATCTCGCTCTGCCGCCGACCTTTACGGCTGGAGAGCCGCTAGCTGCGAAGCTAACGCCAGCTAGCTGAGTTAGCTGTTACATGCAGTCGTTTCCCTCCCAAGCCGCTGACCTCCACCACATCACAGACGCACTGAGTATCATCTGCCTGTCAAGTTGGGGTCGTTATTCTCCTCTTCCCCTCCGTCCACCCCCGTTGTTCCCGTGTCGTGTTCCGTGGACGAATCCCGAATATGCAGAATGAGTCAAAGAGAAACCTTAGTTCACCTAATTGCTGGAGGGTGAGTATATTCCCGTGTTATATACAGCAGATCCAAAAGCTGAGCTAGTTAGCTCCACAACCAGGGCTAATTGTCGTGAATAGCCTTTGTAACCACACATAATGAGATGTTTAAACTGGCAAATTAACGATGCTGGGATTTTGTCATTGGAGTATTGTGTTCACCCTTTGGGTCTGTTAGCACAAGCCTGTCAGGTGTCTGCTAGCATATCGCAAGTACACACGTGTAGCCGCAGTAGCTGAGTTCAATGTCACACGTCGCAGTGACACTTGGATGTTTGAACGAAATGCACTCATAGTGTGTGTGGAAGTACGTTCGCCGTCAGTCACTACTCATCATGTTGCTCGTATTATACGAAACGCTTCTTATCAATCAGACGCCGGTTAAGACAGTAAGTGTCACGCGCTCCATTGTAACGTAAGTGGAGCAAAAAAAAAAAAAACACATCGGGCAAACCGCCACTAAACGTCACACAGGCAAGAATCTTTACACACAAAGACCACAGACAAAACTCGAGCGGTCGGTTGTGACTGATGCAACATCCAAGCCGTGTGAACACAGTGTGGTGAAGTGCAGTCTAAGTCTTTTCGCTCCTGGTTGTTTGACGGGTATGGTAATGAGACTGTGTTTCCTCCAGTCTGATGCAGAATGAACGTGGATGTGATTGCACTGACAGTGTATAGTGAGTGATAGGTGAATATGTTGATTTCGATCCATGTAGGAAACAGAGTAACCAGGAGCTAAATAAGACGTTCATTTTACTTAATTTATTTCAAGCACTTCATTTACTGTTCTTATAGTATTCACTTTCATGTTGTTTTTCTGGAGCCTTCTTTGTTTAATTGTGTTGTTGCACTAATTAACTAGCTAACAGAAAAATATTAGCAAACTCAAGTATGCTTATGCTTTCATGGGCCAAAACATCTTATTTATATGTCTCCACAGTTTTACAGTTAGCTGCCTGATGGCAGCTGTTTTGCTTCTGCCAAAACATTGTCGACTGCTGTTTACATGCACTGTATGACATTTAACACTAACTAAAGATAACTTTTGTTGATCCATCTTTTGTTTACCCCTTGTCTGACCCTGCCCTGCCTAGCCTAGTCTCATCAGATTTAGTTTATCTATGTGGTCCATGTAGATAGTGTAAGTCTCGACCGACTGAGCGGGTGACTCTCCTTAAGTACCTGAGCTGTTCATGAAATGACGCCCTGGATGTAGCTGTGTGTATCTACAGGGTGTCATGTTATGCACACCTAAAAATTGTGGCTGTCGGGTTTTGATGAATGTACAAGCATTCAAGTTTATGTAAGCTTAATTGTGCAACTGGTAGTCCCAGTGATCAAAATTTATAGAGCTGCTGTTTTAGTCCTATTCAGTAAATGCTTATAAAAACAAAGCATACATTCATAAGTTTGGGATGTAGTGTGGCACTAACTGAAACTTTGCTGTCAGTTCCACAGCAACACAGCATTTCTGACTAGCTCTCGCTCGTCACACCGTGTGTTATTTATTTTCCACATACCAGAGATTTTCAGAATCCACTAACCAAATCAATGGCCAGTTTATCTGTGCAAGAGAATAACATGCTGATGATTCAGACTGTGCTATCAAAGGATCATTCTGTTGACTAACACTTTTTGTCACCTTTTCTATCCCTGTTTTCCTGTCAGATGTGGGGGCACGGTAGGAGCTGTATTGACTTGTCCACTAGAAGTAGTGAAGACCCGTCTGCAGTCATCCTCCGTCTCTCTCTATGTGTCTCAAGTTCATCTCAATACAGTCAGTGGGGCCAGTGTCGGACGTGTCTCTCCTCCAGGACCTCTGAATTTTCTCAAGTGAGTAATAGACATTTATCACTGTCACAGACATAAAGCGGATATGTTGTATGTACAGCATGTATTGTGTATATTTTATGCACATCATGCATCAAGCTGGTAAACCTTGGTAAACAGTTAGCGTATGCTAATTCTTTGCGCTATTGAAGGCAGTTATCTACTTTGGCTGATTGGTGCTGTTCCCTTTGTGTGTTCTACTCTCCCTAAGCTGTTTGGCTGCAGACTCACGGTTTCTGCTGGTCTGTATTACACAGAAGCACATGGTTGTGCTCTCTTGTGAGTTTCATAGGTTTGTGATCTCATGACTAACTCTTTCTGTTACAACAAGTTTCCTACTTTTTGCTCTGGGAGAAGTGTATTTGTTGGCACTGTCTGTTTTACTGTTTTGCACATCTGCTCTTGTTTTTTGAAGAAAAAAAAACTTGCAGCTTAAAATATGATGCAACTTTTGTAACTGGAAAAATCATCCCCTTACTTATTAGGATATTATACACACACACAGACACTTTGAATGTTGGAAGGACAGGAAATGCCCTGTTAATTTTCAAAATGTACATGGCTTATCCTGTTTAGGAAAATTAATGCTGATAGTAGATACACTTAAATAGGATTGGATGACGATTTTTTGTCTGTGTCATTATTCAGATTGATACTGGAGAAAGAAGGGACTCGCTCTCTCTTTAGGGGTTTGGGGCCAACCCTGGTAGGTGTGGCACCTTCAAGGTAAGCCGATTTTTGTTCTCTTAATTTTAATCATTCTTAACATTTATTTGTTGTCATATATTTTGCTGATCAAGAGTTGTTATCTGTTTACCCAAAGTGCAGAATTCTACTACTACTGTCTGGTTCTATACTGATCAGCTTTGACTGAAAACATTTGACCGCACAACTCAGACATTTAAGTTGCACGCGTTAAGAAGTAGTGACGTTAAGATTATTCTCCTTCATTGGTGTGACTCTGTTCCCTGCAAATAAGGCCCATTGGCTTGTCTTTTACTTAAAACCCAGTAGAGACCAATTTTCTGTGGGAAACATGGCAAGAGCAGCAGCCTTTTGTAAACAGTATTGGGTCCATGTCAGGAACAGACTGGATCTTAATTACCCTCAGTGGCAGTGATAGGAGCAAAATGATGGCTAATGGCAGTGGCTAGGTGCCAGCGCTAAGCATTTGTAAAGTGTTTGGTTTGCATGTTACATGAATGAACAATAGTGCAAATCAGTGAACGTGAAGAAAACAGGTTCTCCCTGAGCTGTGACGCAGATTTATAGATGACAGCACAGACAAACACTGGCTCATTATGAGATTCATGGCCAATGTCAACAGTCTAAGTGCATTTGAGTGATAATTGTAAAATTAATATTGTTGCAGTTTACAGTGTAGTTGCTGCTGGAATATAAAAGGAAAAAGCAGCTCTGAGTATGAACATGATAGTTGTGACGTTCTTAATCGGTGAAAAGAAATGCAGGCATGCGTTTGAGTAAATAGTCTCTTTGTCTTACCAGGCAGGTTTGTTGAGACCGCATTAAGACTCACCAAACATCATAAGGACAATCTCACTTAACATTTTTACCGGTAGCAGAAAGTAAACTTTGACTAATGAGCTTTACTCTAACACACACAAATATGCCGGTAAGTTTTGCCGTGTACAAGTGAAACATGCACCAACCTCTTATTTGTTTGTCCTTGACAGAGCAATCTACTTTGCTGCTTACTCCGCTGCCAAAGAAAAAATGAACAGTGTGTTGGAACCTGACTCCACACAGGTACACATGGTGTCAGCTGGAATGGCAGGTAATTACATATCCAAGGCAACAGATTTACATACATGACCATGTAATGCTTTTCATCTTATTGTAACCTAGTTAACATATGCAGCATGATTGTCAGAGATGCAGAGTGTATGGACCTGGTCTTGTTCCTGTTGGTAAGCTTAAATGAGTAGTGGTGTTAACGTACAGGACTAATTACAGTCTTGGACCAGCTGGTTTGTGCTATGTTTCATACAAAGAGCTTTTGTCTTTTTCGTTTTACAGTGTAATTACACTTCCCCAAACCCCCAATGAATAAATCCTGTTTTCTTCACATTGTGTCTTTAGATAAAATGTAGCATGTTAAGAGGTAACATTAAATATTCTGACATTCTCAAAGGCTTTCTATGTCCAGGTCAAGGAATGTTACATCATTACAATGTCAGTCAGACAAGCAGCTACACCTGCTGGGTGTGCACGTGCGTGTACGTGTACGTGCATCATCTGCATGTATCCATACATCGCAGCGCACCATGACCCAGACTCCTCCTGAACTCGGTCAAGGTCACCATTTGTTAGTACGTTCCTGTCCACTGGCAGTCTGACTGAGCTCAACTAACAGGGTGCTGAGGTGTGAACATGAATCTATGTTATATGATACCTGCAGCAGAGATGACTGCAGACCAGCTGGCCTCTGCCATTGCTAACAATGGATATACACTCTGTAGAAGACCAGGTGTTGATTATAGTAGTACTCATAGACTCAAAAATGAACCAAGTACAAAGTCTTGGTCAAACCAAGAGGCAGAAATTTATACCTTTGTGGTGTTAATGGTGTGAAAACAAATATTACTCGTATGAAGTAAATTCCATCCACATCCAGAAAGCTCACAAAGCTATCTTGCTAAGTCAGGTTTTAATCATGGCTGTTAAACCAATCCTTCCAGTCCTTTCTGTCTTACAGCCATGTCTAAACTGACCACAGCCCCACTACCTTAGGGCTGCAGGCAGGGCTGATAGATCTATATCTTAAATAATCATAAACGTTAAGAATCACATCCCATACAAGTTGAGCCACATGACAAACTGAAGACTATATTAATAACACACACTGATATCAAAATCCAACTGTCTAAATGTCAGTGGGGTATAAATAAGGTTGGTTTTCTTCTTTCAGATTCACATAATAAATCTGAGGTTGTGTGATGTGATGTGATCTGCTGTCTGTGTTTGTCGGATAGTCGGTTTCTATCATTACATGTGGTGAAATCCTGGGGGTGCGACTTTTTAAGATAAATGGTTGCATGCTGGTCATTTCGCTACACACAAGCCTGTGTCTGTTTTAGGCCTTTACTCTACCATAGCTCTCCTTTCGCAAGGGCAGGAGACCCCCACATCACCAGGGGTCTCTAGTTGCATCTGTGAGGAGTTACTTGGGTCTGCGTGAGTACTCACCACAGATCTGTGCTTTTTTTTCCATCATATCTGCTTGTTCTCTTCCTCTCTACACATTTCTGTCCTCTTCTCCCTTATCATCTACTTAATTGGTTAACTTAAGCGGAGGATGTTTTTTTAGGTGCTTGCATGAGGCATTCTTTATTTATGGTATTCAGGTGCTCTTCTTTTAGCACACACTGGATAGTCTGTAGAGGGGCTAGCGCTCATTTTGAGCCGTCCCTGTAACTTTGAATATTTTTAGCAACCATTTTAAATAAACGTAAACCAAAATAAGTTTTCTGTTCTATGTAGTGTTAGTGTAGAGTTTGAGGACAGTTTTCTGTCCAACAGGCAGCTTAACTTATTTCAATATTTGCAGTAAAAAATAATCCTGTTGTGTATTTTTTCCAGGATTTACAGCTATCACCGCAACCAATCCAATATGGCTCATAAAGACTCGCCTCCAGCTGGATGCAAGGTAAACAGGACCGTGTGTTATATATTCCACAGTTGATGCACTGTTACAAGACCCGTGTAAATTCTTGTTATCAGAGATGAATAAACTTCTATTTTGTTTTAAACAGACCCTCATTTCTTTTGTTGTCCTTAAGGAGCAGGACCAAAACATTGTAATTTTGATATTTGTGTCTCGCTAACAGCAAAGCTAATCATACATTCTGCAGCCATACTTTGCCAGAATTTGTGGGTTTTGTCACTTTTGTAGTTTGTAAAGATTTAATTCTTATATGAGTTCTCGTGACTAGCTGCTACAGTTAAGTGAAAATGGAAAACAGGACAAACTTGAACCAGATAATTTAAGATTTTTCTAAATACGCCGCGTTACTGTTTGTTCTCAGGAATCGAGGTGAGCGCACGATGAGTGCGCTTGAGTGTGTGCGGCGGGTGTATCAGACAGACGGCCTGCGAGGCTTCTACAGGGGAATGTCAGCTTCCTATGCTGGCATCTCAGAGACTGTGATCCACTTTGTGATCTACGAAAGCATCAAACGCCGCATTTTGTTGGCCAAGGCACCACAGAACATGGAAGTGGAAGATGAGGCATCCAAAGGCGCTTCTGACTTTGCAGGGATGATGCTTGCTGCTGCCACCTCCAAGACCTGTGCCACAACCATCGCTTATCCTCATGGTGAGAGTCAGATTATAAGTAAGCTAACGTAGCTGCTCTAATGCTCGTTTTCCTTCAAACATTTGCATCTTTCCTTTTTCCTCTTGCAGAAGTGATCCGCACCAGGCTACGTGAAGAGGGCAATAAGTATCGCTCTTTCTTCCAGACTCTAACAACGTTGCTCAAAGAGGAGAGCCACCGTGCCCTGTACCGTGGCCTCACCACCCACCTGGTACGACAGATCCCCAACACAGCAATCACGATGTGCACCTACGAGGTGGTGGTCTACCTCCTGACAGGTTAAGGTCTTCCCCCCATTTCAGTCCGTACATGCCACCATTCCCACGTGTGGAGATGGAGAGAAGAAGGAGAACAACCGCACCAGTTAGCACAAGAAGCTCACCACATGTGGACAAGGACAGCGCAACAAAGACCTGTCTCAGTGATACAAGCAGTTGTTCATTAAACATTGGGAGTGTTGTTTTATAACCAAAGCATTTGGCACAAGAAGGAGGACTTAAAGATCCTGGCATCGGGTTGGGATCTGGGTTTATCTGTGGAGAAGAATCTTTCTCTATTTTTATTTGTATTCCATCCTTTACTCCAATTGCTTATGTGCAAAGCTCCAAAGTTACAGACCCCCGCCAGCTTTGTTTTCATGTAGCTGTTTTGTTTGTAAATTATTTTATTAGTGTCACACAATACTAACATCCAGAAAACAGTGCCGTCCAGACTTACTGATGAGGGTTCAGTCATTCATGAAAACAAGGAGAAATCTGTATTTCTCTGTAAGCATGGATGATTATAGAGGAGTGGATGAAGGAATGGAGAGCTGAATGGATGACATGCCTTGTGTGAAGGTGTGACAGTAGACCATGATGCACAGAGGCCGGAGGAAGAGATGGAGCTCTGGTTGACCTGGATGTAGAAAGGATGTAGAAGTATAAGTATACACTGGTTTGGTGTGATGTAAATTGTCTCTTTCAATGGGCACAGTCCAGCCTAATACTGTACATGATGTAATACCCAAAATATTGCAGGCATCTATATGCTTTTATTGCTTTTTACACTACATGCATATGTGATGATATCTGCTACAAGCAGCATTGACCTATGATCATAGTGATTTCCAAGAGGGTTGACCCAAACCAGAGGTGCTGTGTTTATTTGGAAATGTTTAAATGTCATGTAATGTGATGCGGCAGCAATGCAGCTCAGAGTTGCTTTGCCAGCCACCATTAAAAGAGAGAGAATACAAGAGGAAATGAGAATAAAATCCACTATTCTCACTAGTGCAATGTAAATAGATGGGATTAACTTAACTAAAATTAGGGAGGTAACACACTGGCCCATTTGTTGTGTATTAACAAATCTTAACAAATTTCATTGTTGATAGATTCAGACAAGGGTGTTTGTTCTAAAAACAGTTATAAATGTCTTTCTGTAGAACCTTGACACATTTTTTCCCAGGCTAGTTTTACATGCGAGGACAATCCTCATGAGTTTACTCAGGATAACTTGTATTTTAAACTAGCATCTGGAGGAAGTGGCCAGGAATATGATATTAAATGCATATCAATTGAATGCAGACCAGTAAAGAAGCAAACAAAAATAGTAACTGTGTTTTCCGCTGTTTGTCCTTGTTTATGTATTTCTTCATGTCCTCATGAGTCAGAAAGATGCATCCTTTCTGCTTCGGCTATTTGTCGCAGTTTAAATCATGTTTCTAACTTCATGACAGAAGTAGCTTTTTGCTGTGACCTTATTTACCCCGAGTAACTACAGAATTTATCTTCAGTAATCACATGACCTGTGAGCCCAGCCTGTTGATATCTATGTGTATTTTCACACCTTACCATAAACTGAAAAGGGCCTGGCTTTGTGCACATTACCTCACATCGATAACTTATCTAAACACTTCACCGTTTCATAGGTCACTGTATTGGTGTGCGGCAGTAAGCAGTGGGGCAGTGTAAATATATGCAGCTTGGCTATGCTCACTCTCACAGTGCCATTGTACCTGAGATTGCAGCAGCAGCTTCGTTATGTGTCCCCAGATGCTTTTTTCCACTGAAATGAACTCACGTGATGCACAGTGTCAACCGTTAACAGTTTTACAGCACACACAGAGAATGCATTAGGTCAGCCTCACAATTCAAATATAGTAGACTTGTATTACTGCTTGCAGACAGGGCCATCAACGCACACTTTGTGTAGTGAGATGGAGTCCATTGGTGCCTCGGTGATTAGATGTTTGCATCATGTTCTGGCAACAGAGTAATGGTTTTACCACTGGAAGGACAGTGTGAGTTGATAGTACCTAATGTGATGAAAGGATCAGTTAACCCAAATAACAACAAAACAGTACCTCAGTTCTGTTCATTGTCATATAGCGTTGTGGGTTACAACATATCTGCATGCCAGGTCAGTCCTCAGTGGATTTGGCAATGCTTTGAGACCCAAAAACAAACATCCATTCACCTTTGCTGTATTGAAGGAGTAGCTGATTTTTTTTAAAACAAAAATTTTAAAAAATCAGTGTTTGGGAAAATTATCTAGGTCAACTGACCCTTTTAGCTGCAAAGATCTATGCATCTCTTTCACCTGTGTCAGTGTCCGTTAATGTCAGGTGCATTCCTCCCTGCGGTCTACAGTTGTTTTTTTGCAGCCACATATTTGCATTGTGTGTTAGTATGTGTGCTCATGTAACAATTGTCTGTCATTCAGTCAGATTTCCGACTATAAAAGATCATTCCTATGTTGGTGCGAATGTGTGCATTCAGAAGATGACTGCAAAAAGTGTTGTTTCATCTCAAATTAAAATGTTGCCTTTTCTTGCCTTCCTCATATTTCTGGTATGTTGCCATTGATGAGCAGACTATGCATTCTCTCGTACCTGTTTTATAAAACGACGTCAATAAAACGGAAGCATTGGAAGTGTCCATTGATCGGTGACAGCTTTTACACAGCCTATGAATGAAAATCGTGATTCTGTGAAATTCCCAGCTTTATTATGTTTGAACTCACCCAGTGGCACATTGATTTAATAATGGTGAACTAAAACCGGCCTCGCTGCTTTTCTTTCAAACTGGATTACTTTCAGACGCAGTTGTTACCATGCCCAGTATGTAACACACATGGAGACCTGTCGTTCCATGTAATACAAAAGCTTTTACCATTTACAACAATTTGACTGTTGCAAAACAGGTTACTGTCAACTTTGACCTATCACTCTTACCTGATGTTCCACTTTTAAGTCCAATATTTACTTTCACTTTTAGCCCTGGGTGACTAACTCTTGAGCTGGGAAACATAACTATGGAGCCTGAGGGAGCGCACCATTCACAACGAGTGAAGACATTTAAATCCATAAATAAACCACACAACTGAAAGTTTGCCTCTTTATTTAGTTTAATAAATGAATACTTGCCGATGACGACTACATTATTTGGATAATCTAAAACCCTTATTTTATATTTGATACAGCTCCCTACATATTTGAATGTTGAGTGACAGAACAGTTTCTATTGAGTAAGTGAATGACAAAGTCAATGATTGAGTGGTGACTGAGGAAACTGAGATATTGAGGATACATTAGACACACACATCAAATTTTGCCATCCAATACATGTAAGTGCATTTCTAGCCACAGGGTGGAAGTGTTGATCAATATTACCTCCTGCACACTAACTGCTCAGTGGAGCTGATGCTGAGGAGGTAACAGCCTCCTGCTGCCTGATACTGACTGATCAGTCCAAGAGCTGGACGAGAGAAAGGAAGAACAATGTATAATAAAAGTATATGCATAATAAGTATGTTCTGCAGCACAGACACAGGTATGAGATGAAATAATGCAGCTGGCTTCATGTAAACAACCAAAGCAGAACAGGAACGGCCGCCGGGAGACTGATGACAAATAGCCTCAGCTGACAAACACACTTACCTCACACATTCACAGCTCATTTCCTGGCCACAACAACAGCATCACATCATCACATTAGCCCCGACAGGACCAGGCTGAGTCAGGCACCACATGTATTTACTCTATGTCAGACTGGGAGGCAGGAGGAATGTGGTCGACCCAACATAGCCAACAATCTGCCAGCCACACCAAGGTTCTTGAAATAATACAAAAGGCCTCGGGGTGTTGGTTGCACCTCGCTTGTAAATTGTGCTTTGGGGACACAATATGAAACCAGTACCACGGGGTGTTGGACTGGCACATTGTTTACCTCATAACTGGACTGAAAGGTACAACCAAAAAAGTAAAATATTGCTGTTTTGTTTTCATACTGGGCTTTGGTTCTATCTATCTATCTATCTATCTATCTATCTATCTATCTATCTATCTATCTATCTATCTATCTATCTATCTATCTAAATGGATTTTCTGCATTCCACATGCATATTAGTATAGATAGTACAGATAAGTACAGTACAATACAGTCAGTACACAACACATGCACATGCAGAGCAGCAGCCTGATTCTCTAGCCTCTTCGCCACCGCCTCCCCACCTCTCTAGCTTAGCTTAGCATTACACTGTCATTACCGTGAGGGGATCACAAGAGAAGGGTTCTTCAACATGAGAGGTTGGAAATGAAGGAGAGCTCTGAGTATCCTGATTGGCCGAGCTCCAAAAAAACAAAACAAAAAAACAAACAGTGAATCCACGTGTCCTATGATGTCATTTAGCAGACCTGTCCAGCCTGGGAAAGCTGCAGGGCCTTCATAGTTAACAATATAGGATTTTTTTTTAAAATAATCCTATTTACATTTGAAATCTGTAATTTTCCACATTTTAATTTTACTTTAATACTTTAAGGTCATAATAATAATAAGACGAAGACGAAGACGAAGACGAAGAAGAAGAAGAAGAAGAAGAAGAAGAAGAAGAAGAAGAAGAAGTTTAAAGGATCATTTTAATGCCAAAAATATAATATATCAATAGCACAAGTAAGTTTCACATTGAACTGCGTGATAGAATTGTATCCACATATTTCACTAATACAAGCATACAGGCTTCTTTTATATTGTACGTTAGCTACAATTAGAAACAACGAAGCCACGTAAGCACTTGACAGCTCATCCATTTTCTGTCCGAGTCCTCTGTCCCTCCACACCCTGTGACCACACTGTCTCGTGTCCTGCCTCGTCTGGAGGTTGTCCGCTGGGCTGAGGGACAGTGTCCTCGGGGTTAATCACTGACTGGCTCAACACATGGACTCGACACAGAGATCCCTGTGCAGAGCAACATGTCTGGTGAAATACTCTACAGCTCTGCTCCAGACCCAGACACCCAGCTCTCACTCTTCTTGCTTCAGATGTCTCCCATCACCCACTAAGTGGAAAACCACACCTACAGCACGTGTCAATTACTGAGCTATAACGGTGCCGGGAGAGTGATGTATATGTTTGGATGGAGTCGTGCAGGCTATTTTCCCCTCTTCCCTGTCTTCATGCCCAGCTATGCTCACATCTTCTGTCTCCAGCTTCATATTTAATGGACAGTGATGAGGATGGTATCATTCTCTTAAATGTCAAACTAGTCTTTTATTATAACAGGCGAAACTGTACAGCAATGCTGATTTTCAGCAGACACACACAGGCTGAATCATTTTGGGTCCTTGGGATTAGACTTCAATGCATCCGCAAAACACATGAGCATGGTAAACTCTGGCAGCTGGTTAAAACCACTGTGAGAGGCCGTGCAGCATATGCAAATGACCTTATTTACTACATACTGTACATTATACATAAAGAGTCTATGTGAGAAGCAGACAAACTTGGGAGAACTCTCTCACTCTATCTTATGCAAACGCGCACCCACACACTCACACACACACGCACACACACAAACCACCTACAAATAGACGGGAAAGTGAATGGAAGTTCAGCCGAGTCTAGACAAACTACTCCCCTGTGTTTTCCAACAAGCAGAAGACCTCATGATGATTCAGTGATACACTTTGACTGGCAGCACACAATCCAGTTAAGTGCCAGCTCCACAACCAGTCCAGGCGGAGGAAGACCCACAGGATGAAGACGGGACATGAGACGACAGGATGACACTCTCCTTTTACTCCCACCAGCAAAGTGAACCAGCCTGCTTCCCAGAATGCCACAGTATCCTTCAAATGATCCGGCTGCAAAGAGAATCGGCCGTGTTGTATCATGACAGACGAGTGATACGTGATGTGTGGAACCCATCAACTTCATTCCTGTGTTTCTCTTTGTGGTTGATTTGAGGCCAGCTGCTCAGGGACATGGTGGTCTAGTTTTCACAATGAGCCTCGTTACACTCAGGGCTTCATTCATCTGAGCCTGCTGAGTTCAACTCTGCTGGTTACACTGTTACAGCTGAGATACAGATCGCATGAGAGCTGTATGTTTTTACATTTTATATAACATTGATAGTGTGTCAGGGTAAATATGGGAAAATGAACAGTTTTGATAGGCATTTGTTTTAATCTCACATAAATAAATAAAATATAATGGAGCAGGCTGATTGTGGTTAAGCTCAGAATAAAACTATGTAAGGCATGAAGTCGCCTCCACCCAGCGTCAAGCTGGTGATACCTGTAAACTAATAGGAACTTAACCGGATACACACAAAATAAAAGCACGGATTTATCATGTCTCGAAAAAAAATAGCGCAATGTAACTTAAGCGACACAAAAAACTAAAAATTCGCTAAAAAAATCATTCAGAGGTTTGATTCAAAATTCAACATATAACAGTGTTATTTGAAAAAAGAGTGTTTCATAGCGGAAGCTGTGATTTGAAAGCGTGCCGTTGTTGGGAGTAGCTTGACGGCGGTCACCTTTCCCTGATCCCCGGGCTGCAGCCAATCAGCGGCTACCGGGGAAACACGACCGGTGATATGGTCCAGGAGCAGGCTGCTGCCAGGAGGAACAAAGAGCCGCCCGTTCCTCAGCGGCGTCTCCCAGCCGGGCCACACAGACCAAACACCGCCTAGTACACATATTTCACGCCTCCGTCTGAACACTCGTCCCTCCGCTCCCCGGCAGCCACTCTTCAGTCCGCCTCGGTGTTTGTTTTTCTCGCAGGAGAAGAGGAAACTCGGCGTCGTGAGAGGGTTTTTCTTCAGCTGCTGTTTACACGCTAACTGGAAGGTAACGCTGGCTAAGTTTTATTTTTGCTTTTTTCATTGACCGTAGTATTGTGTCGAAAACGCGCGAAAGAGCGTCGTGGTTGTTGTTTTGTTGTACAAGAAACAGAAAAGTCTGAAATCAAACTTTCCTCCGCCGGTTTGCACAGCGCCGACACGGTCCCCGCTCCGCCTGCTGCCCGGGGGACGGAGCCTCTCCCAAACTCCATTACATATGTGGTCGTTTTAGTGCCTCTCGCTCCGCTGATAAACAGAGTCACCTATAAGAGCCAAACATAAGGTCAATTCTGACACTGCTATATTCACGTTAACTTTCGGCTCGAAGCGATTGAAACAAGTCGCTTGTTTTATTTGTTTAAAACAGTTATGTGCTAGTAGAGGCGTGTGATTACAATGCGGACTGGTTCTAACATGGGCTGCCTGTATAAACCTCAGACCTGAGACTGGGTTTCTGTTAGTTTTTCGTGGTCCCACACAGAGGGAAAGGTGTTTACATAGAACAACTTAGAGCTAACGTGGCTCCGCGCTCTGTGTTATCTGTAGCTTTTTCTCGATGGAGTTCTGAACTTGAGCAGAAATAGCCTGAGCGTTGTACTGACGAAGCAGAGTCTGGGATTATTCCAGGTAAGTCAACTCAACAGCCTCACGCCCTGGATACACTGTTTGACTTCACCCACTATCAATTTGTTTTGAAGTCTGCCTGCTATTCAAAGGCTAAACGTTTTGCCTGTAGCCACACCATCTGCTTTGCCCTCCTGGCCATTGGCAGGCTACTGTCCATATCAAGTGTTCAGAGAGATTTGTGTGGGTGGACCACAGCAGATGGTGAGATGGAGAACATAACTGGCCAATCATAGCTGGAAGCAGGGCTTACTGTTGTGATGGTTTCTCGTGTTTTCAGCTGTGATGAGTTCAGAAGAAAACAAAACTACAGTCTACAGTATAAACACATAAGCAGCCTCTCTAGGATTGTTTCTGTATGGCCAGTGTTGCCGATGTTGCTTATCTTTCTTATGTTGTTGAAAGTTAGCTCACATGCTTCCATCGTTTAAGACCAATTGACCCCTGCACTCCTATTTCCTACCATCTGGGGTTTGACCCTGTGACCACTGTGACATCTGCTGACCCCTGTGTCACCCTGTGGGTGGGTGGCATACACACAACGGTCCGAAAGGTGGTGGTAGGGTTAATGTTTAATTCATCCGCGATCTAGCAGCATGAAAATAGGGAGGCGTTACTAATAACAGTAATGGTAAGCAAAATGTTGTTGATTGCTTCTTTTCTTTCATTCTGATTATTATTATTGCTTCTGTGTTCTGTCTGTAGTTTTTTTTGACTTTCTCTTTTCAAAAAGTAATCAGGGTAAAAATGTAAACAAAACCATAGCACACTATACACCTACTGTATATACACTGTAGACCTGCTGTGGTGTAGTATTTTTGGCAAGTCATTATAAGTGAAAATATAATAACTGTATTTTGGCAGATTTTTGTGTTTAACAATAACACATAATAAAAGACTTTTTTCAAAAACAGCCAGTTAAATTGATTAAAGGGTACATACGGTGCCAGTGCAGTTATTATATTATTTGGAAATTGTCTGTTGTTCAGCTGAGTGATTTATCCAGTAATTGTCTTTTCTTTATACCTTATATCTTCAAAGAGCTTCACTTGAATGCTCTTTTGCATTTGCCTCCATCAGATGGATATAAAGTGAATGGAGGTGATGAATGTTGAGCCAAGTGTGACAAAGACATTCTGAGTAAGAAGAGCAGAGTCTGTGGCATCACTTCTAACCACAGTTAATTGAAAACATTTTCACTTAAATGTTTCTGTCCGATGCATCGTGTCAGGAGATGTTTTTTATCAGGATAGAAATATTAGCCATTGGCTGTCCCAGGATCTACATACGTTATCTCTTGGAGGTTTTCCTTTTCGTCAGAGGCTGCCTGATAACTGTCTGTCTTATCCACACTGTGTCCAGTCACTCCCCACCAGCCCACTCGCTCACACATGCTTGCACACAAACAAACACATGCATACTCAGAGGAGCAGAGGCTATTTCAGCAGAGGGGCACTGATGCTGACTCAGGCAAAAGTTAATGTTGTGAAATCCCATTAAAAGCAATCTGGTGCTGAGCAGGTCTGTGTCTGGCTTTTACCGGACAGCCGGTCATATTAAAAGGCCAGCAGTGCCCCGTGGCTGTGTTTGCGCTACGTAATAGAGTCTATTACCTAGTGAGTGCCTCGACCCGAACTCAATTGCCCTTATAAATCCATGCCACTCATGTCTAGTTGTTGTTGAAGAGTATTTAAATGATGAATGGATGTGTAGTTGTGGTTGAGAGTAATTGTTTTGAGAGCTGAACTTAAATATGCATATAGAGTTTTGACTTCCACTCATGACACAATAATTTAGGATGAAACACTGAAAAACTAAAATAAAAGAAACATTCAATCACGCAGTTGTTTTGGTAGCATTGAAGCATCATGTCCCATCAGGTTTAGTTGTGAGCACCAGTGTGAGTGTGATGGAGTAGGTTACTGAGCATATTTGCCTGTGCTTCCTGCCACTGCTGGGTGAGTGGTGGTTGTTGAAGACTGGATTTTCACCCAGCTCCTCAGGCAGATGATGGCTGTTTCTTAAATTGAACTTAAAAAGTGTGATGTTATTGGTGCCCTGAGATGGGAGAACTGGAGAAAGGCGTCATATGAGGACACCCAGAGACAGAGGATACCGCACCGTGTGATCAATAACTGGGGGAAGGGGGAATGTTATTGTCAGAGGGAGTGTAGACAGAAATTAGTCGACTGAACCTTTTCACAAGCTGCCGGGCAAAAACACAAATAGTGGAGTGAGTGCCTGGTAACATTACTAACTTAATTGAATTTTAAATTAGCAAAAGAGTTTAAGTGAATCTTCAGACCAAACATTTTGAAATGTCAGTTGTTTTGCCTCTATACACTAAACACAAACGCTTTTGGTGTCCTAATACAGTTAGAATGCTGGTTTTATATGAAATGTTATTTTGGTTGTTAGACGGTGATATGGCAGCGGCTGTCATCCAATTTTAACAAATGTTGTCAGACAAACAAATTCTGTATCATGTGTCAGCTGGTGGGTGTTCAAAGCTATTGTATTATGTCGCTATGTAGATGTGCTCAGATCATTTAAAAAAGAAAACAAAAAAATGTCTTGTGTGGCAATCACAAAAATGTCATTTTTTTGCTTTTAACGTGGGCTGTAAACTCCTTATTGTGTAATTTCTCTGAATTTAGGGTGTTGCTCTGTATATAGAATAATCGCTGTATTCATTTCTGTTTAACAGAAGAGATTATATTTGACCTCGAGGCAAGAAGCTTCCTCTTAAATATTTAAAACCAGACACCACCCTCTCCTAGTCAGTTTTCCTGCCATAACAATGTACCACGGAAAAGAGTTTGCCCACACCGCACCGGGTCATTTTGAGGGCAGGGCGTGCATACACTGAATCCTCTTTTTATGTCTGATGACCTTAGTTGCACTTGTGTGTTTATGTCAGTGCAAAACTTCAGCGTCCATCTGAAGGGAGCATGATATATGTGCATGATAATATACTGAAACAGAGGCTTATGAGGAGCAACATTTTAATGAGTCCTGAAGACAATGCTGTGCTTTTATAATATAGTGAAGCATTGAATGTTTATGATCTGTGCATGATTAAGCTTCCAATGGTATTTCAACTTAAAAGAAATTCAGTGTAAAGTGGTTATGGGGGAAGACATAAACATCTCTCCTGCATTCCATATCAACAAGGAAATAAGAATGGGCTCTTTGTTTTGTGTTGATGAAACCCTTGAGCGGTTTTCTAAGGTCAGAATGACGTGATGTGCCTTTAGGACATGACTTTTTAATGGGTGATGGGAAAGGTAGTTGTTTGATCAAAACAACACACAAACGAAAGAGACACATTTCACAACACTGTCCTATTTTTCCGTTATTTCCGTATTTTGTTATGCATTTTAAGCAGAACTCAGTCGAGTTCTTGAGCACAGCAGCCCACTAATTAACAGTTAATTCCCACTGTTTTTGACTGTAGCCAATGGATCATAGTCTCAGGGGCGGATGAGGCTACAATCACTGCTGTGGCACATTGAGTTAATTTAGCCACCAAGTGACATGGCACTTTTGATCAGCTAACATGCCACCCCGTTAAGCTCCATGTCATTAGAGCCAACCTCTGGCCTATTTGCAGTGTGTCAACTCATTGACAGCATATCCAGTGTATACAGTTTAAATGTGCTGCTAATTGGCTGATTTAATGGAGGAAATATGTCAACAAATGATGCACACACACACAAGTCATGTCTCCTTGCTCTGCCAAGATGACAAATATAGATTGCATTTTTCATAGATAGGTGACAAAAAGTTATAACCAACTGTGCCAGTGCAGCCTTTGGATTCCCACAAGCCCCCCTGTCAATACAGCAGGAAAATATCAGACATGCAAAATAAAGTTTGGGCAATTTGCAATACAGTCACCTGCTGCTGTTTTAACAGTGGCGACATAAATGACAGTCTCATTTGCACCCCATGTGTATTGCCAGAAACCCATTAACATCAGATAAGAGGATGTAGGATACATAAGTGGGACAGGTAAGGAGTAAATTCATGATGCTTGTTTAATTCAAACCCACATTGGAAGACGTCTTTATTGTGCTTAAATGAACGGCTTCTTTGACAGCTGCCATTAGAGCCAGAGCCCACGTATAACTGACTCAGACTGTAGACGTGACTAGTTGCTTGAGAATGTATTTGGATTGAAACAGTTGGAAGGCGAGAAGGTAGATGAGGCAGAAATGATTGAGGGCTGTAGTCACCCAGGGGCCTCCTACTGATAAGTGATTCTGCCCCTCTTCCCCCTAACCATCATTAAAAATGTCAAATCATTAAAAGCTGCAGTATGCAACCCCCTCCACCCTGACTGATGGGACATCTCCTGCCAGCTCAGCTGCCCCCCTTTGTCTTGTTGAGCATGTTAGCTGTGTTTCTTAGTTTAATTGGATTGTTCCTCATTTGCTGCGAACTGATCGTCCTTTTCGTATCAGGGGATGATAAAACAGCTGCTTGCCCGGTCAAAGATGCATGAGCAGGTGGGGTTTAAGGCCTTGAATGAGTGCAGTATGCTCCTGAAACAGCTGTAGGATTGGATAATGAGATTAATAGAGCCTATAGAACTACTCCACAAAATGTGCTGTTCACGTTGGAAGACAAAACTGGTAGATAGCTGTCCAGTGGTGAGTGGAAGACTGGGTGTAAATATAGCCATGATGGACAGGATTAATGAACGACAAGTCACAAATGGCTGGCACTCATCAGAGATTAAGTGTTGACGTAATACTAACTCTTACATTACCATTTACGGTGTAGGTCTGCAGATGTAAAATGTGGCATTTGATTGTAAAGAAAGCCTCGCAGATGTATGAGAAATGTTCACTGTGAGTCATCTCTTTGAAAGGGATGTTTGTGTGTGTGTGTTTTTTTTACATCATTCTGTTCACCTTGACTCTTTGTTTTCACACTAGCTCACTGATCACTGGGTGTGTGTATGTAGACAGAGAGGTAGAAAAAACTGTAGACAAGACTACTGTGTAAGCCATATAAGCTACCCTGCTGTCTTGTTAGGCCATGCACTACCAGTGTCTGGATTGGTAAATTAGGTGTGTGTGCACAAATCCACATGTGTTTACTTGTTTTTCTCAAGAGATTGTAATTTGGGAGTGATGCACCCTGCTGCTATCACATCTAATACAATGGATCATTTTTGAAGTCATTATAAATTTTTTCGAAAAGATCTTGCTTGAACTGCGCTTACTACAGTAACATTGTCATGGGTGCTCTAGGGATTATAGACACGTGTCTGCTCTATATTTTCTTTTCTTTAGCCAATTAATTAATACACAGTAACTTCTGTTTTTACTGGGTGAAGTTCTCTCATGATCTCATTAGCTTAGGGGACTTTGATGTCTTAAGAGAGGAGCTGGTGCTTTGGTGTGCTGTAGTTCATTAAAGTAGACTGTGAATCCATCAGGCCCCAGTGATGCCTGATTTATTCGACAACTTTGGGTCTAACTAAACTCAACAGTCCAGCAGTGTGTTTGTGTGTGTGTGTGTGCGCGCCTGCTTGCGTGCATGCATGTCATAGAGTGAAGGTATAAACTTGGTACGGCAAATTCATATCAGTTAGTGTCTCCATGAAAACTTTCATGCACAGGAAAACAGGCTACTGAAAGATATCTGTTTAATTGAATTAGTTGATGACTTGATTGATTCCCAAAGTACAATAACCCACTGATTGCTCCTATCTCTTCAGGATGCCTGAGTTTTACAAGGCAACACTTCACAAATCAGCAGATTGAATTTATACTCTGTGAACTTGTGTGTGCTACACAAGTGACTCAAAAACAATTGGTATTGGTATTCATTAGAATGCTTTGACAACTATCATTTAGAGTATTAGTAGCACCTTTTGTGTGGCAACTCTAAATGGAACTGTGTGCAGTGACCCACAGGACAAACACCTGTCAGCAGGTTAAATAATACAAGGCTCCTCTCGTGCCTTGGCTTCATACTGATCAAACCTTTGCAACTTTTTCTTCACAGAAAATACCCAGAGACTTGATGTTGTGACCTTTGCCCTATGGACCTGGCCGAGACGCACTCTTCACAAAATACCTGCACTCAGATGGATTAAGAGGTTTGCATTCCAGTCCCACATCAACTTTATTATACACTTCATCAGTGCTTGTCCAACTGTGTTCATAGCTGCTCAGCGTTGGTCATTGTGTTAACTGATATTAGTAGTGATGGAAGTATGACTGTGCTAATTCAGCAAAGGTGGCTGGTGCTCTGCATCACATTCTAAACCCAGCTGTGGAAACCTGAGCAGACTGGGTTAGGGTTACCTGTATACGCAGAGAAACTGATCCAAGGCTAAATATTTCATCAGTTCCTAAAAAAGACTGGCTGATATGTAGGGCAGGCTTGAAGAGTTTTGGCTAAGGTTTCAACATGTGGAAGCCTATGGTTCTAACCTCAGTGTCAATATTATAACTGCATTTCAGTGTGATCCAGGTGCAGACTGACCCGTGTCTTTTGAATTTGAGTTGTAATGAAGAAGCTACTGAATCAAGTCATTTAAATATAGTGATATATTAATATATAGTAACTTAAGCATCACATAACACAATAGTTATTCTGATGATGGTCACATATGACATGCTCCAGGATGATAAAAGTGTTGTGTGTTACAAGCAAATTAATCAAGACCACATTGTAAATAATGCAAACAACCTCAAAACACCAGGCAACAAATCCACATGACTTTGGTTGCTGTGGAGCTATTTCAACCATGTTATAGCAGCGGTGGAGTCACTCAGCTGCACATATTTGAACCGGGCAACATTTTAAGGGAAAATAGCCCTGCAACATTTAACACTGGTCAAAGTGGTACGCCTGTGCTGAATGCTGACAAAAAACAAGATGTGACATGTGTCATATGCACCAAACCATTTCAACACAACAACCCATGTATGACAAAAGGAGGTCTGTTTTTAGTTGTGTGTTTGAGGCCCACACAACACTAACATTTTATTGTCCAAAACAATAGTTCTTTTGATAAGTACAAAAGCTCTGTAGCCCTGCCTTGTAAGACATGTTTCTGGTGGTGGAAATTTAATGGAACTGAATTTGGTGGAGTACTGCGTTTCAGGACTAGACATTCACATCAGATGTTGACGATGAGTTAAGTATCTGCTCATGTAAGCTGGCTAGGTGTTGGGGTTTGTAGCCAAGTGGACAAAAGAGAAAAGGAAGACTACACACTGAACAAGTTGTTTATGATAACATACAGTATACATTCATGGCCATGTTACAATTTTGATTTGTTTTTGACCTTTGTGTGAAAGATGTTAATTCTAGTCACTAGGAAAATCGAAGTTAGTAAGTCTTGTTTAGTAACAGGTTGGTTTTATTGTTTCACGTGTCATCAAATGTAACACAACACACAGCCCTATCAGCAGTGTCTATTTGGTCTGGTAAACTCACTGAACCCCTGCTTCTCTTTCAGTCTACATTAATTGGATGGATTCTGCAGCAATTGTAAGGACCAGTACATTTCCAAACTTAATTTTTTTTCTGTCCTTACATAATCTATTTACATTCTTAGGACAGTGATTTGACTATGACTAAGTGACTACATGATTTACCCACAAACAAATGGATGTGTATCAAGTACAGTTCCGGCCAACACTTTATGACCCCTACTTGAGTTCACTCAGCTTCATGATACATCCCTCTAGCAACATCAAAACAAAGGTAGTCCTCAGGCAAACAGAGCAGCCTTCATCATGGACAGCTATTGTTGAATGAGTTATGATTGTGACGTGTGTGCAGTTTTTGTACAGTGAAAGATCCTGTGCCTTTTTTTCTCGCTTAATTTAATTTGAGCAAAGCCATACTGCGATAATGGGCATGGAATTCAGTGTGCAGCACTTTGAAAGCTGAAGAGTGCAAGCATGCACAGAGGAATGTTGTTCACTGACGAGGGTGTTACAAGTGATCCCAGGACTTTCTTGTCTCCAATGGGAAAAAGGTCAAATACAAATGGGTGGTTCTGGTGTTGTACATAACGTGTAGGCCACAATACAAATTGGACAGCCTATTCTAAAGTTAGACTAACGCAGTCTCTCCAGGTGTGTAAAAGTACAATCCTATTCATCAAAGTGTGTATGTGCGTCTGTGTTGTGTGTGTGTCGATACATACTTAGATACTGCAAAATTTTCATCTCCTTTAAAAATGTATGTCTGCACTGATTTAATACACAAATACTTTATAACAAAACTTAAGAAAAATGGATGAATAACAACTCCTTATTTCTGAAGCAGGTGTAAAGCATTTCCATCATGGAAAATGAGGTGAGATGATGCAGTCTAATGCAATATAAATCATATTCACATGGTAGATTTTCAACTATAGCACACTACATTACTAGCAGATGTGTTTTTATAGGAGCAAAACGTGTGGAACGAAGGCTAATAGAATAATACTGCAGTCACTTAATAACTTGATCAGGTTGATTTTCAATCACAAAATACTACGATATGATGTCAGTAAACTCCTTTCTCTACACAATCTAATTTTTAAAAATTAGCTGACGGTGCCACTGTCATCATGCTTTCAATGCTGTACTGCATGTGTGTAGCAGTAAAGCTTAAAACCTTAATCCTTAATACCTTGGCCAGCAATATCACATGTTAGACTTTAGACAGGGAGCTAAAACTGTGGTATGAATACAACAAAAGGCTGACTTCAGAAGTACTGTAGTCATCTTTTCCTGCACTGGTCCACTGTCCAGTGTTGCAGAGAATATAAGCTGTGTGTGTGTGAACATTTCGTTCTGCTGTTTTTAAGAGGCACAGTCAGTGCTTCTGTGAAAGAGTGGGTGGCTTTGTACTACTTGGGAAAGACTTTGAGCGTGCTCCACACTAAGCCCTCCCCCGCTCCCTCCCTCTGTCTTCCTCCTTCCTTTCTGCCTTCAGCAGCTGTTTTCCAGTCTTAGCTGGGAACTGGAGCCAGGCTGTTTTTTTTTCTCCCATCCTCTCGTCATAAGCAGGAACCCACCAACCTACTAACAAACATGAATACACGCTTTTTTCTTTTTAGTCATTTTTTGGCCCCTCTCTGGCTTGTCCCTCACTCATCTGGCTGTTGAATGTGTACTAATATCATTTTGGACGACAGACCGAGCGCATGTATTCACACTCTCTTACTTGGCTGCTGTGATTGCGTGTTGACGTTACTGTGAGAGCCGTCTGACTCTTCTGGGAAATGCTTTCATGGTAAGATGTTTCTTCTCACAGGCCGCTTATGTCTCTTGACCTCTTGTGTCTTCTTTCTGTCTGTGATATTTTCTCTGGTTTCCCATCTGGCTCTTCTGGCAAGACTGCTGCTGGGCTTATCCCACACTAACCCTTTTTTGGATGTGTGTAGTTGTGTCCTTGGAGTGCTTACATGTTCTCAGTCATGAAATCAATGACATGAAAGTCTAGCGTAATATGGAGTCCAGATCCTTCTGTTTATTAAACGAGGTTTTAATTGTGTGATAGTATAGTGTTAATATTAAATATTAAATGCCTTTGTTTATGTCCCTAACTTCTTTGTTTACTTGTTACTTCCTGGTTCATGTTTTCAGAGCTCAGTGTATAAAGGACAGACTGTGTTCAGCCTGGCCTGGTCAGCTCAGCTATAGGCAACATTAGACCTCCAGTGTAGTGTTTCACCCACGTGAGTGTCTGAGAGGCATAACTGAAGTCTCTGTGTATTGTGTTGCTCTGCTGGTACATGAAACCAGTGCTAATCACACTTTGGATGTCAGTGGTAAGCCTGATCTGGCCTTCTAACAGTGTTTTCTTTTATTTCACTAAAACCTTAAAATAATTTTTCTTCAAGCTACTACAAAAACAATGAATATGACCCTATCCCACAAAATAATCACTAACGTACACATGAAGCAAATATGGGTCAATCTTTTTAATATTTATTAAGGCAGCAATAACAGTTTCCTTCAATCACAAAGCAGGCAAGTATCATTTTAGAATCAAGTTTTGCTTAAATAGTATAAAATGTTCGACCTCACTCACTAATGGAAAAATGACATCAGCAGTCAAATACAATGTTAAAATAAAACTTGTAACATATATATCAGGTGGGAAAACAGACCCACGCCAATGCTAAATGCTCAACAGTACTCTAAAATCATATCTACCAAATTAAACAAAATAGTTTCAGTTGTTAAACTAAAGATGGCATCTTTCAGAAAATTTTATTTATTGCTGTTACCCAAGAGACAATGCTTCATTCCTTTAATCATATTTCTTAATTTTACATCACACTGTAAATATGGCAGAGTTGTGTTTGAACAGATTCAAGCAGAGACATGTCATCAATCTGTGTCATCACATGTTTACAAAATGGCCAAAATAATAAACAAGCTTTTGCTGTTTCCAGCAGAGATTGTGAAGCCTCGTGAGACCAGATAAAAGCGGTGGAGAAGACAGAGAGGGCAACATGACATTCCCTTTTGGTTTTAAATGTCCTCTCTGTAGAAAATGAAAAACTCAGAAATTATGTTCTCAGTGTGTGTTCTCATATTGTTTATCTTATTTCCTAAACCAAATGTTTTTATTAAATCTGTCCCCACCTTACAGCCAACCGGCCACCTGCAAGCTCATAAAGCGCTAATGTGAAATAGTAGTCTATTGTTGTAGTCTAGACACGCTGAGCCTATAGACCCAGCAATGCAATAGAACAAACATTTAACATGAAATGTAATAATGTCACGTTAGATGCTCAAAATGTGAGCCAGAAGTGTGCCATATTAAAAAGTTACAACTGAAGCTGCTAGGAGTGTAACAAAATAGTCATCTCACGAAACGATACGAAATACGATACGAGGACCACGATACGAAATACTCACGGAACAAAACACACCACCACACATATACGTTCCACTGTTTCCCCGTCTTCCCCCATTTTCGTGCTGAAGAAAAGCGCTACTACTGTAGGCGAGAGGGTCAAAAGCCATTTTTATTTTGTGCGTCCTTGAATTTTATTTCGCCTTTTTTATTTTTTAATTTCATTACACCCCATTTGAAGTTGCACTGCTGTTAGCTCATGTTTTTAATTTCGTTATTTGTTTGTGTTAGAAATAAAAAATAGGAGGGTTCTGATTATTCAGTGAGGCCTAACTTGAACATTTATACCACAACTTCATCATTTAAGGTCAGAGGAACCACTATGAGGTGTTATATTTTTGGTGAAAAGAATAATTTAAAAAATGAAATAAAATTAAAAATAGTTTTTACTCTTATACTTTGGGTTCGCTTACATACAGTACATATTGCCACCTGGGAACTGTTTATCTGTCCCTTTTATTATTCCCAGTAATAGATCTTAAGCATGCCTGCCATAATATATATGGCAGTAAGTGTTCCAGTCAGATGTTGTGTACATACTCAGAATCATGTCGTCATTGCCCTGAGATGATTTTTTGCGATGCTGGTGTGCAGATAAGTGCGTGAGTGACACTTCAAAGTCGGCATCTTAAAGGCCTGATCTTGTGTATCCTTACCCTTGTGTGTTTGTGTGCGTGTGTTTTGGGGGGGTTTGCTTATATTAAGACTGGCTGTGCATGTTTGATATGCTAACAGTGGTAGTCATGGCCCCAGCAGCCTTCTTCATGTCACTGCCTCACTTGCTTTAGAAAACAAGTTTGCACCGTGGATTCTGGTCAAGTTGTATATTTAACAGCCCCAGCTTCTCTCTGCCTCCCTTCTCTCCAATGCCCAGAGCTTAGGAACATCACTGGACTGATCTTTTTTTTTTTCTTTTTTACGAAGTAGGGCAGATAAACAGAAGTCAACAACGGGGTGGTGGGTGGGTTGTTTGTTTTAGAGATAGTTCTTGGTTTGTAGCAGAATTATTCTGGACTGCTTAATCTCTTCAACTGAATTCATTCTTTTTTTAATCTGAGTAAGTGTTTGAATAGACAGCAATTCCCTTGTCCTTGTCTTTTTCCCAGGAAGTGCTCCTATCTTATCCCATCACTCAACTGCCCTTTCAGTGTTATCTCTCCTCTGTTATCAGTTCTTTCAACTCTTGACTACTTCTTATTCCTCTTGCCTGTCATCACTTTACAAAGTCAGTTTATATTTACAAAGCGTTTTCAGCATCCCCCTATCCACACCAGATGCTGAACAAGATGAGTCTCACCCTTTCCATGTACAGTTGAAGCATATTATTCATTGTAACTAATTGGCCCCTTTCTTGTCTTTCTCTGCCCTTCCTCATCCCTATAAATCATCTCTCTCGTCACAGTGTTTCCCAGTGTTTCCCAGTGTTTGATTAGTTAATGCTTCAGGAATTTCCCTCCAATATTGTTAGTGCATCGGGGCTTGTATGTGTTACACATGTTACACAGATGGGCACAAATAAAAATCATCTCAGTGGGTTAATAGCTGCTGTGTTTGCTATATCGTGTCAGTAACGATATGATGCTATGGCTCCATGCATCATGTTGGGTGTAATTAATGTATTCATGTTGAAGTACAGAGCTTGTCAGTCTGCATCAGTTGTGGTCATGTGTTCCGCAGATGACTGCCTGCCAGCAGGTATACAAACTCAGTTGAATGTCAGAACCATGAACCGTTCATCAAGTTGTGCTGCTTTACATTTTGTATTATTATTGCATCAAATTCCTTCTCCTCAATGTTAAAATAAGGAAACTATGTCATGTGTAATCTCTGTGTGAGCTTTGTACAGACTTGCAGGGGGCAATCTGGTTGATGTTTTCTATCTGTTGCCTATTACTTTGACATTGTCTTACGAAGTAAAAAGAAAACACAATAATCTTCTCACACACACACACACACACACACACACACACACACACACACACACACACACACACACACACACCATCTGCGTGTGTTTGTGTCTGATTGAAGCCTCCTCTGGTGAATCTTGGCACCACTTTCTTTGGAAGTCTCATGGAGACGTTTTCTTAGAAACTATAGGGGAATAAGAAAAAACATTAGAGGGATTCTTTATTGAAAGGACTGTCGGTACAGCTGGTTTAGAACTGTTTCTCTTGACTCAGTCTTGCTGGGAAACAACATGTTTTTAGAAATAGTCAGGAAAATAAGTCTGTTTACAGTGAAATCTCAGCATGCCAATGCTGTATTGTCATTTAAAGATGTACGTAACGTAATGAATTGCATCACATGTGTTTTCTTTTGCAATATGTCTGAGAAAGTCAGCAGCATGTTTCAGTGTATTAAAAACGTTATTAATTTTATTTGTACATACATTTTCATAATTGTTGGATTATATAATAATTATATAATAGAGCAGTATAATTTTAGATGGTGCGTTGAGTACATATGTGCTTGTGTGTGTTTCAGGATTGTTGTTTTCCCTGGGTGAAGAGCGAGTGTACAGCAGCGTTGTTCCAACGAGGACCCTTTGTGTTGCCACTGCGCCCATGAGGTAACATCAGGACCTACCACCCCCTTACTACCATCCTAGGTCCATCCATCTCCCTTCCCTCTGACCCTCTCTCCATTGGACCTATCCAGCCATGGGGCAGAAGATCTCAGGTAGCATTAAGTCAGTGGATGTACGAGGAGAACCTTCATATCAGCCTGTGCGCCGTGAATTGCGGGGCCCAGACTTCTGTCGGCCGCCCAGGCTGGACTTATTGCTGGATATGCCACCTGCCAGTCCTGAGACTCAACTACGCCATGCCTGGAATCCTGATGACCGGTCCCTCAATGTCTTTGTAAAAGAGGACGACAAGTTGACATTCCACAGACACCCTGTTGCACAGAGCACAGACTGTATCCGAGGCAAGGTGGGCTACACCAGGGGCCTCCATGTTTGGCAGATTCACTGGCCAGCCAGACAGAGAGGCACCCATGCTGTTGTGGGTGTGGCCACTGCTGAAGCACCTTTACATTCAGTGGGCTATATGGCCCTGGTGGGCTCAGACTCTGAGTCCTGGGGCTGGGACCTGGGTCGGAACAGACTCTACCATGATGGGAAGAACCGACCTGTTTCTACATCAGCACCAACATACCCCTGTTTCCTGGAGCCAGACGAGTCTTTTGTGCTTCCAGACTCTCTCTCAGTAATACTAGATATGGACGAAGGAACACTGAGCTTCATGGTAGACGGACAGTATCTGGGAGTGGCTTTTAGAGGGCTTAAGGGCAAGAGACTCTATCCCATTGTCAGTGCTGTTTGGGGGCACTGTGAAGTTTCTGTTTGCTACGTCAATGGACTAGATCGTAAGTGACGCACATCTGACACACACATACTTAATGATAATATTTAAAAAGCAATTGTACTGGCAGAGGGTTAGGGTTAGATTGTTTTTAGTTAAGCAGATGGGTAATTGTTGGCTGGCACAGAAGGAAAATTTGTTATTTTTCATATTTTTCTTTGGTCATTAGGCTCAACACCAGCTAAGTCCTTCTGTTGTTTATTGCCTGCTGTAGATTTGCATATTGGAGCCACATGACTGGTCAAAACCTTTAGAGCAGCAGGTTCTACACTGTGTTCCAAATTATTATGCAAGTGATATTTTTCTCAGATTTTCCTAAATGGTCAATGCAAATGACAGTAGTATAATTTCAGTCATTACCGTCATGACCCGTTAAGTATAAATCCAATTTTATTGAACAAACCTCCAAATGATAAGACTAAATTTTCTAAACTCAAAATGCACTGTTCCAAATTATTATGCACAGCAGAGTTTCAAAACATTTTATAGGTTGTAAAGAACAGCAAATGGTCATTTTTTGAATGTGCAGTTATGTGAATGTTATGGCGGCCTGTAAAGATTCATAGATTATCTGCATCACTGTATACGCCGCAGTGTTCAAAGCGTGTGAAAAAAGTAGCGGCTTATAGTCCGGAATTTACGGTATATGGAAATTTTGTTACAGGAGGTCAAAATATTGAAATCAGGTTTCTGTTTTCATCCATCAAGCTGATCAAGTGAAGCTCTGTCTTTACAAATTGATATACAGTAATTCCTCACCTATGTGGTGCATGCGTTCCAGAGACGGCATTATATTTATTTTATTATTTATATATATATTTTAAGGCATTATAAACCCTTCCCACACTCCTATAAACACTTCATATGCTCTTAAACATTTTCTACAAAGTAAATTCAAACTTTTACGAAATTTAACAAAAACTGCCGAGCAACACTATGCGCAGTGATCAGCCGTCAATGTGAAGTGGACAAGGAAAGATGCAGGAGGATATAGAACACAGTGCTGTGGTTGGTCGCCTTCCATTCCATCAGCCAATAGTGTGCCGTGTACAATGTCATGTTGGCAAACTTGCGGAAGCGGTACTAGCATTTAGTACTGTGTTTGCATTGTGTACAGTATGGAAAACTGCGACACAGAATTAAATAATTAAAAAAACAGCTCACAGCGATACAGCTCACAGATATATTATATTACATATATTATATTGCCCAGGAGAACAGTGGGTTTTCTCTTGATGTTATAGACTATTCTTTTCAATATTTTTTTGTTTTGTTTTTTTCTCATTTCATTACGTAATATATCTGGTCCAAATCTGGTGCAGTTCTAAATACATTTCACCATATCCCTGGAGTCACCAGGAAGATAAGTGTGTCTGTGTCAGCTTGCCCTTCTTGACGTTCCCTTCTGCCCCGTTATGCTTCTCTGTTAAATGTCATCATTCCAACCAGTAGACTCATCTCAAGCACAACAACCAAGCTAAAGATTGCATCATAGCCTTCAGTTTCCCGTCCTGCATGTTGCACAAAGATCCAGAGCAGGATGGGACACCATGTCCGTGGCTGTCAGCCTTGTCTGTTTGTGCTGGTGGAAAAGAGCCAACCGGGGAGGAATTTTGGAGGATGTCCCAGTGTGCTCAACGTCTGGCCATGCGTTGTGGGAAATGTTGGGACGGTGTTGAAAGGCCTGTATACAGTAGAAAATATTTGTCGAAGATACGAATGATCATCATTGTCACATGTGGTTTATACCGATTTCTTCCTAGGTTGATTCTAATGTAGGAGACAAAATATGTTTAGAACATTGAAATTGGTATCTAAGATGCATCAGCTATTTTTATATCAACACTAAATTTATGTAGAATTACCGTCTCAAGGCTCTTTGTCTCTGTAAGCCAGTTATCTTGCAGCAGATATGATCACATCCCATGTGTTCTTGGGTAGTGGTGATTAATAATGGTCAGAAAAGAGTTTTGCCTAACACTATAATTTCAGAGTGAGCCTTACCAATTTCAGATAAAAGCTTGTGACTGGATCATGTGTCTGCCTGTAAAATTGAAATTACCCAACCCTGATTTGTAGTTATTCTTGAAAGCAAACTGGCCTGAGGTGCAGCATCTGTCAGTTGTTTCCTTTACTAATGAAGGTTTTTCCCCTTTTTCTTCTTTCTTATTGTAGCTGTCAAAAAGAGGCAGGCTACTGATGCATTATACATTACACCTTTTGCTATTATACACTCATGTATTAGGAGATGTATATACTGCCAGTTGAGAAATGAGGCCATGAGTGTGCAGAGCCTGTGTTCTTACAGAATGCAAATGAGATTACCATAACACATCAGGTTTCAGACACTTCAAATGCATGTGACGTAGAGTGATATCAAAATGTGTGGCGGTGATGACAGTGTTCCCCTATTCCCACATCTTGCTTCCATATGTTCTCTTGCAGCAGCCTAAAGAGCACTTTGTTCGTTTTCTGATATTTTGCTCTTATGCTTCTCTTGTCTTGTAGTCAATTCACATTTTTCTCTTCTCCTGCATGCTTCAACGCTGCTCCAGCTTATATGGTACAGCACGGAAAGCAAGAAGAGTATTATATCTGAACATCCTTTATGCAATTTTCTTATCTTTCCATATCCTTCCGCGCTTTTGTCCTAGAAACAGTAAAAATCCTAGTTCTCATACCTGGACCCCTTCAGACTTGGTATAAATATTCTTTCTGAGAGGTCCAATCACAAGCGGACAGCTCAAAGTACAACTGCAGGTGGTCAGGACGCATGTGACGACTTTCATTTACATGTTTCAACGCAAATGTGTCCACAGGATGCACTAATGTCCATTGATTCAGCTGTTGATGCTCTGACCTGCCACAGTTTCACAATTAACAGACTGAAGTATTATTACACTTCTCTGTGCATATTTTGATTTGTGAGCACTGTCACAATATCAGCAGAGATCGCCACATAATTTGATTTTCCCAATGGGTCAACTCTTACTCCATGATAGAGCTGTGCACAGCATGTTGCCCCTCTTGACTCAGCTCTTTCCTCTTTTCAACGCTCACTCCCTGTGACTCACACAAACATTCTTCTTCTTCTTCTTCTTCTTCTTCTTCTTATTATTATTATTAAGGAAACATAATTATTGTTAAAGTGGTTAAAAGCAGCATAATGAATGGTCATCTCAAGAACAAAAACAAATTCAAATAGAGGGGCGTGTAAGGCAATTACAAGTGGTGGCTAATTCAGGACACATTTTAATAGCAGTTGTGAACAGACAAGCTTGGAGCTGCCCACTCGTGATCTCAGGGCGGATGGTTACGCCAGATCTGTTCGGGGCAAATAAGTACAAGACAGTGGGGTTGCTCGATCTTGTTGACCTTCCGTTCCTGGAAAGCCATCTTTTTCTCTCCACCACAACAAGCACAGTTGGCAACAAGCTGAGCCGAACTCATTTACACATGAACAAGACAGACCAGAGAGGAGGATGGGTTTTTACGCACACTCTACTGACGTGACTGTGCTCCACCTTTTGCAAATGACCCTTATTTGACTCCAGCTCCTATTGTGTACTATCTCCTCCCCGTCGTCTTCTCTTCACTGTCTTTCCTCTTTTCCTTCTCTTCCTTTTCAACACTAATGCTTTCTTCTAGTGTTTACTCTCTGACTTGTGGTGGCAGTTGCTGTGGAAACAGTTTAGCTGACTTTTTGTTGGGTGGGTGGTTAATTGTTGATTAAGCAGCTTGCTCACTAGTTTCTTGGCCTAGGCCATGCACTGAGCAAATGGGATGTCTTAGTCCAGAGCCACTAGCACTATTTACAGCATAGAGGCATTCTGTAATGTGAGGACTGATTCAAGACTTTACAGGAAGCATTAAAAACTTTTGGCTTGTTAGAAAGAATACAATGTGGTAATGGAATATGTGGCAGCAGATACAGTATATTTTAGAGGCAAAAATGTAACATGAACACATTAGGAGGTTAAAGGGATGTTGTTAATGGGGTTATTCATTAATGGTTTTGTGCTGTTATATTGAAATAAAGCCATAGTGGATAGCCAAAACCACGAATAGCCTTCATATGATTCACTGGCTGCTGATTTAATTATTGCACTTATTGAAATACGTGAGTGTGTGGAAACTTCCCAGCATACACTTGGGTAATAAACAAATCTGCTATTACAGCTTTCTTGTTTTGTTCATTGTGCTGTTACTCATTAGTATTTATTAGTGAATGTGGTTAGACCATGAGATGTGTCCACAGTTGGTGAGGTTCTATCAAATGCACAGGGTTGTGCATGGAAGGTGCAGTGTACTGGGAATTCAGAAATCATGTCTTCTCACGAGAGGGAATCCTTCTATTCGGACACCTGTAACTTTAACTTAGGTACAGGATACAATATGCACTGCTCTGCCTCCCGCCGGCTCACTTCATTGCTCTGCTCCAATTTTCTTTTTTATTATACAGTATATCAATGATCTAATTCTGTCCATCCTGAAATACATCTCTCTCCACCCCTTTCTACCTCCTTTGACCTGTCTGTGCACAACATATTGGCACTGAAGGTGTATCCAGACCTTAAGGGTCTATGTGTAGACACATCCACTCGTCATCTTAAAACTAGGTCAGGCAGCCCACCAGCTTTATGCTAATCTATTAGATGTACATGGCTCTGCAACCTTCGCCTGTTAACAAGGTACATCACGAGTGATGTAAGCATTGCCTGATGAGTTAGTGGGATTTAAAAGAGTAATTTGGTACATGTGCCGAAAAGATGGACATGTCTTTGTACATATTCAGTATAGGACTGGGTTGTAGCATCTCTCATGGTGAGCTCATGTCTATGCAGTGCACACATACCCTCAAATTCATTAGGCTATGGTCATGTCAGTGAATGAAACTGGAAGGTAATTCATCGGTTGCCTACAAACCACCTATCTCACATCAGTGAGGGCAGACTCACTGACGCGGTGCGATCCCGGAATTGCCCTCCTCCCTTTCCACCACTTTGTTCTCGATTGAGTGTCAGGTGGGTGTACGCAGCAGCCAGACACTCAGTCGTCTTTAACCACACTCTCCCACACTCTGTCTTCTTTCATGTCTCTGTCAGAAACTCGTCTCTGGCCATTAAAAAGGCATGGGTGTATGAGAGTAAAGACAGAGAGTAGGGATAAACATGTGACTGAAGGGTGACACAGATATGTAGAACTGCTCCAAGATACCGAGTGTGAACAAACGATTAAACGTACTTGCTCTTTCAGGGCTTTCATGTGTGAACGATGACACACAGGCTGTGAAGGAGCCACATTGGCTTCTTCTTCTTCTGTGGCGTTTTGTGGCAGCTGGCATCCAATTTGTTGCATTGCTGCCATGGTCATTACAGCACATCACATCACAACTTTCCCATTTGTTGTCTCTTACAATCGGCGCGGAGGGTGCTGGGGGCCTATTCTATCTTGGGTCCCCACGGGGGGCCACATTGACTATGTCTTTTGAAGATGACAATGTTCCTGTAACGTGGCTTTGATAATGCTTTAATGTGCGATGCTTTAATGTGGTCGTGATGACCTCATACACTTCGCAGACACACAAATGTATTATACAGGACAGGATTCAGAACACTGAATACACAGAAGAGAGAAGACAAGAGAAAAGGAGAAGAAAAGTTGAAACAGAAATCGGTCAGGGATTTGTCGGCCTGCGGAGCCAAAGTCAAAAGTCAAAAACTACATTCGTAACAAGCAAGAACGGCCGCTTGACTTTAGCTCCTTGGAGCCACTGTGGGCATGGAGCAGTCGAGGTCAAGCACACCAGCCAGTCTTAATGACCATCGTGCAGGTAAGGTCAATCAGCTTACAGACTTGATGGAGCTTATTGGGGGTTTGAAGCTTGTCGACTCAAACGTAGATCAAGTAGAAGTTCTTTGAGGCACATTTCAAACGTTATACGCCGTGTTTGAGGATATACAAGCTACACTCACGGCCCAGCGGTCTGAAACTGATAGACTAAAAGACCAACAGGATTGGTACAAACCAAGAGCCATGACTTTCAAGACCTTTGTGGAGGACACTGAAAACTGGTGCAGTGCAGTAAAGAAGAGGGCATGGAAGGTAACAGTTGACATCAGACCAGAGGATATCTCAAATTTCAATAAAGAGACTCTGTCATGGTGGAGGGGGACATTCAGTTGCCTCTTCAAGAATTACAGGATCTATGGCGCATAAGCGAGAAAGAGCAGACCGGGCGACCCTGACGGCACGCCTAGAGGCTGTAAAAAGGACGCAAGTGTTGGAAGCTGAAGGTGCAGAAGTTGAGACCAAATTAGAGCGGCAAAAACAGTGGCTGGAAGCTGAAGCTAAACGACAAGAACGGCAGCTGAAAGCTGAGGCAGAGAGGCGAAAACGGCAGGTAAGAGCTAAATTGGAACAGCTTGAGTTGGAGGCAGCCTGGCAGAGTCTGGCGCAAGACTTAGGGTACAGGAAGAACCTGAAGAATGTGACACCAAGGAGGGACGTACTCACAGTAATGTCACGCTTTAGGCTAGCCCCATGGGAGGAAAGTGCTAAGCTTACTCCAACTGCAGCTCAAGAAGGACACTACAGTGTGCTCCAGTAGTAGATGCACACAATGAGGATGAACTTCATCATTATAGCCATTCACAGGCAACAAAGGAAGGAGATATGGGTGAAGCTATACAGTTGCTTGCAAAGCAACAGACAAACTCTAACCTCCCTCCTAGGGGATTCTTCATCCCTCAAAGGTGACCCTGTCGCTTACACATCCTTTATTAGGGCATTCAAACATGCTGTGGGTGACAAACCCATTAGTTTGTCACAGCAGGTGTTTGTTAGTAGAGGAATGGAGAAAGATTGTATATCGTATACATACCACAGAAAATCAGACGTACAAAGTCACATAGTCGACTTCAGTGATCTAGCAAGCAAGGTGGAAGATGACAATGTTCCTGTAATGTAGCTTGAATAATGCTACATTATATAATGCTGGTCTTGACGACCTCATACACAGTCACATTGATGTGTATATATAGGACAGCAGTCAGAACACACCGAATCAGGAATCGGTCACGGATTTGTCAGCCTCCGGAGCAAGACAGTGAATTAACATGCGATCTACCAGAGCGATTAACTTACACGAGACATCAGCAGAGTCTTAGGTTCTCTTCGTTGTCAAGCTTATTGCTAGAAAGGCTGAACAAAAGTAGTGGTGGTAATTGTTATAATTGATGACAATTTAAGAAGAAAAAGGACTCGACTTACGCAGGCAACTGGATTTGTTCGGGTTGCCTCCGTACATCAAGTACTTTTTTTTTCAAGTCACCATGACCTGGATAACGGAGAACCTTCACAGAAACGTGACAGTTGGATAAGTACAATTGGAATCATTGCTACTACAGGCTGCTTTTCATAGTTACACCATACATCTATTGGTTTCAGCCTGAAAGCACATATAATTTAACAAATACATAAATTATAAATGTTAGTGTTGTGCAGAGGTACCTCTAAAGAATATATGAAATTAATATTCATGAACTTCATTGTTGCTTAACATAATTCTTTGTGACATTGCTGCTGTTCCCTGTATTGTGGTGATATGAGCCTTCAAAAATACATATAGAGGTAGAGAGGCCAGAGACAAGATAAAAGCCTGAAACTGATCCTTGTCTGTTCCCACTGGATTGCTGCTCCACATCCTATGCGAAAGCCCTGTTTCCACCTGGTGTCAGCCTGTTGTACCAGCTGATGGATAGTGAGTACTTCCTGTTGGTGCTTATCAAACTGTCGACGCAGGAACACTAGTCACCATGGGCAACCCTTACCATGGAGACCAGTTTGTGCCTACAGGGACTGGTTGGTTTTCAGGACGTTTTGTAGAATCACCTCTCTCATGAGAGCAATGTCAGAGATGCTATCAGTCTTGTCAGACTTTCCCATAATTTCCTGTTTGGTGTTGCTGATGGTGGCAGCTAGATTGCTTAGTAGTTGTAAACATAGTCGATATTTCACAGGAAGCGAAACAACAGTTGATTGATGAATCCTAATCTAATGAAGTTATTCTTTTAACTATATTTGGGGAATATACGACACTCACCATATTTTTGGAATCGAGGCGATAGTACGTGTACTAGAACATGTAGAAAACCACTCTGTAAAAGAGCGTCTTGTTTTTTCTGTCAACCTCAAAGCAACATTTGGTTAACCAACTGAACCAGTTAACCAGTTACAGCACAAGGAGCATTTCTACTTATACAATGCATTTACTGTGTACATCTTTGACTATACACTCCCAGCACAGAAAGTAGCTGGCTACCATGGAAACTGCATAAATGTGGGGGCTGTACTGATGAGCAAGTGATATGAGGGTAGACTGAGTGATGGATGCTGTCATGTCCAAACAGAGAGTACATCTATCTTTGGGGGCTCATTTGTACCATAGAAGCTAATTGTGCAGCATGTGTATGTATGTGTGTATGTGTGTGTGTGTGTGATCTCGGGGCCCCTCTGTTTATGACTGAGTTCACACACTTGGAAGGAGGAGGATGCATGGAGACATGACTGCACTACCAGCTGTATCTGTCTTGTAAGCTAATGTTTTCAAGAATGAATCTGCCAGTGGAGGCAGGGTAATAGGCGGTAGTGGGATCTGATGTGCTTGCCCTTCTGTGTGTTTCTCTCGCTGTTTCTGTAGAATTATCAGCTGTAGTGTCTCATTGCATATGCCACTGCACACTGTTTGCCTGCAGTCCAAGTTCATTCAACGTGTGACTCTGAGTTGGGCTCTTGCCATGTTGATGTGGCTACTAATTAATCCACAAATGGCCAAATGATTCTGATTCCAGTCCCCACCAGAGATAAGCTCCTGTTTCCTTTTAGTTCTGTTTATATGTTTACCATTCAGCAGTCATGTAGCCACAAGGGCATCAGTTCATGCCCAGAGGACTGCCCGAGGTCTCTCAGGAGGCTCTGTCTGCCCTGGTTGTGTATTTACCTCATATTTGTCTGGTACAGGGTCTCGGTCTGTGGTAATGTGGCGCAATATTAATAGACTGGAAAGAGAAATGGCTTTAACAGTCACAGTGGAGGCCTTTTGGGCTTGATAGGCTTGTCTGTGCATATAAATGTGTGTGTGAATGCATGTGTGTTTGTTCAAACAACCCCTTCATCTGCAGTATTTTTTTCTGTATGTGAACAGAATCAGCAAAAATCCTGCAGTATAAAAATATTAATTACAAATACTAGACGGAACATGGGACACAAGCATCGCTGAAAGAGAGGCTGAGTGCATGCTGAACACAGAGGCAAAATCCCACTCATAACCTTGGCGCTGTCATGTACTGATAATCAAGGCCTCTGCCCAGGAAAAAAACATTAAAACATTGGTTCAATCAATAAATTACAGCTTTAAGTTCACACATATGGTTGCCGAACTTCGCTTATTTTCACAACAGTTGTGTTATGGTCAGGCTAGTTCATGGAAACTGCAACTAATTCTTTTATTCGATTGGTGGCCTGTCATGTATTATGTGTGTTATATGCACATATGCATGTGTAAATACCCCTGACCATGTCCTTCACAGTGTGTAAATAGACTCTGAGCAGCAGGAAAGCTGCTCCAGCAGATGGTTCTTCCAGGTGGAGCAGCTTGACATCCATAAAGGGGCAGCAGCAAAGAGTCTTTTTGTCTGACATACATAGACAACCGTTGGCTCCAAAATCAGTGGGAGGGAAAATGTCATGTTCCATTGGCACAAACTGATGACATGTCAAAGAAATGTGAATATTTTTATATTCCAATTGCCATTAGTATGCAAGTACAAGCACGTGTGTTGGAAGTATAATCACAGTAGCAGTGAATATGTGTAGAACAGTGGAGAGAGTAAGGGATTTTTCAGATATTGGCTCATGGCTTGAGGCTGCATTAGCTGCTATTATCATAACATAAACAAAGCTTTCAGTGGTTGACTTCCAATGTGAGTAATGGCGGCTAAGAAAGAAGTAAGAATAGTTCTGCTGCATCAATCGTTATTAATGTTGTACTGAGTGCAGTGCCAAGTAAGTGGAGTATTATGTGAGCAAATCCCTATATCAGTGCATTTTAAAAAAATAACATAACTATAAAGTTATTTTAAAAAATATTTTAAACATTTTATTAGCTGTATATGACTAACCCTGTATCATCGTGAAATAATGAAATCATGTGAAAACAACGCTGTAAAACGTATTATTATACAGCGTTACAGTCAGAACTGTGAATCACTTGAAATTCAGCCACTTGAATAAAAGACGTTTATATAGTTTAAAACGTTGTAACAGCAACTTGTGCTGTAATTGGCAACACTGATAAAACTGCTTCACTTGAGGGACCATCCATCGAGAAATATTGACAAATTGACTTTCACTCTCGCGCTGGCTAAGACTACACAACCAGAAATCACTTCCTTACTGCTCTAATGGTTCCAGCCTTTCAGTCAATTTCACTGCTGCTGATGGGGGAAAACAAGTTTTTCTTTTAAACAGAATGGAAGGGTTTTCTGAGTGAAACACTCCATAAAGAAATGGTTTTGTATTGGTGCTCAGACTCTTATATTGGCTGAAGCCTGATCTGTAAGTCAGCAGTATCAGAGTAGCAGTATTTCTGATACTGGTGTCAGTATTGTAATATCTCTAATATGTTGACACTCTTAAAGCTTGTGCTCACTTGCTGGCTTCTAACCGTGTCTCTTGTCTCTCACAGCTGAACCCCTGCCCCTCATGGACCTGTGCAGACGAGTAGCTCGCGTGGCTCTGGGCAGAGAGCGCATCCATCACATCGACACACTCCCACTGCCACAGACTCTAAAGAACTACCTCCAGTATCAGTGACCGCACACACACATGTACACGCACATGCACACACACACACACACAGATTCCTCCAGATGGGAAGAAACTTGAAGCCCACATGCTTTTATTGTAACCAGCCTCCAAGCTGAACTTAATCATAACCATCAGACATCTGCTGAGGATGTGGCCTGTGACACTCAACTTCAAACAGGTGGTGAAGATGGTGCTGCAAGTGCAAGTGTTTACACTAGTTGGGGATTTTCCGTTTTGGATGGTTTTTTTTGGGGTTTTTTTAATCTCCCGGTTTCCAGCTTTTTTATGATGTTGCTGACTGCTGTTTTTCTTCAGGACAGATAACTGAAAGGAAGAGAGTGACCGATTAAAAGAGAAATATTGCAATTCAGTTTCCTGCTAATCTCATATGACTTCTGAGCGTATGTCCTCAGTCACACAGGCCTTCTATGCTGTGATTCTGGGTGACTGTTTACCCAAGACACTCTATGAACGCTTCCTCAGAAACATATTGGTTTGTATATTTATATTTCCACCAACACAGCAGGCTCTTGTGGAGACGCCTGCAAGCCACAGGAGCGAGCGAACGAGAAGCATGAGAGGGAGAGAGAGAGGAAACCGACAAACTGCTCTGTTTCTGTTAGTGTATACACAGTGTGAACAGGTGTCATGAGAAACAAAACCTACACTCACTGTAGTGAAGAGACAAGTCATTGACAGGTTGGCAGTTACCATCAACAGCTAAACACACACTCTCCATCACACACACTTTGATTTGAAGACTCCCATCATGTCTAGTCAACGTGAGGACCACACCTGCTGTTGTCAGCTCTCGAGCTCTGGTAATGCTGATTGAGATTGATCTGAAGGAGAAGCTTTGTCTACGACTGCTAATGTGCCTGCTTTGAGACACACGCACACACAGCACATGTCCAACCCTCAACAAATTTTAAATGCTGCTTTTTCTTTTTTTTTCTGTCTTACCCTCGTGGATTTTTAAAATTCCAGATTTACTTTCGATCGTTATGGACTCGAGATTGTTTTTAATGTACTTTTTTTTCTGCGGGACTGGATGTCTTTGCACGTTTGGTGGAAGAATGTGCTGCCATGAGAATCTTTTAAATGTGAATAAAAATAAACTTAGTTAAACTCTCGCTGCTTTCCTACGTGTGCTTTTATTATTAAATTCCAGGACTGTGTGTTTACTCCTCAGATAAGATAATATAATCCTGCAGCGCACGCTCATCAGAACGTTAACAGTGTGACTTCATGTGGTAGTGTGATAGTGTGACTGGCTGGACGTCATGACACAGGACCTGTGTTCATTAGCTACAAGACATCAAACTAAACAGAAACGTCGATTAGATAGTGTCATGGAAAATCAGTCCCGATAGAGGAGACGTGCAGTTTGCTCCGGTCTACGACCGTGGCTGCTGTACACAGCATACAGTGCTGTTCAATAATGCAGGGAGCAGCCTTTTAAAGGATTATCGAACAAGCCTTAAAGTTGAAACTAATGACTTGTTTGATTTGGTTAAAAGTGACTTGGCTTTGTGTGGCTCTTTCCCTCTGCCTCCTCCACATCCTGCTAACTACCTCTCTCTGTCACTCTGCCGTGCTGGGGCTGTTCCCATCACACCGCTGCCTCACCGGCTTCACTGACAGTGACTTATGAGTGAATGAACTGTTCATGTCAATGTCCCGGCTGCTGTTTGTCTCCCCGATCCTCTGCCTATTGCCTACGATTCCTCCTCCTCTCCTCTCCTGTGATATACAGTACATATCCATTCATGGAGAGCGGCACAGTGTGCAGAGGAAGAGATGGATGATTGGAGCTCTGTCCTGTGTTACAGACACGGACAGAGATCCATAATTTATGGATCTAACCTTTTTTTTTGTCTTTCCTCTGGATCGCACTCTGAGCTCTTCACAATTGTTTTTATACAACGGTGTTGCTACATTTTAATTTGAAGGAACGTGACATGTTTTCCTGTTATTCAAAATTTGAAATAATAATAGTCGACTCGGACCCAGACTCATTTACACAAACAGGGACAATGATGGACACTCTCCTCATGAGACATTCATGCTTGTCCGCTCTTGTACTGCGACAGTCCCAAAAGAACACCGGACCTTAACTGCTTACTCAGCATTCGTCCAGACACTGCTCAGCACTCGTGTCAGGGCTGATGAAGAAATGCTGCACTGTCCTTGACCTTACATGGTTTGTTTTGGCTTCTGTACGCACGACCTCTCTCACTAAGGGTCATTTATATCTTCTGTGACCTCAAACCTTACTGTAACTGGTGGTACAGAACTCATCAATACGCACAAACACATAACTCTGGAAAATAACAGTAAGACGTGAGTTTTACTGTGCATTGGCACTTGTTTCAATCAAAGGAGCTGTATATTTTCTATTCTATAAGCAACTTTCCTCTCAGATCTAACTGACGCTGGAAGGAAGAGTCAGTTACACCTGTAGAGATGCAGCTGGCTGCTGTCGAACGGCAATGAGTGAAAGTGAAAAAAAAAAGGTGGTAAATGGAAAAAAAGAGAAGGTGATGGTGGAACAAGTGCAGGAATGAGGGCTATTTTCAGCTCAGCCTCGCTCTCTTTTTTTCCCTCCAGCATCTGAGAAGAGATAAGGCGATGGCGCTACTTCCTGTTAGATGAAGGGAGGGAAGCTTCAGAGGAATCGAAAATAAAACACACAGAGGCACAGCCCTCGGCTCCACTGCAGTCTCTCTCTCTCTGTCTGTCTGTGGAGGACACTGCAGCTTAATGAGCAGAGAGATGGTCAGAGGGTTGAATTCTGCCTCTGACAGGAACGACTCCTGTGCACTACCTTCATAGGCCATGTGAAGGTCTGCATGAGTCAGGCTCTTATCTCAGAGGCACACATACACACTGCAGGCTGCAGGGGAGCTCAGTGTGAGGCCCGTCATAACAGTGTGCTTCATCTGGCTCTGTCTCCCTCCTCTCCCCCATCAGTCTGCATCTCAAACATCTCCACCTTTAAAAAAAAAAACCTGTATACGTATGGTTTCTGTTGAACAAAGGTGGAGCAGAGTTTGGAAGATGGTTGCCGTTTTTTAAAAATGTTCCCCCGTTTTTTTATTTTTTTTATTTTTTGTTGTTGAAAAGTGCGAGGTGTAAAACAAGTGGGAATGAAGTTCCCATCCGGTGCTTGTTAATATTTTCCCTGGGTTCCAGTCAGACCTCCTGCCTGTTATCTCAACCTTTTCAAATGTCACCCGCTGCCTATTAGGCAAAAATAAATCGCCTTACTCCAAGGGGACGGCTAAAATTAGTGATTACATATCCACCGGCGCACAAATGCACCTTGGTTAATTACTGGCCACAGCCTACAGGCAGCACAACTGTGTCTCACCTATGCATCGGCACATTTGTGTATCTAATCATTTTGGGTGTGTGTGTGTGTGTGTGTGTCTGCATGTTCATCAAGCCGCAGGCCTCTCTAAACCTTCATATCTGTGAAAATGTGCACTAGCCCCCACTGCCTCTTATAGTTATATAATACATATAAATATGCATTCAGCCAATCATCAGCTGTCAGGTTTTAATGGATCTGTTGAAACAAAACAAATCTACATTTGTCCTGAATGAGAGGAACGGGGGTGGGGGTGGGGGTGGGGGGGTGGACACTCACATCCACCTCTGATGCTTGTCAGGTTTCACTTGAACACACATCATTCAATCATATGATTGAATATGATATGAAGGAAGCTGCTAAGTGAAATCTCCCAAACTTCTATATGATACCAAATGTCCCACATGACTCAAAACTTGGGATGGATTTAGGATTTGCTACATTGTTGCTGCCACCCTCTGGTCACATGTAGTTACTACAACACGTAAACCCAGACTGAGTTGGCTCATGCATTGATATACTTCCAAGACACTTCTCTCGTGTTGGCCTCATAATGAGAGCAAAGTGGATTAGTGTGTCCTTGACAGTGAAGTGTTGTGGTGCTGCCGACCAGTGGAGTGTGAGGTGCAGCCACTGCTCCCTGTCCTAACCAGACGTGTAATCCCAGGCCTGGAGGAGGGATGTTTATGGGCCGAAACCAAAAGCTGTGAACATGCAGGAAAATCCAGCTGTAAGAGAAGAAGAAGGAAAAAAACAGATCAGTTCAGCTTGTTTCATCAGAAGCTGCTTCTAAAGCCAAAGAAGAAAAAGAAATAAACCATCAGACCCTGAATTGGTCAATATCACTTTATCAGAACAGTGAAAGGTCATCATCAGTGTGTCGGCTCCACAGACTCCCACAGCTTCCCTCTTCTGCTTCAGTGGAAGAGGTGATATTGAAATGACTGAAATGACCATGATTACACAACGATGGTTACAACAGACAGCTGCGTTAAAGCTCCAAGGGAATAGTTGGCTGATTATTTATTGAATATGTTTTTAATTATCATCATTTAACACTGTTGCTACGTAATCCAGATGAGTTGAATGTGAACAGAGCGGCTGCATCAGCCTAGCTGGCAATTTCAGAAATTCTGGGAAAGTTCATGAACTAAAATAATTTAAAGTGGAATTTAAAAGGAGCAGCGACACAGTTTGAAATCAATGCACAGGCGGCAGGAACAATTTGTCGTGGTGATGATGAGGCTGAATACTTGGAGGGGATACATCCTTTCAAACATTTCTTTTTTTTGTCGAGGCAGCAGATTCTTTCTCTTTTGTCGGACACTTTCAGAGACATTTCATTGATTTCAGAAAAGTTGGCGCCCTTCACACACTTTGCTCACTTGAAAACGTCCTCTTTGTCCTTGGAGCGAAGCAGCTTCAGCACTATTGATCGCGGGCGTCCTGTGGGATGGTGTTTTTCTATGCAGAGGGCTCTCTCTCAGTTTCAATGAGTTTAGGGTCAGTTCTGAAGGGGCCATTAAGAAGTTTTCGTTTTCACTTGATCTTGTTGCTGGACCAGGTTTCTGGAATTCCATTAATTTAATTATGACATTGCTTTTCCTGGACTGTTTTCCCAAGTAGTTTAACTTCATAAACAGGATGTTAAACAGAGGCTTGGTTTCAGATGAGGCCTTGATTCCCCCATGTGATTTTCAGTGAAGTGGTTTTTAGGTCATCCGGGGTCAACCCTGAAAAAACTGCTGACTGGATCCGTCCTTGTTTGCAACATCCCGAGAGGATTAGTGGAGCCAACAAAAAGACACATGCTCCTTCACTGCTGCTGAAATAAGTCTTACAAATAAAATTTCTGTTGCTCAAGAAGCTGATGAAACCTTGATTTGCTAACAACTTTGTCCTCTTTGGACTTTTTCCATTTCATAAGTCCCAGTGGGCAGAGATGTTGTAGGGATGTTACGCACACAGTAAGAGGGCTGAGTCAGAAAGAGCCAAAACCCATATATATATATATATATGTATATATATATATATATATATATAAATGACACGTAACTATCTTTATATATATATATATATAAAGCACTCATCAATCCAGGTCACGTTCTGCCATCCATGCACAAAAAGGCCAGACTGTGCTGGTTTGGGACTTTTTCCGCTGGGCACAAGCGTTGTGGCTGAACTTTTCATATCCTGCTCACACCAGTGCATCTCTCTGTGACAGTCTGCTATTACGTGAAAATATCACAACAGCTTGTATTATTTGTTGTGGAAAGCACCTCCGCTCCTTGCTCTGGTTCACTGCCCGTGTTTTTATTTCCCTGCTCATCTCATAGCCCCATACCCTATTCCAAAAGTTAAATTACTGTAAGGTTTGGCTGAGAGAGCTGATCAGCCTGTGTGTGTGTGTGTGTGTGTGTGTGTGTGTGTGTGTGTGTGTGTGTGTGTGTTTATTGGTATAAATTACTAGAGCCTCAAATTCCCTTAGCTGCCTTCGTTGAGCTTCCCCTTTCGGGTTTTCAAGGTTGCAATTAAGGTTTTAACATCTATGCTGTCTCACGGCTTTGGAGTGCAGGGCAACATAACAAATCATCTACACAGACATGAGTGGAGTCTGTTTCTGAGTCATGCTAGTTGATTATTCATATACTGCTGAAGGACAAAGGTGATAAGTATACATATACACAGTTATACTGTGGTGTGTGCAGTGGTGTAGTTTGTCAGGATTTTTTTTTGCAGAATGAATTAGTGTTTATTAGTGTGAATTGAGGGTAAAGAGGGATGAAGTTAATAAGACCCACAGCATTTCCAGCTCAACCCAAAGTTTTAGAACATGTTTGATTTGATTCCTTTACGCAGAGTTACAGGGCAAAAGACAGAGGACAATGAAACGCACAAGGCAGGGCTGAAAAACAAGGATCTGTGATGTAGTCAACATCCACTAGATGGAGACATTCTATTGCCCAAACGCTTATGATCTCGGTGAGCTTCATGATGTGGAGCCAGCAAAGAGAGGAGTTATTCATTTACTGCACAAAGATAATCCGATGTTACAATAAGAATTAAAAAACTTTATATTTATACTTAAGTTTAAATATCCCTGTGAAGATATGTGCATTAGATGAAGATGACAGTGTACTTGCCAATTTAAATTCTTCTTACAACGGATTCATCATTTGAACAAAGGACTGATTTAAATCAGAAATGAGATGAACGTGTTGATGTGTGAATGGTTAAAAAAGCATGATATAATAATAAAGAATAGAAAAATAATATCGTGAATTCTCCTCAGCATAGTATAGTAGGCTATGTCTTCCAAATTATGAAAAAAACATAGTATAATTTTGTAAAGTTGTGAGACAATTTAGTGGTATTTTTTTTTGTGGATACTTTAAGTGGCACAAGAGGTCAGTATTTGAGTATTTGAGTATTTGAGTATTTGAGTGGGTGTGGCAAAGAGAGAGAGAGAGAGAGAGGGTGAAACTGGCTTTGATTAGGGGATCAGCATAACAGGTGTTTCCTTTGTCTCAGTGGTGCCGGAGAAATGTTTGCCTCATCAGTGCTCAGATCAATGCTCAAATGACAACAGAGACGGCACTAGTATGTGATTTATTTACTACTATTTATTGATATAATTCATTTGGCTTAAATAAAAGGTCAATGTGTACTTATGATTTGTTTGGTTAAAGAGAAGCCTGCAGTAAAAGAAAGCAGGTAATGTACTCTAACCAAAGGTAATGAACATAAGAGATTCTGGTCCACTGATTAAACAGACTTATGATTTAGGCTCTGGCTGAAGAGGGGAGAGAGGTGGGGGCAGTAGAATGCCACTTGGACACAGACCAGGGTCTGATCAGCCTAGGTAGGGTCACCTGGATGAGGGTGTCTGTTGTGAGACCCAAAACACCCAGTGACTCCAGGACACTGATGATGTGTCCACGTTAGGGAATCAGAAGATGTTTCTGAAACTGAAATACTCTGGAGTACCAGTGACAACCAGGAACAGACTTGGTGACGACCACGTAGAGTGTGGTGACATCTGGAGAGACAGAGGACAGCTGGAGAGACGTCAACCCAGGGTGGGTAGGGTTGACCCCCCCCCCACAAGAAGCATCATTTCTCAACAACCCGCAGGACCCCCAAAGCCAGCAAGCTCCTGCAACAACTAGCTGTGCCCCTTCAGCCCAACCAAGGGTCCAGTGGCCCCAGTCCTCAAAGAGAACAGAATGGAAGCAATTTGATGAGTATGTGGATCAAATCCTGGAAGTAACAGCCAAGGGGGATCTGGATCATCAGCTGAAGATGATAACCACCCTCATAGTGAACATCGCAGCTGAACGTTTTGGAACAGAGGAACCCACGCATGCACCATTGACATATTCCCCAAGCCACAGAGCTAGGAAGATCCAGCGCCCAGGGAGCTGTTGAAGAGGCAGTACAAGACAGCAGGAGGAGTTGAGAGAGCTGGCCTAGCAGACCTAAGAGCAATCCTAAGTAAACAACTCGTGACCCTGTGGAGGGAAGAGTTCCACAGGAGGAGGCGGAAAGAGACAGCCAGGAGGGCAGCTTTCCTGGCCAATCCCTTCAAGCTGACCAAGCAGCTCTCCTTGCTCAGTGTGGAGAGCAGAATGTTCTTCAGCATTGTGGCCAAGGGACTTTCCAACTTCCTGTTGAGCAATAAGTACATTGACACGTCTGTGCAGAAGAGAGGAATACCCGGAGTCCCCGGTTGCCAGGAACACACAGGAGTGGTAACCCAGCTCATCAGGGGGATGAAAGAGGGCAGAGGTGACCTGGCTGTACTGTGGCTGGATCTCACCAGCGCTTATGGCTCTATACCCCATAAGCTGGTTGTGGTTGCACTGGAGAAACATCATGTACTCCAGAAGGTGAAAGACCTCATCCTGGACTATAACAGCAAGACCAGCCTGAGAGTCTCCTCTAGCCAGCTGGCATCTGACTGGCACCAGCTGGAAGTGGGCATAATCACTGGTTGCACCATATCAGTGGTCCTCTTCGCGCTGGAAATTAACATGCTGGCCAAGGGAGCTGAAACAGAATGCAGAGTTCCACTAGCAAGTCGGGAATAAGGCAACTACCCATCAGAGGCTTCATGGACTACCTCACTGTGACAACAACAGCTGTACCTAGAGCCAGGTGGGTTCTCCAGGTGGTTGGAGAGGATCATGGCATAGGCACAGGGAAGGTCACAAACAAATTCTGCTTAAGGCTGGGAGAACAGCTGATCCCGTCAGTCACTGAGAAGCCAGTGAAGAGCCTTAGGAAGGTCTTCAACTGTAGCTTGAACGACAGAGACTCCATCAAGGCAACCAGTGCTGACCTAGCGGGCTGGCTGAGAACAGTGGACAAATCTGTTCTCAGATTCAAGGCCTGGATATACCAGCATGGAATCCTGCCAAGAATCATCTGGCCTCTGGTCATCTATGAGGTTCCCATGACCAGTGTTGCCAGATTGGAAATATCCAAGTATCGTACCAAAACTTCAAAATTATTGTTTTTTGAGAAAAATTATCGTACTGTTGGGGAAGGCCACAACATGTATTAAACAGAAACTCCCGTGGATACCAACTAGGTTGGACCAAGGAGGGTCAATTTGGTTATTAGCTAATTATATTAATAATTGTCAGAGACAATCATTAAAATTTAGAAATATTTACTATAAATAGTAAAGACGGGGCCCCACCCTGTTACCAGGGACCAATAACAAAATTGAAGTTACTTTATCAGTCTCAAATATACTTTGGAAGGGGTGAATTCGAGCGCTGACCGGTGTAATCCAGCTTGCATCACACATAAACACACACAATAATCATAGACAATGATCACAAATACTGCAACAGAATTTATTGATACCAGCAAGATTATTTAACAATAAAATAATAAAATAGTAGCTTTTGGTTAAAAGAGAGTTTAGTCAAGTTTCATAGCTCTGCATTTGTCATTCTGGAAAAAGAGATTGTATTTAATAAAGACTGTGAAACGAGTCTCTGCTCCTGGGTCCTGTTTATATATCGGCCTGACAAAGACCACGTGGGTGATATAAACAGAGGGACCCAAAATGGCGCTGGGTGTCACGGCGACGTCTACACCCGAGCCAAGTGGGAGGCGGCGTAACGTGTTGACGTACTCGCTGACGCTAAGAGGGGGCGGCGTTACGTGGTGACGTAACCGCCCTGACTAATATGGCGGTGGAGTGGTGTGGTGTGCACAAAGGCAGAGAGAGACCACGTGGTTCCTATGGGTCACATGTGATGGCGGCAATCTCTCTCTCTCTACCTGAACCCTAGTTATCCAATTACGCTCGGCAGCGCTTATGCTGGAGGAGTGCGATTAGGATAACTAAATGCAATACCCAAAACAAACCAGAATGAGGAAAGGAGAGAGTAAAGGAAAGAAAAGAAAGTCTGAAGAGCCGCTCCGTTCGTCCTTGTGGCTTGTAGGCGATCAGCTGATCAGGCGATCGTGTAGGTGAAAAAATCAGAAAGGAGAAAAGACGAACAGTCTGTGTGCTCCTCCGGCAAGTTGCAGACTGTGGCCTGGGCTTAGGGAGAGGATGAAGGAATCAGCATTGGGGTGTTAAGGTAGGGATGTTAAGGATGGTGCTCTGTTTGGTACCATTGTAGTGATGTGTCCTGTTCCCTAACTTGTGTTATGCAGTCTGTTGTTTTGTCAGGCAGCGGTTTGTGTAACTAGAATTTGTTTAGGATAGGTTTCCCTGAGATTGTTGTCTTTTGGTTTTTGATTGACTGCAGGTGCCATTTGATTAATGGTATCTGCTTGAGTAATATTCAGTGCTATTTTAGTAGCTTGATGGGTTATTTCTAGGTCTACATATTTGTGATTATGGCCTCGGGGGTCATTCGAAGAGGGCATTTGTGATTTGGCTGTTTTTGTGTGGGACACTTAGTAGTACTGTGTACATTGATTAGCGTTAGGTGCAGTTAACCAGTGGTGTGACTGTGAGGAAGTTATCCAGTATGGCAACACTTGATAATTTCATTTTTGCACCTTCAGATGAGCTGCTTGAGCAGTTTAGTCCTAAAACTTTCAAGCTATTATGGTTTAGAGATTACTAGCAGTGAGAGGCGTTTGAAAGAGAGCATTAGAGAGGCTCTTAGGGCTGCGCTGATTGAGAAAAGTGTGTTAGAGCCTCTGCCTCCATCAGCTTCTCCAGAGAATGTCTCAAAACCTTGCAAACAGACTCTAGAGTTGAGGCTTAAGGAACTGGCCTGACAGGAAATGCAACTCCAAGATAGGCAAGAGGAGCGGCTATCTACAGAAAAGCAGATGCACTTGGAACATGAACGTTTCCTTAAAGAGCTGGACCTTAAACATGCTGCTGTGTTGCATTCTTCTCACGTTGAGTCATCTGCATTTGATGCAGCCAGAAATATTCGACTGGTTGCACCTTTTGTAGAGAAGGATGTTGAAAAGTATTTCCCTCATTTTGAACATGTAGCCACCATTTCAAAATGGCCTGAGCATTCATGGACATTGCTCTTACAGAGTGTTTTGGTGGGGAAAGCACAGGAGGCTTACTCTGCTTTAAGCATTGGGGAAAGCACAGACTATGAAACAGTTAAAGGGGCTATTCTGAGAGCCTATGAACTTGTTCCTGAAGCATACTGTCAACGCTTTAGGGGTCTCCACAAACTTGACAAGCAAACTTATGTTGACTTTGCTAAAAAAAAAGAGGCACACTTTAATAGATGGTGCATGTCTCAGAAGGCTGAAACGAAAGAAGATCTCAAACAATTGATCTTGCTAGAAGACTTCAAAAACTGTTTGCCTGATGTCATCTGTACACATTTGAATGAGCAAAAAGTGTACACCCTTGGTAAAGCTGCTGTTCTGGCAGGTGAATTTACCTTGACTCATAAGACTGACTTTAAGCAAAGACAGGTTGAGCAAAAGGGAAGACCTTTGTTTCATAAACCTCGATTTTCAAAGCCTGTGTCCACTTTTACCTCCTTTGCTAGGAAACCACCTTTTGTGGGCACATCTTTAGAGAAGGCGTGTTCTACTGTAAGAAAGCTGGTCATCTCATTGGTGATTGTCCTGTCCTGAGTAAGAAACAAAAGTCCAGTAAGCCTGTTGCTTTAATAAAAACTATGAAAGGTTCTGCTGTCACCCCAGTCATGGAACATCCAATTAAAAAAAGAGAGTTAGTTGGCTCTTCAGCTTTTCTCATGGATGGTTTTGTCTCCTTCGATTCTGATCCCTCAAAGAGGCGGCCTATTAAGATCTGGAGAGATTCTGGAGCTTTCCAGTCTTTGATCCTCAAGGACTTCCTCCAGTTTAGTGATGAGTCTGCTTTGGGCTCTAGTGTCCTTGTTGAGGTGTTTGGTGGGAGTTATTTGTCTTGTCCTTTACACACCCTTAACCTTCAGACAGCTGTGGTCTCAGGAGAGGTGGTTGCGGCTACCTGTCCTCCCAATTGAAGGTGTGTCGTTCATCTTAGGGAATGACTTGGGTGGGGGTAGACTACTTGCTGCCCCTGAAGTAGTTTCATCCCCTGTAGCTATTAAAAGCCCATATGAGCTAGAGGAGAAATTTCCTGATACTTTCCCAGTATGTGTAACGGCACGTGCCATGTCCAGGAAAGACCAGCTGTCTCATGTGGGTATTTTGTGAATAATAGAGTGTTGATGAGAAAGTGGACCTCTCCTAAAATGTCTTGTCAGGATGATTGGAGCAGTGTGTTTCAAGTTGTTGTTCCAATGCTTAGCGTCCTGACATCTTGCACCTTGCTCATGATCATTGTCTTGCACGGCATGTGGGAGTTAGGAAGACGTTAGACCGTGTGTTGAGGCATTTTTTTTTTTGGCCTGGTGTGAAAAAGGATGTTGCCCAATGTTGCAGAACATGTCATGTATGCCAAATTGTTGGTAAACCTAATCAGAAAATCCCACCTGCACCCTTACACCCTATTCCGGCTATTGGAGAGCCTTTCGAGCGAATATTGGTAGATTGTGTTGGTCCGCTCCCTCGCACCAAGTCAGGTAACCAGTATTTA
>JAFBJQ010002161.1:0-29726 GCA_016785345.1 Trinectes maculatus
ACTAAACCGGACATCTGCATCCGTGTCTTTTAACGGGGACACACACACCACACCTCTGACAGCTCTAAACCCAGCTAATTCCCGGAGAACCCCATTTTCTCCTTTTTACTGAGCGCTCGCTCTGTCTCTCAGCGCTGCAGAGAAAGAGAGAGAGGTGCTGCAGAGCCTGCCGGCACCTCCACAGCTGTGTTTACTTATGTAAAATGGCCGGGGGGGGGTCGGCAGCGGCAGCCGGTAAGGAGATGCACACGGACACAGATGCGTTCGGGATCGTGGCGATACCGTAGGTTTATTCACAACACAGGGTCTACACGGTTGATATCAGAAATCTACAGGAAATGCTCATTACACTCGCGATATCAACCCCTACGGTGTGTCAAGAGGGACAAAAGGCAATTCACCATAATAAACTCTTATTTTAGCGTGGTGTTATAGCGACATCTGGTGGCACAATGTATGCACAATGGCACAATGAATGTATGGTCCGATTTACGTCGAAATTCGCTTACGACACATTCTCAGGAACGGATCTCCGACGTAACTCGAGGACCCCCCTCCTCAAAAATGGCTAAACGTAAGGTGGACGCTGAGAACAGGGGGTTTCAAGCCAGGTGGGAGGCAGAGTACATGACAATACATGACATACACAAACCTTTGATTTGCTCTCACCTGCCATTTCCCATCCTTCCACTTGAAGTTCTATTTATTCACCTAGCACTTGCAATCACCAAATCTCCCCTCCACACACACACACACACACACACACACCAGTCAGTTATGTTTCTGGGCCTGTACCCACATCCTTGTGTTCCTATACCTTCACTGTTGTTCTGCCTGCCACCCTGCCCATCCATCTGCATGCATGTGTATTCATATTAAAAGGTATATTTATTGCACCAGAAATATATAGTGTAGGGCTGCAACTAATGATTATTTTTGTAGTCGACTAATCTATAATCTAATTTTTCGATTAGTCAACGATTATCGATTATTTATTTGCTACGTTTCCGTTTTTACCAAAGTTGGGTGTTAATTGGATTTCATTGAAAAGCAGTGTATCTTTATGTGTATTAGAGGCAATGTGTCCACAAGTGATGCATATAATAGTATTGTAGCGATCCTGCACTAATGTTCAGTGTTATTGTGAGAGTTCTGTGATGTCCCACAGTCTGTGAATACGTCTGGTTGGTGGAGAGAGCCGTGTGTAATAAATAAGGAAGTTTTGTTGATCTGTTGTTGTTGGCGTGGTTGCAGCCGACAGTGACCAGGTTGTATTTGAGAAACGTTACCAATAAAGAGGGCTGCTGTACAACTCCTCGTCTTCCTGATACGTCCGGTTGGACGTTACAGTAAAATAGTAAAGACGCATATTTTTTCAAATGGGGCTTAACCGGAGGTTTCAGTCACCGAAAATGACGTTAACATTACTTTGAAAAACGCCGGGTGTTCCTCAGACACGTGAAAAGGTGAAACACAGTTTTAGCACAGTAACATGACGGTCGTCGTCGGCTTTGGATATCCTGGTACATGTAAACGAAATTAACATCATCTTTTAAGAAAGGGGCCTTAAAGTAGCCTAGCTATTGTTAGTTTAGTGCACGTGACGTGTTTATTTTCCCGACAATACTCCCAGACTTTAAACATTCGCGGTCTCACGCTAACATCACTATGTGCCTCTGCTTCAGCCATCGTTGCTACTGCATCGACTTTGCTATTGCTATTGAACTTCTTCAGTGTTTAGTTCAATATGGACGCAGGTGGTGCAGGCTATTGCCCCTTACTTTTCCGGTGGTGCACTGCAACTTTATTTGCATGTATTCTAATGAATTGAATGGCGTTCATCACGTTGCTTAAAAAAATATACGACTAGACGACGACAAAATTTCTTGTCGACGATATTTAATAGTCGACGTCGTCGACGACGGCGACTAATCGTTGCAGCCCTAATATAGTGTGTGTGTGTGTGTGTGTGTGTGTGTGTGTGTGTGTGTGTGTTGTAGGGTTGTTTTAACCACCTTTTCACACACAAGGACACAAACTTAACCTTCATTCTTTGGAGGAAGTGAGCATGAATAACAGAAATATATTGTTTGACTTCTCTTATGAGAGAATTCCTATCTGCACGAAAAGTCCACGCTCTGTCTGCGTCCAACAGAACCCAGAATATGAGTGCACTGCATCCTGACAGGAAAGAACATCCTTGGAGATGCAATCACACCCGGGCTGTTGTATGTATCCTTGTCTTAATCAGATGATATAGCCCTTTCTGTTTGCATCAGGATGTGTGTGCTAAGTATCATCACCCTTTAATTAAAATGGCTGTGCCACAGAGTTTCTTCATCCCTTGGGGACAACTGAATTTAACAACTCCATGTAGCGACAGGCTGAAAAACAACGTCCCCGTCTTTCTCCCTCTCTGCGTCATTACATCCAGGACAGTGCCTATAGGGCTCCTCTTTATCTCTCACCTTCCGCCTCTGATGTGAAAGTGCGGATGCTCCATCAATGGCCTGTCCCACACACTCTAGAAAATGGAGCCGCTTTTTTTCATCTTTCCCTGTTGCCAGGGAACTAAAACTCTCAGTTACACACTGGATCTAGAGAGGGCCGGTGCATGGGATGGCAATTTACCTTCATTTTATTTTATGCTTGAGGCACTTATCTGTATGTCCCAGTCTGTGTGACCAAAAGTAACAACAGAGGAGGCATTGTTTTCAGAGCAACAAAGTACAGAGGCATTTTGTACAAGGCAGCATGGAGGAGCATGTACTCTCCTGCATGTGTTTTCTGTCAGATGTGTCAAGGGTATGGACAAATTACAACATCAATACATTCCAGGCAGCAGTGTCTTGAAACTTTTCAGCGTTTTACCACATGCACATGTGTGCTATTACCAGCATTCAAATTGACAATGACCTGAAAATCGGATTTTCTGTCTGATCAGCTGTAGGTGGGTCTACAGAGCAAAACCCCGGGATGGACAGTACCTAAGCTAACTCTGTCTTGCTAATCACATTTTTTTCCATTCTAATCAGTAAATATATGGATCTATATCTGGACTGCAGCCACCTGCTATCCCTGATATGAGCCATCAGTATTCATGGAACCACTTATGGTGTTATTCAGCTGGAGATGATGGGACTCTTTGGGGCCATTACAGAGTATGCTTGAGTCTTCTTCAACTTCCATTCAATATACAGCAAACTATTTGAAAGGATGTTATGAATCTGTTAGAGGTCATTTAATTTTTATGGATTAAAAGTGGTTTACCAAGTAAACACTGCATAAATAGTAATGTGGAAATATATTGCACTTGGCTGTGTGAAGTGTTTGCTCACAGCTGTGTTTCTCTGGATGTCTATGCATTTTGTGAGAGTGGCCATGTGGTTCCAGAGAAGAGTATTTTCCCTGTTACAATTCAATCCATTTCTCCAGATCGACCAGCTTTCCTCAGCTGGTTATTTGTCAGTGCCAGGCCTCGGATGGTTTGGGTGAATAGGTGATGAAACATTAGACACAACCCCCAAAAGGTTGGGGAATTCAAATCTTTCTCCACCAGAGAATTAGTAAAAGTATCAATAGGCCTTCGCTGTTAGTGCCTTACATTTCTTAAGGGAAATTGCAGTTCCAGTTTTGGCTGTAAAAAGATAACGTATGACTTTAATTCCTGCATCACTCTGGTCTGATTATAACAGCCTTGTCTGTCTATCCACATCACTCATCTACTTTGTAATTCCACAAATTATTAAGTTTAATTATTGAGTGTTAGATTGTGCAGTCTCTTCTCTATTGAGTTGGACCTCAGCCTATCATCACCATCTCCTGCCAAGATGACTTGATTTACCAATCCAGTATTGGCTCTCTCTATACGTATGATACTCATTCATGCAGAACTAACCAGAGCCTATAGAGTCAGTCTGAGGAGGAGCTACATTAAATGAACAAAACCTGACCCAGGTGCACTTTTAAAAATATCATCGCTGTTGTGGAGTTCAGAATAAGAAGGAGTGGAATTGCTGAAGAGCAGAGAGGGCAGAGAAAAACTGAGTCATTTAATAAACCTCATTATCCCTCATCAGTGACCAGACAGGAAAAATCTATCAAAAGGCCTTTGACAGTTAGAATAAGCTGAAGCCTCTGCTGGGGAGATAAATGCTTTTCATTTGTTATGCATTGCTGCATATTTACATTAATATATATTTAGGTGTGTGTGTGTGTGTGTGTGTGTGTGTGTGTGTGTGTGTGTGTGTGTGTGAAATCTGTATTGCCTCCAAAGAGACACATATCAGTGTGATGTATGTGATGGCATTAAAACTGAAATGACAATGTATGCATTGTATTATAGACACAACACACAATTTGCCTGTTTTATAACAGAAACCAGAACCACAGGCTATGGCAGTATTTGTTTCTGCTCATGCGGGTCAGGATGTGTGCAGAGGTTACTGTCAATGAGTACAGGTGGTGTTTGAGTTCTTTCATTGACATTCACTGATCTACATACAGTTACAGTTACATGAATCTCCTCTATGGGTTATTCTGGGGAGGTGGTGGACCAAGAGGCTTTGGACCCAGAGGTCGCCGGTCACCCAAATGTCCCAGCACGGCCGAACATTTGGGTGATGCGCCACCATCCTGGACCAGGTCTAACAAGCCTGGGTACGTGAGGTTGCCGGTTTGCATCCCGGATTGGCTGGAAATTGGGAGAGGCGCCACCATCTGTCCACCACCTTGGGCCCTTGAGCAAGGCCCTTAACCCCACATCGCTCCCCGGGCTCCTTCATTGGCTGGCCCTCTGCTCCGCATGTGTGTGTGCTGTGTGTGATGTACTCCTGTCTATTCACAAAGAAATGTACTCATATATGTGTGATTGGGTAAAAAAGCAGAGAAGAATTTCCCCATTGTGTGGATAAAATAAAGTATCTCTTCTTCTTCTTCTTTCTTCTGTGATTTGTGCAAATATTAAGTAAAATAAAATGAAAGAAAAATGAGCTTCAGTTTGCCTTATTCAAGATACTTACCTATTCACGAAAACTTTATTTGTCCCAAGGGAAATTTGTCTTGAATTTGTCAAGGTTGCCACAAACAAGAATAAATCCTGCACATGCAGCAAAGAGGTGTATAGCACAGACAAGTGCAGACATTATTGCTTTTAGAACTATGTAACAAAGTATTAGATTTTCCTTAATATCTGAGTTCCAGAGATTTACTGACACAGTAATGAAAGTGTTTTTATATTAGTCAGTAATACTTATTCAGGTATACAGTACAGTCTGGGAGAAGACATTAATCTGGACCAAAAAATACTAAAACTCACCTGCATGCATAAAACGTGAACAAAATATTCTCCTACAAATGGCAGTAATAAACAATTTGGACATAGGGTGATGCTCTCTTCCATATGTATGTACTCATAATTATAAGGTCTCTGTCAGCAAACTGTGACTGATATACTGAAGTAAACTACTTTACACTTGAATTCTCTCAGACTTTTTACTTGGACTAAGAACATTTAATTATAAATTAAAACTTGAATAAATGACTTTATGTAAATGGAATACAGTGGTTCTGAGGTTTGAGGGGTGGTGTAGGTCCAAAATGAGGCTCATAGTTTTGACATTTTCAGTTCTATTAGGCATAGTTGGGGAACAAAATTGAAACTTGGAAATTTTGACTGATGTTTTATTTTTATTTTTTTAATTACAGTATAGCAAATAGGAAAAATGCACACCAGTGAGTGCCTTCCAGTGTCTTTACTGCCATCTAGCGGGCGTCTGTTGTTTATTTTGTCAACTCATCCTTTCGGTTCTGTTTTTAACATATTCAAGGTAAAAAAAAAATATGTTAAACAGAACAAAAATAGAACAGAAGAAACAGAACACAATAGACAAAGATAGATTTATGTACAGATAAGAGGTAGCGACAGATAGATACTTAAAACCTTTTTTTTTTAGTTCAGGCGACTGTAGATGTCTCCAGGACAACTTAATTCTGTAATGACATACAACGCGGTAGCAAATCAGTAAACGCGAGCCTTTCGTGGCTGTGTAGGACCGAGGGGCAAACATACTTATTTAATATTTTTATTACGTACATGGCTTTCCGGCCAGCAGATGTGGGCGTGGTGTAACGTCATGACGTAGGCATGTGTTACGTAAACCGTTCGGCGCAAAAAATTCAAACGCTGAACAGGAACACAAACCACAGGTCGCTCTGCTCTTTCACTGCACATTACAAAACGTAAGGAGCCACAAAAAACAACTTCGGATATTAGACATTGGAAGGTATGTCGAATAGACAAAGCATGTTTCAAACGCTTCTGTGTCCGTAAGCCAGCTGGCTCATATTGACTGCGAGAGCGTTTCCATATTAGCTAACGCTAGCCGCAGAAGTCGTTGTTATTGTCATCGAGTGAGGTTAGCATATCTCACTGTGCTTCTGCAACGACATTTTTGTAGTTGTTTAGCTATAAATAGCTAATGAACTTAAATCACCAAAATACTTCTCCTGATAAAATTATTTTTTTCCTCAAGAGATCCATTAACATTAGTTCATATCACATGGTGACTTTTTAAGCTGACCTCTTTTGTTTATGTGACGTTCAGACTATGGGGTATATGGTTAGTTCAAATTGGAAACTTCAGTCTAAATTATTTATCAAGTAATCGAAATGTATAGACATAGAACCACATAGAGATCAGTTTATCTAAGCTACAGATGGTAGTTTGTTTTGAAAGCTATGTTCTCATTATGGACATAAACCATCTCTGGCGACGCTTGATGATAAGTATAGTGTGTTATACGTTTTTGATGTATGATATATGTTGAGATGAAGGAGGCTTAAAGCAAGAACATGTAATAAATATTAGAACATGTAATGAATGTTTTGGCTATTTACGTATTGTCACTATTATTAGAAGTAAATACTAAAACTATTATCATAGTTAGCTTCACACTCTGTTACAAATGTTTATTTGTTGAACAAGCAATAGGTTTAAAAGAGATTTACTTACAAAATTGTTATACTGTATGTGTAAATATGTATTTCCAAAGCCTGTGTACTTTTCAGCATTAATGGTGACCTTATTAATGCTATGCAATTACAGATACCGTTCCAGTGTGTGTTACCTATTTTAATCTCTCTTTTTTTGGACATTGATTCTAGCTGTCTAAGGCAAAATTACCACAGTGTAATTTTATATGAAATTTGTTTTTCAGTCTCCAACTAAAATGAGTGCAGCCTCTACGCCTGTCTCTCGGATACTTCCGGGATGGACATCATCCTCCTTGAAGAACAAGGGTCTCTCCCCTGCAGCCTGCAGCACTCCCTTACTGGCAGCCTTCCCTGGCAATGATGACGAGCAGGAACGTCGACAGCGGCGACGATCAAGGGTCATTGACCTTCAGACTGCTGCTGATTCCTCTTTCAGTGACTCTGCTTCTTATAGGTAAGATGTCCTGATTAAAGTTTAGTAAATCTGTGCTGGCTTTAATTTCTACAAACATGACGTTACCAATAAATTACATTCTCCACTATATGTGTGTCTTTAAGATAATCTCATGTTTGTATGTAGTGCCACAGGAACTCCTGCTGCCGTGCCCAAGTTGTCAAATGCACAGATCTCAGAGCATTACTCCACCTGTATAAAACTCTCCACTGAGAATGTAAGTGTAGCTGCGTTGTGCAGTTGTAACATCGGAACCACTGTATTTTCACGTTACGTTCAGTACTTTTTTCCCTTTTTGGTCAGTAATTTGAAGATGTACCATCTGGTGGACCAGAAATAGGTTTTAAGTGAAAAGAAAAACATCAAGGACTAATGTTTGTTTTTATTCCTTTGTGGCAGAAAATTACCACTAAAAATGCCTTTGGGCTGCATCTGATTGATTACATGGCTGATATTCTCAGACAGAAGGATTCCGAACTCACAAACTTTAAGGTGAGTACTTTTATCCACCCAGGAGTTTTTTGGTATCTTTTGTGACTTTTAATTCTAGTTAACATTTCAGTCCTAAAGAATGTAGATGCACTGACTTTCTAGTCACTTTGCAAAAGAAGTGTAAAATATGTACAGTATCTTGAAAGTTTTTATCTTTAAACCAGAGATGATGATAGAACTGATTCACTTAGAAAACATTTAACTTTTAAATATCCTGATGCAATAAAATGCATTAAACTACCCATTACAGTTCTCAGAAGTGTGAAGTAGAGCATTCAAGCCTGAAACTAAGTGTTACTTAAGTGTGCTGTCTGTCTAGCCTGGTGTTTTATCTGAATCCACTTTCTCTTATATAAACCACAATATCCTGCATTAACCCAATGAAGAAATGCAGATGTAGTGTTACTGTTGTAATTATTTAATTACATTACATTAATTTAGCAGACACTTTTATCCAAAGCGACTTCCAATAATATATTTAATGTATTTAGGTTGTCTTGTCCAGCACAACTGTCTTGTACTGTTTATATTACAAGCAGCTTGTGTGATGCATTCTTGTGCTTGTGTTACGAAAGGTTGCAGCTGGCACGTTGGACGCCAGTACAAAAATCTATGCTGTGAGGGTGGATGCTGTTCATGCAGATGCCTACAGAGTGCTGGGTGGCCTGGGGTCAGAGACTAAACCTGGAGATGGTGAGAACCTCTGTCTGGCTCCTGAACTTTCTTTGCAATATCACACAGTTAGGACACACATTTTCAGGCTTAATCCCACAGAATGTAAAACATTATTAATAAATTGTTGATTTCTTCTCTTGTTTGTCTATGTGCAGACCATGAAATGAATAAAGAGAACAGAGATGATGAAGAGGCTGCAGGTGCTGAAGTGACTGCAAAGCAGCCAAAGAAAAAGAGGCCTCCTAAAAAGACAGTGGAGCAGAACTTGAGCAACATCAACAGCTCTGAATCTGAGAGGAAGTGTGAGGTAGGTTGAGTTTTTTTTTACGGAACAATATGTATACAAATAAAAACCCACCCTGATGGTTATAGGTGACCTGTTGGACACTTATTTACATATCTGCAGTTACTACTACTTCTTCTGTGTCACTAAGTTTGTGGTGCTTAAATAATTACAGTATTCACAATGATAGCTGTGCTTGAAAACTGATGCATTTTTCTAGTAATAGAACCATCTTAACTAAGTAATAGAAAGTAACTAATATTTTAACTGGAGGAACATTCCTAGTGGACCAAGAGCCCTTCAAGCCACTAATGAGTAAAACAGGGAGTCAAGGGAACTGATAAGATCCTGGTTTTTATTTTAAAGCAGAAATAAATAACTTTACTGGTAAAGGTAGACTACCTGCTTCACTAGTTTGAAAGTTCACTTCGTAATCTATGGAATCTGAATTATGATCATTTCTAATTCAAACTAATCCTCATCCCCATCTAACATAACCATGATCAACTGTCCCTTGTTGTCCAGGTTGACCCCATGTTTCAGAGAATGGCCTCATCCTTTGATGAGAGCAGCACAGCTGGTGTCTTCCTGTCAGTCCTCTTCAGTGAGAACAGTCGCTGTGAGCTGCTCTTTCCCTCATATATGACCCTTCTACAGTCTAGACCCTCCTATTCTCCTCCACCTTCACAAGGAGTCCCTGCTTCCCCATTCATGGGTAAAATGAATTTACCAATCCAAAAGAAAAACTCAATTTATACAGTATAAATTCCATAAACTGCCCTAATAAGTATATTTTAACCTTCATTGTACTCATCTTTTAAGATGGTGTTTTCATGAACAAATGCTGAACCCTATATTGTGCTATGTTTTTTGTGTTTTTTCTAGCTGGACTACAGCGTTCCCAGGAGGAGAAAAGCTCCATCTGCCCATCTCTGCAAGACTTCTCCTTCACTAGCTGGAACCCTGAGCAGGTCAGAGAAACCACATCACCAAGACTTCTCCAATTCTTTTTAAATGAAGTATTAATCAGTAGTTCTTAAAACTTTTCCATCTTTGGAGTGCCTTGGTAGCCTAATGGTAAAGACACAGTAGAGGATTTAAGATAGTAAAGACACAGTAGAGGATGGAAAGGAAGAAAGAAAGAAAGTTTATTGATCCCTTGGGAGGGTTCTCTCATGGAAATTTCCAGAAATACAATCAAAATAGAAAAAGTGAGTGAAGAAAAATAAAAAGGATTAAAATAAAAATATAAGACACTAGAAAAGCAAATCAATCAGAAAATTTGCTGTATGATCAAGGAATGCGCTGTATTGAATTCTACTGATACAATATCATATATATTCAATTATATTAAATTATATTGCACTACAAAACTAAATCTGCCTGCCTTCTTGGTTGGTAGATGCTAAAGATTTATATGATGCAACACTTAATGTTATCACAAAGGTAGTAATGAATTGAGACTCCAGAGGTTTCGTAGTGTCTCAGTGTGATAACTTGAGTCATATTTGGTGGAGTTGGGTGAAATATTATGCAGAATCCCTCACACCTGCTGAGAAATTGGTTACCATAGCAACCCGAGCCTCGAAGGGAGGAGGTTAATACACAAAAGCCATCAAATCCCCAGATAGATGACAGTTTGTAAGACAAAATGTATTGCTCAAAGCCAACAACTCCTATTAAAAAATATCTTCACCACAAGTTTTTTTGCAAGAAATGTTATCTATAGCTGCCCTTTCCTGTGGGGAATCTGTTGTAGTTTTCAGAATGCCATCATCTCTCTTTTAGAAAAGAACTTTAGAGCCAATTTTAATGAGACAGCTTATCGGAGTTTGAGTCAGCACTTTCGCCTAATGAGGTTATACAGTTTGAAGAGGCAGAGAAGTAAAATCCGCCTAATGCAGTTACTTTGGTTTCTTGTTTCACAATTTGAGGAACAAGACAATCGTCCTCAGATGTTACAGTGTGACAGAGATGTTGTCTGTCATCAGCACTTTGTTTTAAATGCCATTCATGCTGTTCGTTTTAATGTTGGATCCTTCATTCAGTAGCTTTGACATAGCATAGACTTAGGCAGCGTATCGACTGGTCTTGCATGGTCTCGAAAAGCATTGACCACTCCCATAAAATGCCTTAGCGTGTATTAAGATTTTTTTCTGTTGTCTGGTGTAGCTGTAATATTTGTATAAAATGTTTCTTTCTTTTTTATTCCAGGTAGCAGGAGTATATTTTGGTGAGAAATGTATTACCTGTCAGACCACAGGTTGCCGTATGTGTAACTGTGCATCTTTTTGCAGACTACGAATCAGCTCCTGGAGAAGATGAAGAAGGGTGAACACGTGTTTGACGTGAATGCCGAGCCTGAGCCTGATGCAGACGAAGATGACTGCCCTGACTTTGATGCTGACTATGAGGATGGACTCGGTGACTGTGAGGAGGGATCCAAGGAGCACAAAGAGGGTTGTGAGGCCTCTGGCTCTGGCAGAGGAAGGTAAGACATCGAACTGCATGAGAGCTGAATGGTGATGGGTTTTTTTGGCCATTAGAATTATTAGAACCTGCCCTTTTAACAGTCAGCTTTTTTGATTAATTTATTTCTGTTTTAGTTTTCTCCATGAGTATTCTAAAATGTAGTTTGATGAAAGGCTGGTCTTCATTATGCTCTACTTAGAAAGAGCCACTTCTCTATTGCCTATTTTGTTTGTTTCAGGACTGGGTTTTTACTGCATAATTATGGGGAGGAAATGATTGCATTGGCCATTATCACCAGGAGAACAGACATTTAATTCATGAGAACATACTGCATATCTCAGTGAGAACATGTAAAATCCAACACTGTGCCTCCATTAATTGAAGGTTTGTGTGTGTATATATCTGTGTGCCCTAACGAATGGTTTCATGTGATGGTGTTGCAGAGATGTAATTCCCATTGGAGAGGGAGACATTGCCACTATGTGTCTTCATCTGTCCTCTCAGCCGAGGGACTATTCATACTTTAGCCCAAGGACTATGTCCACATGGGCTGGACCAGGCTACTGGCAGTTCAAACCAAAGCATAAGTGTGAGTGAGGTTAATTGTTCAAGACAGAATTAGACGCAATATTGTTGTCACGGTAGAAATGAAGTGCCATTTAGAAAGGCATGAATAATTATCCATGTACCTTGATAATTGTATGCAGAGTAATGTCATAAAACTGTAGAACCAAAGTCAGTTTTATCCTCTATTTATTGAAACCAGAGCTGACACATTTTTGCCAACAGGCAGAATACATTTCGATTGGTTGTGTGCACAGTAACGATTATCTGTATGTCTGTCTTTTCATGTAATCCCATAGTGGACCATTTGCCCGACAAGGAGACTCGCAAGAGGAAGCCCAAGAAGACTTTTGAAATAGATTTCACTGAAGATGTTAACTTTGACACATACTTCCGCACCACAAGGGTAAAAAAAAATGAGCAAAATTTATCACATGTCTCTGGACAACAGTAGCTTGCTGAGATGAAGTAACTGTTATGAGATTCAAAGTACCGTAATTACTTAATCACTTTCACTAATACAAGTCACAATGTTGATTTCCTGTACATTTCATCTCATAATCATTATCTAAATGACAGAGGTGTGATTATGCAGTGAAAGGTTGGTATCACAGGGACTATGTCTCATCATGTTTTGGCTATCAAGGTGTGGTGGCATTTAGGCCAAGGTGTAGTAGCCATAGCAACTTGGCAATAAACACTTTGGGAATTAGTTTAGATGCAGAGATTTTATGGTTATCTCTCCGAGTCGTGTTTTATCGTACAGAATCTGGTTTTAGATGTCGGTTTCGCAGTAAAATCTCATCTTGTTAAAAATAGATGAAGATACTGGAGCAGGAGTTGGTGTTGACAGCAGAAAAATTACCATGTGTAACTGTGCTGCACCTGACAGTCTTTTTTTATGTAATACAGTTACAACAACAGAATTAGCATCAGTAATTAAGTCCACTATACCAATACACAGAATGTGAGAAATGGTTTTTGAGACATTAGCTCCTTGGAAACAATCTCTATGTACTGCAGCTGAACAGAACCTATCTTTTGTCTGCCTTCCCTTCTCAGGCTGCAACCACCATCAGCAAGTCTGCCCTCAGTACCAGTAATAAGAAGACGACGTTACCTGCAGAGTTCCAGTTTCCCCCAGAGACACTCTCCCAGCTCAGCCTCAAACCTTCCAACTCGGTGAGAACTCCACACTCCTGGGGGATGGTGGACAATGTTGCAAGCAGAGATGCATAAACATTGACTTTTTAGTCACCACACTCGTGTGGGCCATTACCCTTGCAGACCAGCAGGGATTTGGACTTAGAATATATAATGAGTATAAACACAGAGAATAGTCTGTCTTACAGGTGAGGAGTGTTGTGATAAAAGCTCATTCTGCCAAAGTACTGTGCCCAAAAGATTTTATAATAATATTATCACATTATCGATTGATAATTTAAAAAATATCAGTAACTATCAATTTTAGTGCTGTTTATTGTGATAAATTTGACTTTTTTGCAAATGACTTCTGTTTAAGATACAAAATAGATTCCAAAAATGCATACCAATACCTGTTTTTTTGGTTGTTGTTTTTTTTTACCATAGCTGAGTCAAGAAGGCCAGAAAAGACTGTCTGGAGAGCTTGGAGAGGGCATTGGAGACTATGACTACAACAATGCTAATGACACAGCCAACTTCTGTCCCGGTCTTCAGGTCAGAAACCCATCTTTTGTTACCATGAATTGAATCCAGTCATTTGATTTAGCTGTATTATAACATACTTTTTTGTATAGTAAATTTGAATCAGCATGGTGGTGAATTCTGACTGTGTGATACATGGTGGATTCACTCAAAGTTGTGGAGTATTGGATTAATTGGGAGGATCTGTCTCTTTACAATTTATAGTAACTTTGAATTGGCTGATGCAGATGCGGTCATTCATTCATGATTCTGTGCTACTCTGTGGAACTGAATAAAAGTATGCTTATTATTATTTTTATTAATCTCTGTCCAGGCTGATTTGCATAAACACCTGGTTCAGCTTCAGAATCCACTACACATGTGAGGGTGGCAGTATCTTGAGAAATGAGAGAAAAATGTCAACAACAATGAAAACTTACAATAAAACTCAAATAAAAAGATGACAAATTACAATGTCTAGAATTTTCATCCTTGTGCTGCCTTTTTCTGTATCCTCCGGCTCAGGGTGGAGACAGTGATGATGATGTTGAAGGGTTTGCTGGTTCAGACGATACACAGCCATCTGGTGACAGTATACCTCTGCCCTCTCAAGATCTAGAGGGCATCTCCACCTATGGGGAGGAAGATTTGGTACCTGAACCACACAGGGTGAGTAGCCCAAGATTTCAAAGCATGTTGCGCTGTATACTACAGCTTTATAATAATAGATTTAACTATTATATAAAGCTGTAATTTTTTTAATTTTTAATAGATTTTAACCCTTCTACTCCAAAGTTTTTCTTTCTCTTCAAAGAAATGTTCAACACACCTGAATAATGGTTAAAACTCCTGCTGCTAACGTTCATGAACCTGACAATCAATTGGTTACTCGACAAAACACAGGACTCTTGAAGACTGATTATAATTGAGGTTTTCTTGTTCCTTTAGGTCAACAAGATTGAGATTAACTATGTAAAGACAGCAAAGAAGATGGACATGAAAAGGCTTAAGAACAGCATGTGGACTTTTCTCACAGAACGCCCCGAGAAACCCACAGAGGTACATTACACTAACCGAGAGAAAAACATGTTTCCTTCAGCTTTTATATCTGCAGTTTATTTTCTGTGCTCCTTGGTCCGCTGAGTTTTGTATTTTTTATGTTTATCTTCTTATTCAGAATGTACCCAACTACCTTTATCCTATTGATGTGTCTGACAGGTTTTTGCTTACCCTTATAGCTGTCTTTCTTTATTATTCTTTTTGGTTACCTATTTCCTCCTCCCATATTAATGGCAATACTCAGCTCTCCATTCAAACCAAGAGTGGGCTCTTTTGTCCATCAATCAGTCACATTTTATTTGGATAGCCCATATTCACAAATTGCAATTTGCCTCTTAGGGCTTTAACAAAGAGTACAGGGTGTGACATCCTCTGACCTACACCCTCAACAAGGGTGAGGAAAAACTGCCCAAAAAAACCCTTTAACAAGGGGGAAAAACGCAGAAACCTCCAGGAGACACTCATGTGAGGGATCCCACTCCCAGGGATGGACAAATGACTTAGAGAGAAACACAGAGCTAAGGCACTGTATGACTGGTTGTTAGCGTAATTATAATATAATATAATATAATATAAAAGTGAATGTGTTGAAGCAGGATGCCCAAACTACAACAAAAAGTAAATGTCTGAATATGGTCTGAACTTTATGTAACAAAATTATCACTTGAGTTTTAACAGTTATCGAAACGCTAGTTGTCTGTCTCTTCTGTTCTTCTGATTCTTTGTGTCCATTTCATTAGTTATGCCTCCATGTTCTCCACAGGCAGAGGACCCTGTAGAGAAAGCAGAAGTGTGTGGGGATAAAGTCTTCAGTCAGACAACAAAGACGCTGCTACAAAGGTACCAGCAGACCACCTGTCATACCGCCCTGCCAGAGCCCTAATGAGCAATAATAACTGAACAGCACTCACCAAAACATTATTATATCCAGATATGTGTGCAAACATTTTATGAACAGCGGGGACACTGCACCCCAACCTGCTGCAGGTGCAGTCTGAACTCTCAGTACTTTTCATGGGATGGTACATAAATGATACATAAAGTAACTGTGACCCAGAAATTTGGTTCAGAAAACAGATCGCTGATTTGGAGAATCCTTACACTGTGAGTAGGATTTTTTTTGACATCACATCATAAAATCAAGATTTAAGTAATACAGAGCAGCAGCTTGGAAATGGTTTGAAAGTGATGGGTGGTTATGGTGAAAATGGCCAATTTTCACACCTGGCATACAGCTGTGTCAGGCAAGGATCTTAGCTAGGTTCTAGCAGAAGCAGTTGTTATTTTCCAGTCCAGTAGTCATGTTGTTTAAATAGTGATTGCAGTTGTGCCCAGCTGAACAGTAAGCACCAATCACTGAACAGCGATTTCTGTGGGAACCATAAACCCCTAATCGGCAGTCATTCTCTAACATTGTTGTGTAAGGGGAACTATTTTCCTCTGCAGAGAGGTGTTCTCTCTCAATCCCTGAAAAAGCTACCAAAGTGCAAGCTCACATGGTTTTACAAGGGAACAGGAGATGGATGTGGAACAACCTTTTTGAGCCGTGCATCAGGCCCAGTAACCAATTTTCCCTGCCATTAAACTAGGTACAACATATTTGGACACAGTCTAAATGCATCCACACCATGCACTCGATCAATTAAATATAGCCCTTAGTTTTAATGGGTCAAGCAGTTTCAGCCACAATTTCATCCACTCCTTCCTGTCTAACAACCAGCAGAGAAACGAAAGTGACAGCGGCTGTACTGGGAATTTGGCCGTATCATATTTAAGTAGGGGAGAAGTGAATAGATTAACAAACTAAAAACGGGTGACATTACACAGAACAGAAATACGATGCACTGGTGTCAGGAATATGCTATGCATATGTCATCCTCTATTACCATCTCATCCGGGATCTAGCTGCTCTCCACTGAAACGAATTATCCAATGCTTTCCCACATTAACCATACAGTATCAGCCATATTTAATGATTTAACATAAACTTGTTCAGTCTTTGGGGTCAGGAATTAAATATGTATGTTTAACGTACATTACAATATGTGTGGATACTGTTGCGGAGTACCTTCACTAAGAGACTTATATTGGCTTGTTAGACCATGATATAATGCATCCCTCTGTGCATATTGTATGATACTGTCCTCAGTTTTCAGCTCCAATGAAGAAACACAGCTTTAAGAGGGGAAATGTTTGCTTGTTTGAACTTTTGCAAAAGCAGTAACTAAACCAGCAGTGTTTACAAAAAGCTGGAAGACTCTGCCGTAGTGTGGACACTAAACATAGAAAAAGGGGAGTCTTTTGAAGCTAAAATGTGTTAATTTGCATATAAACTGGCAGATATGCATAATTTGGACCCTGTTATAAAGCAGTAGGCAGCAGAACTAAAAACTCAATCTTCCCTCAAGTCAGTGCATATTATCAGCACGAGTGAAGCAATGTAAAACTGAATCATGTCTTTGTCTGCCTTTTTGTGTGGTCCAGATTGCCCAACACAATGGCCCAGAACCTGTCAGTCCCTCTGGCGTTTGTGGCTCTGCTTCACCTTGCCAATGAAAAGGTAAGTGTTGAATACTTTAAACAATAAACACGCCTGCTCTCACAATATATAATTTGTATTTGTGTAAATGTAGCAGTTGTTGCCTGCTGGTCAAATTCTTGGAGAAACGCAGGGAAACACAGTTTCATTATCTAAAATAATTCCTAACCAAAAAAATCATTTTCCTTTTTTATAGTGTTAATAACCTATTTCTTAAAGATACATGTACATCAATAGTACTATACTGTTGGGTATAGTACTATTCTTCCCTGATAGCCCAAAGGATTTACATATTTTATTCATTGTACTCAATATTCATTGTATGCAATATATGAATTTGTGTTCCAGAATTTGGAGTTGGTGAAGTTTGATGACATGTCAGATATCATCATCAGGCAAGTCCAATGAGGAGAAATAAACGCTGTGGAGAGTTATTCATTGATGCCATTCTCGACTTAATAATCTCTTTCCTTGTACATGTAATGGCTTGAGTTTCTCTGTGACGCTGGCTCATGTTTTTACTTATTGTCTCGCAAATAATAAAATAAGGAAGAATATTTGAAATTGAGTACATCTAATTCTTTTTTAAAAAAAACACAATAAGTGGTTTAAACATTTTGAAATGTTTAAACAGTTTTTCCTTTTATTCTGTACCATTGATCTTTTGTGAAGATATTTTAACTGTTTACCACCGCACAAAAAAATGTATTGTCAAAATAAAAGCCTTTTTCTAAAACATTCATGTCGAGGGTTATTCCATATATTGGGCCTTTGTCTTAACTATTTGTAACTAATGCAGCAATAATGTAATACAAAACAAACAAAATCTAAATGAAAATGTCGTGACCATTTCTCAATCTGTGTCTCAGTCTGTGTGCAAACAATCAGAAGTGCTGTGTTAAAGAATCTCTTAGTGTTATGTTCAATGTATACAGTAATCAGCAAATTTGCAGAATCAAAGCAAATCTGTCTGAACATCATTTTGTAAGCGTATTGTGACTTGTTAGTGTGTAGATTTACTGAAGACTTTTGATGAATGTAAAAATGCCTAGTCAAACCTGTGAACAAGAAGCTATTATTGGCCTGCGCACTGATTAAAATCAGGGTGCTAGCACCCACTGGTGGCATGTAGGCTAAATATCCACTAAAGGCACAGGAAAATCTCCACACAAATTGTAGCAAATGTCACAAGTAAAGAGTCGATTTTAAAGCCTGTTTTGAGGAACAAACGTTCACGAATCGTATTTATCTTAATTTCCTTAAATAAATCTGACTTATCGGCTCACATACATGGAAAAGATTCCTGTTCACTTCACAAACCTCACAGTACACATTAGAACAGGAGTCGTCAAACTTTTTGGATCGAGGGCCACACTTGGTTTTTAAAACTGACTATTGGACCAGACCATTATTAGATGAGGTGAAAAATTAGTAGTCCACTGTTTGTTGACAACTTGGCACACGCTGTTGAACTTCCACTCTTTTTGTCCATCAAGTAAAGGGACAGGTCAAGAGTGGAAAAGTGACTTGATGTTAGAAAGAGCCCAGTGTAGTTGCCATGTGCCACCTAGTGGTACTAATTAAGAAAGCTTTTTAATTTGTCATTGTCACAGAAGAAGAAGGCTTTATTTGGTCATTGTCACAGTACACTATACAACAAAATGTGGTCTCTGCTTTTAACCCATCATAAATGTGGAGCAGTGGGCTGCCATGCAAGGTGCCTGGGGAGTAATTGGGGTTTAAGGGCTTTATTCAAGGGCCCACAGTGGTGGTGCTGAGCAGGGTTTGAACCGGTTTAAGGTTTAATTTCCAAGAATGCAACTGTTGTATATAGCAATAGCCATGGATTATTTTTAGCTCCACGTTATCTAGAGCAGCCTCTGGCAGTTGTCTGACACAATAGCATGTAATCACTATTTAGGCCTCACCACTGCCTCCCAAGGTTAAGGTGAAACCGGTTGGTCAGGGCTGGTGCTGCAGATTGGGTGGGGCTTAATAATAAGATAATTACGTCAAGAAGCAGTGTGACAGGGAGGAGTCACTCAGCTGACAGAGCACTGAACTTCCAGCAGGCATGACTTGTGTACCAATCTGCAGTTTCTCATGTGGATCACTACAATAAAACAACATCTTTATCTAATCAAATTAGATCTATGACATGGGACATTGCAGTTGATCGTGGAGATAGTTATTGTGTTAAGGAATGCAAAGAACTGATGAGGCCAAGATTTTACAGTGCACCACTACAGTCACCAGCACAACACACTGAGAACTGATTGATAAAGTCATCAGTTGTTTTCTTATATCAAAATATTAAGACAGACTGGTCCATCTTTGGACTGTCGATGACATAATCATTGAAAAAATAATAAATAATATAATAATAATAATAAATTTGATGATTCTGTCTATTGGGTTAGAGACTGCAGGACATAGTATAACGCCGATACAAAACCATATGGGAGAAAGATAAGATCAGCAAATGCAGATTGTTTTCTGCTGATGGACTGTTCTTTGTCTGAAAGAGCAAAAATATATAGCTTTTGCATTCAAATTGAGCAGCATTCACAAACAAAGGGTTTTCTCAATCCCATAGACAAAACACTATCATTAACACCATTTAACATTTTAAACTTGTACAAGATGATAGCAGGCCCTATGATGTCTTGTTGTTGTTAACCTTATTACGGTACATTTTTATGTAAATACCAGTACGATGATAAACTAATCCTAACTCATTCAACTGGTTCGTACAGGTTTAATTACTTAATTATATTTGTTGCATAACAGCATCTGTTTTTTTTACTTTTTTTTGGTTTGTGTTTTTGTTTGTTTGTTTGTCTTTTGCTTTGTTTTTGTTATCTGTCATAGGTTAGTGAGGTTCGAGCGTCAGGGCCACTTAATTCTTATTTAAATTATTTGTATGATAGTAGCTCTACTGTATATTGGTCACACCAGGCTCCATTGATTGATCATAAACAAAAAAATGGCATAACATTAAGTCAAGCGTTGAAATACACAAAACGCTATGAAAGAGTCTAATTATTTTTTATGAACAATAAAAACAACTTGCTGTGATGTTGAAGTGTTTAAAGCTTAAATCAAGTTGCTAGCAGAACTGCATGGACTTAAGATAAACGCTTTCAAAATAAAAGCACGTGGTTTTAATACGCAAGTTTCTTTTCGTTGTAGAGCCGTTATTCGACCACCAAAAATTCAGCTCAGTTATTTAGGGGGTCTTTTTTGTTGTCTTTTGATATTGCTTGTCAGCTATGTGACACTCATCAGGAGCTAATTCAGTACACCGATGCATTCTTATAAAAAGCTCCCATGGGTGCTTTATTACGTGAGCAGGAAATGACGTTTGTGTTCCGGTTAACTTGACACATGAAGCTACGGAATTCAGTTTGAACTAAAAAAAAAAAAAAAAAAAAAACAGAGACAACCAGGAAGTTAAACAGAGGAGGAAACGTTTGCGTTCGGTGGAGCATCAAACTGACAAGTCATTAAAACGATTTTAAAGGGTTTTTTTTATAATAGCATAATAGCTACAACTTAAAGTCATTTAATCCATTGGGCTGAGGTCATTTGTCTGCAGGATGGACATTGATCCGGTAGGTAAAAATGGCTGAAGCCTGTGTTTTTGTTTGTTTAAAAAAGCCTCTCGTCGTGTTGAACGTCAGACCCGATAAGCAACAGGTGTATTTCCGGGTACAATAAGTTACATTTGACTTTAAAACAACTGTTAAAGCACGTTTAAATGCTAGTTAAGTCACTACATTAACTTTTCATTGTGTCGAGAGGAAGTTTAAGGTTAGCCTTACAAAATGGCCTTATTAACACACATTGCTCAACCCATGGGCGCTAGTTTTAAAACGGTGGGGGGGGGGGTTCACTTAAGACAATCCAAGTGCTTTTCTATATAATTGTCCTTCCGGTGCTTATTTTATTGACTAATAAATAAAACATCTGTTTTGTCGGTCATATTTCGTTAGTACGACTATGTGCTTCACCGTGGGTTGAGTCTGGTGTTTGCAGCCAGACTGAAAGATGTGACTCTAAACTCACTTCTTCATGATCTGTGATCCTACATGCACCATATAGACTTAACACTTTTCTCCTTTACACCTGTAATTCACCGCTGCTAACTCATGTAGCATGTTAGCCTCAGCTTATCACACACCCGCATTAGCATTAACACCAGAGGCACAGGTACTATCATGCATGAATAACTCTGAGCTAAAAGACACAGTTGTCATGTTCCTGGATTAAATGTTGCTTTATCCATATGTTACTGCCTACAAAATAATTGGTTTTGAAAACATTTTTGTACCCAAAATGTCTAAAAGTTTGAATTTATATAGATTTTTGACTCGCCTGTTGGATCTTCAGAGTGTAAAATCATGATTCTGTCAGTTCGTTCAAGAAGCTTGTAATAACCCTTACAGACAGTACAAATCTATAGCCACTATGTTTCCATCTGTGTTCACTTTCTCTGCTGTGGGATACATGGCAATGTGATTATTTATTTAACCTGTCAAACACAGATCAGGTCAGGTCAGGTCTATTGAATGTGTGTGTTACGGACTGTAGACTTGAAGCTATTGGTTCCTATGTTGAACCAATAAAAAGCGTCGACCTGTATGGTTTTGAATCATTGAGCCTGTCTTCTCAGTGTAGGTCCAGGCTAACCTCTGACCTCCAGCCATCCTAACTCATGTTGTGCTGACGACAAGAGCTAAATCAACAAACAGTGTAATTCTGTAGCTCACAGCATTTATGTGATGAGGTTTGAGTGAAGGGGACCTACGTCATGTTGCAAAAGCAATGTCTGTTGAGCCATACATTGCTTGCTGTAAGCGGTCCATTCAAACCTGTGCATTTGTAGACTGGGCTAATTTCACATTTGATTAGATTAGGATGTGAGCAGTGAGGATTTCATGTGGCCTACCAATGCAAATTAAATCCACCCTTTGCATTTACAGCCCACTCAAACATCTTCACAGAAATGATTTATTACAGTCTCATTTTACAGATCACTTCCTTGTGAATCATCATTTCACCTCATGTTGTACAGGAAGACAGCAGTCACTTTCCTTGCAGGCATTTTATTAGAGTATATTTGTCTATTCTTCAAATATTTGAAAGTTATAGTTTGTTTCGAAATCTATGCGTTGACGTCTTGTACTTGGCATGTTTCTGTCTCCCTGTCTCTGAATATTGATACTTGATAGTTGGCAGCCATTCAGTGAGCGACTAACACTTGAAGTAGGGCGAGAGAGAGAAAGAACCTGTTGTGTGTGGCAAAGCATCTGGAAAGATTCCTGGAATGTTTGCACATGTAGCATGATGTTTCAGAATAGAAAGGATTTTTTTTACATTCAACACAAAATGTATACAACTGAAAGCAGCTTATTAGAGGCTTGTCTGGAAAAGTGTTGTTTTGAAAGGTGGATTGAACCACTCTGTGTAAAACCACAATTCCACGAGGAAATGAAGGATGAAATGAAGCGTCTAAGGAGTGATCAAAACAATGAAAAGAACAATTAATGAAGCTGGGAGATGGTTCAGAAAAGGAAGGGAAATATAATAAAAGACTGAAGGAAGAAACACTGGGAGGAAGGAAAAGAAAAAGGGAGGGCAGCAGGGGAGAGGGCAGGCGCCATATGACGCAGCAAAACCTGCTGTTTCCTAGAGACGGTTTTGTTTACGGTCTGTTGCCTTCTTCTGGAGCAGCTCACTTACTATATGGACTTTCACTCCAGCGCTCACCCACAATGTGCACAACATTTGTGTTTTGACCCTACAGCTTAGCTAGATCACAGTGTATGTACCTGCTGAATGCAGACATGTTATAGCAGGCCCTCCCGATCATGATAAAGCAACCCTCTGACAGCCGGCAGGTTGTGCTGTCACATGCAGCGACCTGAGGGACTGAGAGGACTCTCAAAGCCACCAGCTGCTGTCTGAAGATACAAACCCACAGAGAATGATTTGATTTGTGGAAGCATATTGACTTAGGTTGGTGTAACACAGATGGAGCCAGGAAATAAAAGAATATAGTAAATGTATGTGTCAGAAGAAGGTATTTAAGTGATACCACTACAGCTCCAACATTCAGACTCTTTAGTTATCGCATGGCAAGGGCCATAACGCGGATCCTTATAGAGCCTCTCCAGCAATTTAGTGTTGCACTCAAAACTGGCAGATTCACAAGACATGCATGTTATGTTGGGTTTTTTTTAAATGGTCAAAAAAAAGTATGAGTCAAGAGCCAAAAAAAGACGATATGACTTTGTTTCGACTGTGTAGCTTAATAGTGTCCTTTATCAAACCCTTACTGCACCCACACCTTAGGTATATTTTTGTGAATGTGTTAAGTAAATGTAACACACACACACATTTGTTGTTTAAATAAGGATTTAGTGACCCTGACTCTGCAGTCCAATACAACCGTCCAACAACAAGAGAGATGTTGAGTCAGCGAAATGATCCTTTATGCAGGATTAAATTTGTTTTGCTATGGAACTTGTTTCTTTTATTCTGTCCTCCCCAAGTGCATCCATGACTGTAACGTAACAGTCAGCCAGTACCAGTTTGTTATTTTAAAACGTGGTACTTGTCTAAACCCTAAGATAGGATCAGGTTTTTATATCTATCAAATGCCATATGGTGCATACACATGGAAATGAGCATGATTTAGCCAGTTTAATTTCACTGTGGCAGGTGTTCCTCAAATTATTTTCTTAAAAGACTTTTTCTGTCCAACCCAAGGAGCAGGGAGGAGAGGCAGCAGCACCAGAGTCTCAGAACAAGGTGCAGACCTTGAAGGATCAGGTGGATGGAGTGAAAGACATCATGACACAGAATGTGGACAGGATCCTGGCCCGAGGAGAGAGGCTGGACGACCTCATGGGCAAATCAGAGGACCTGCAAGCAGGGGTCAGTATCACAGCAAGAGTTTAATCGATTACTTTGTGTGGAGTCTGTTCTGTGTAGTGATGTATGTGGTTACAGCAATAACATCGATTCTGTGTCTCAGGCTCAGCACTTCAAGCAGACATCTCACAAAGTGGCTCGCTCCTACTGGTGGAAGAACGTCAAGCTGGTAGTGGTCATCGTGGTGATCGTCCTCATCATTGTCCTCATCATCATCCTGCTGGCCACCGGAGTCATCCCTGTCAGTGCTCCCGTGCCTCCTATAGTCACTCCCACCACCAAGCCATAAACACATACATAAATAAGGAAATCATAAACAGCATTCCAACGGCACAGTATACAAAATGATACATAGACTCAAATCAAATCATTGCTGTTTGGTGAAACTTTCCCTTCTTCTTAGTTTGTTTCTGTTTCGTGGGGATATTGGAATTCCAGACTTCATACTTTGGTTTAAGGCACTTTAATGACACACAGGCTTTCCAAACACAATTGCAGCCACTGTATTAATGCAAAATTCAACAGAATTTCTCTTGAACATCTGAAGTGTTAAGAAAAACACCACCACCAACGGTTATTTCCACCTAGAAAAGAGGAAGTAATTTAACATTTAACATTGAAATGATGATTTAATTCAGTCTCTGTCTAGACATTCTGTTTGTTCCTCAAGTGCACTACAGGACAGGTTAGATAAAAGATGTAAAGTGCAGAGTCTAAAAGGCTTTTTTAGACACTGCGTTGGAGAAATGCACCATGCACAATAATGTACCAATTTTAGGTCACAACATTATTTACTGAGAGGCTACTATTTGTGTTGTTATGTCTGTTACAATTTATGGCTGCAGCTCTTTTAAAATGCTTCTGTCTTCTTTGCATTCACAAATCCAGAGAAAAAAATATTGATTGCTTTAGTTATTTACCTACTTAACTGGTGTTAGCAGAGATGTTTGTACTGTCAGTAGTATGCAGTCAAAGTTTCAAACAGTTTTTATGCACACAAAACAGAACAGATGATGTAGGATAAAAATCACATAATGGTGAAATATTTTTAAAGGTGTTTTGGGTTAAGACCACCAGCAGTGGCTACAGTACAGACTCTAGAGGTTTATCATAAAATGTATAGACTGTGGTTCGACACCTTTAGTTAAAAGCAGTGCTTCATTTGCAGTTTTTTCATTTTTCAATAGCATTGAGTGGTCTTTTAGAAGGTATTTGTATAGGATCATCTGCCTTTTATTTTAACTCGTGCTCACTGTAGGCTTTGGTGATTGATTTAAAAAAAAAAAACCCACCAGATTGACCTGTCAAATGTTTGTGCCCATGTTGGAAGATCAGCCAGCCAGCTGAGAGAGATCACTTTACAGCCGCTCCATGACTCACGTCAACCAATAGGCCCTCACAGTCACAGCAGCTTACAGCTAGAAAAACATACACTCGTAACACATACTGTGCATTGTTAAGAAAACAAGTCTGCTATAATATCGTTGACCATCTTGCCCTGCTTTTGTAGCACGAGTTAAGGTGACCAAGTCCAAGTCATGCCCATTATGAACTGTATATAAAAAAACATAATCTCACCTCTATGTATATTAAAGTATTTGTTCCTTAGAAGCTATTTATTAAAAGCTCTGTTACTCATGTTTTTTTTTAAATCCAAATGGGCCAATGAAATCTGAATGTGATTTTTTTTGTATAAGTAAATTCTCCACACTAATTAATCATGGGTAATTTTGTATACAATCATTTTGTCGAAGTAGGTATGTAAGGGAGGCCATTTAGGAACAAAATTCCTCCATGTGATGAGAGCCATTAGTCTATATCTCACTGCCTTTTTAACAGACCCATAGTGACCCCAGTCCTATTTATGTTCCTTTGTGCTCCAACTTTTTGCAGTGTCGTTAACTAAGGTCTTACACTGTTGACATTGTGGTTTTAATCTCTAAATATGAATATGAATATTCTAATATGAAATAAATAGTACTTTCTCTTGTGATGTCTCTGCTCCAGTGCTATTTTTTAAATTGCCACAAGATGGAGACAAATCATCCCTTTTGCACAATGCAGCAATAATCAGTATGAATATAGAGCCACATAAATGAGTTACATATGTGAAGTTACGGAACTTGCAAAAGACAGTTTAAAAGAATAAGATATTTTGATTTTCTGTCTCATAATATGGGACAATAACAAAAAAATTCCACACTTCCTAAGAGGCAACTTGATAAAGCAACCATTTGACCTCCCACTCTGTCACTTTCACATTGTCCCATCCTCTAAACCAGCAGGTTACCAGCAGCTGAGTGGTAAAACCTGTTCTCAGCTGCCTCGGTTGTGTAAGTCTGAGTCAGAGATTCAGGAAATTTCTCACGTTCTGAAAAGAACAAATAAATATCAACAAAGTATTGTCGGAATTGCTCAATGAAGCCAATGCTAATACTAACCACATTGTAATACTGCACAAACTGTGGGTCAATGAAAAACAAGGTGAAGTTAGTTTATTTCAGTAATTCAATTCAAAAACTGAAACATATATATCATAGATTCATTACACACATAGTGAAATATTTCAAGCTTTTGTTTGTTATAATTTTGACAATTATGGTTTACAGCTCATGAAAACCAAAAATATTGTATCTCAGAAAATTTAAATATTGTGACTCAAAAGTAGTCACAGTATTGTAAACGCACAGTGTTACACCCAATCAGGCTTCAAATATTTGTATATGTGTATAATGGGCTATGGTAACTATGAGCATTTAACTTTTTGAATTGAAATACTGAAGTGAATGAACTTTACCATGTTATTCTAATTTATTGAGATGCACCTGCATATATTGTCACGGTCAGATTCTTCAACATAATCAATGTTCCAAATGTTCCACTGGTGGGAAAATAGGTCACCTGCAGCTGTAAAGTCCTTAGTCCTTAATGATCATATGAATGAATATAAACAATAATGAGAAGAGAGTTTTAGGTTATGGAAAAACACGAATTGTGGTGGGAAAAATAAAAAATCCCACGCTGCACTCACTGTTATGTAAAGAGTTTTTTAAAGAGAGTACCTAATCATGAGCAAAAAATGGATACGTTCCATTTAGACTTCTTGTTATGTGCTAACTGTTGGTTTCCTGTTGCTGAGATGCTGGCTTCCTGTTATGGCTTGGATGGCAAAGGTTAAGAACAAACCTGGATATTAATCACCCTGAGGTCAAACTACTCTAAATATTCTAAATATCCAACTCCAGGAGATAGCCAGTGCCAACCGACAGTGAGTGAGAGGCAGAGTAAATCCTGGACCATTCACCAGAATATGGAATGAATCACTGAAACATTATCATCAAGTCAAAGGACAACAGGAATGTTATCACTTTAAGTAAAGCTCATAAACCATTTTCTGTTTCAGAAAACTTGGTTCCATAATTATAAATTATTTTTATTAGTATTAGTATTAATATTATTTGAAACTTGTGATTTTCTAGGCAGTATTGTATGGCGCTTATAAAATCTCTAGTACTTTTTCATGTGTTTGCAATCTCATCAAGTCTGTAAGGAATAAACAGTGTGTTGCTTCATCCAGTTTTCTTGTTTCAGTAACTGTTCAGGGAAAACACTTGAAGCAGATGTTTCCATAAGTGGCTCAGTCTGCTGGTGGAACAACATCCTGCTGGTTTTTAGTGTTCATGGTTCTGATCCAATTCATCTTCCTCTTCATCATCCTACAGGCCTCTAGCAGACAGAGGCATTGTCCAAATGGCGTTTACATGTGAGTGTAGCGCGCACACAACAGGGAGGGTTAGTGTTTTAGGAGTGTTCCCTGAAATGACTGTTTGCAGCTTGGGATGTTTGCACAGATGCAGACACATGTGTTCCCAGTCCTTCTGCTCCTGACGTCACTTCATCAGCTCACAGACAGTGTTGGCTGGTGGTGGCAGCCGGGGCCCTGAGGGATGATCCCGGGCTCCAGAGCTGGAGTTGCCCCACCGGAATGAGGCCAGGTCAACACGAACAGGCGAGTATAGACCCGCTGATAGACACACCACAACCAGCCAGACCTCCCCCAAGGGACCAGAAGCAGCCACTCCTGTACAATGATGTGAACATTCTGCATCATGTTTGACAACACACTATACTATTACAGTCATTTTTGAAGTCTGATTATACTGGTAGAGGGTCAAGAGAAGAAGAGTGACTTGACATCAGAAATGGCCCAGTGTAGTAGTGATGCGCCACCTGATGGTACCAAAAAGTATTGCAGGGAAAGCACAGTGAAATGAATGCGACCAATTTAAATATTGCATTGTTGTTAATGTAAACGCATGGGTGGCCGGATTGAACAATGCAGCGGGCTGATAAGCTCCTCACTTGTTGTCAGTTGTTCTGGTGTTCATTCTTAAATATTTAATGTTTAACTGTGTCACTGAGACACAGTTACCAACTGATCTTTTGGATCTTTTTTAAACACATAAAAAAGGGTTAAGCAGTGACCGCCCATTGGTCATTTCACAAAAATCCAAGAGCAAGAGCTGAAATGGGAGAGCAGAAATTTGGCAAACACACAGAAGCAGTCTGAGGAAAATATGGAGCCGGACTCAAACTGAAGCACAGAACAGTTCTGTATGTCTGAGCAGGCACATGAATAAAGAGACGAAAAGAAACTTAGAACGAGATCAGTCCCAGAAAACCAGCACAAGAGGGCTTAGACAGTGTGAGTCAGTAAACACCGCACCGGGATAAAGAGATCCGGGTTTATTCCCACACTCCCAGTGTTGGAGGATCAGGCTCTTTTACCCACCCAGCTGAGAGAGATCATTTACAGCCCCCCCTCTCCCCCGCTAGGCCCACGTCAATCAATAGCTCTCCAACGACACAGTGAACAAACATTATATTCCAAAACATATACTCTCACATCCCGCTCACAAAATAGCTAATATTGTTCTTATTATGAACTGTATATACTATACTCACCATATTCTCACTTGTGTGTATCTTTTTGCCTTTAACTTATGTGGTAGTGAAAGCACTATTTGTTTCGAGGCTATTGATTGAAAGCTAGTGTTCTTTCTGTTTGGCTGGACCACAACAGGATGGATGGAGTTTTCTCATTGGCCACATTCTCATTCAAAATGCATTGACCTGACCAGTCTCTATAATGTCATCAGGGGATTGCAAACATCTGCAGGGACTTTGTTGAAAGTTCTTTTGTGTTCCCCGTGACAAATTTCATTTTTTACTTTATTGGCAAAACCTCAGCTACTTACTGTCACCAGTCCTGCCCCATGAGCTCATGGATTGGCTCGTGGCTCTGCAGGCACACCTCTCTATGCATCACATTCAATTGATGGCATAGCAGCTGACATGGGTGGGAATGGGCTGAACGTGAACATTTTACTCAAATGCACAGTGCAGGTTACATTTTCAGACAATGCTGCAGAGGGGAAAGCATCTGGTGGTTGACGTGTGGACATTAACAAACCATCAAGCTTCATTCATGTTCCACTGCAGACAACAGGAAAAGGAACAGCTTTTCCAGAAAAAAAGAAAAATAAGAACAGCTGTTTAATGTATAGTATTTTACTGTAATACTGTACAT
>JAFBJQ010002161.1:30020-91068 GCA_016785345.1 Trinectes maculatus
CTCATTGGCCACATTCTCATTCAAAATGCATTGACCTGACCAGTCTCTATAATGTCATCAGGGGATTGCAAACATCTGCAGGGACTTTGTTGAAAGTTCTTTTGTGTTCCTCGTGACAAATTTCATTTTTTACTTTATTGGCAAAACCTCAGCTACTTACTGTCACCAGTCCTGCCCCATGAGCTCATGGTTTGGCTCGTGGCTCTGCAGGCACACCTCTTTATGCATCACATTCAATTGATGGCATAGCAGCTGACATGGGTGGGAATGGGCTGAACGTGAACATTTTACTCAAATGCACTGTGCAGGTTACATTTGTCAGACAATGCTGCAGAGGGGAAAGCATCTGGTGGTTGATGTGTGGACATTAACAAACCATGCTGCAGTTGCTGCTTCATTCATGTTCCACTGCAGACAACAGGAAAACAGCTTTTCCAGAAAAAAAGAAAAATAAAGAACAGCTGTTTAATGTATAGTATTTACTGTAATACTGTACATAAGAACGCACGGCTAAATGCAAACACACAATAATGACATGAGTATGCTTATATATTATATCATTTAGCAACATCTGGTGACTTTAAGAAAACTTCAGTTAACTTCTATTAAAAGTATTATTTACAACATTTCCACCTGTTCTGGCCTTCAAATATAAAAAATACATAGTCCAGCTTTATTCTTAATAACATGTTGCTCAATAACATTGAGAATGGCTATCCATATAAGTGAATGGACATTAAATTAAATCTACATACAATAAGGTGTGAAGGGGTTTAAATATTCCCTAAAGCCAGTCTTATATAAATCATACAGTATTTACTTTTAACCCTTTGTTGACTTGCCATAAGATGGAGGTGAAGAGACTGAATGTCTGTGGATGAGGAAGTAAATCTGTGGGCATTTCCCCAAAGCGTCAACAGTTTAGTTGATTCACGGCCACTAATAAAATGAAAACAACTTATAAATGAATGCTGGTGGACTGTATGAAATATTGCCATAACTCTACCGAATTGCACTTTTATCTTTGGAAGCTTTAATACAAAAGTGGGTCGTGTCAGTTTGGCTACTGCGTAAGATGTAAAATGTTATAGATAAAATCAGGTCCAGCTGGTCCGTCCTGTTGCTCACATTCACTGTGTGGGAACCTGCGTTAAAATATAAACAGATTGACCAGCACGTCCTCTGTTGAAAATGTTTGGGTCCATGAACTATTAATTTAAGTATGTTTTTGAGTATTTTTAAAGGTTTGTAGAAAAAAAAACAGAAATTAGGGCCAACGAACCAATTAAAGCATCAACTGTATTTAGACCAAACAACGTGTCGAAATAGTCGTGAGAAAGACAAAACAAAAATGAAAGTAGACTGCTGCCAGTACCTGGCAACAGGATGAGCTCTACTGTTGACTCAACCGCACTGACACAGTGCTTCTAATCAGTGTGAATGTGTCTGTTTTCACAACAAGTGGTGACTAAATTATTACCGTTTTATCCCCATGACAAGGTGAGTTTTTGGAACAACAGCTTTTCAGACAAACCCAAACACAGAAAACTCCACAGAGAGCCCATTTGTTATGGATGGGAAATCAGCCTGGACTCAGACTGCTGTAGTCATGTGGTTGTGAGGACGAGTTCTGGACAATGATGCTAAAGGGAGAGTGGTCAGCCTGCTAAATATGGCCTTTGTGCTGGTGGAGCTTTTCCCAGAAGACGGCTTTTGTCCCCGAGGTCAATGACGCCAACAGCTCTGACCTGACAGAGTTTAATGTGCAGCCTCAGTTACAATAATGTTCAGTACGCCAGTGTATTCTCATGATCATATGGTCAGTCTGAATGGGTTTATTTATCAGTTGGCACACTATTTTTTTTATCTTATTAAACAGTTGAAGTTAAATAAAGGAGAAGCAGGAGAAACTGTCTAAGAAACTTGCCTTAACACACCACCTGACACAACAGCCATAAAACTCATAGGTGTGTAAAGTAACAGGAACACATGTAGTAACATGATTGATATGGGAGAGCGAGAGAAATAAACTTCTGTTTATACCACTACTATACTATGATAGTAATATAATATACTATCATAAACTTTCCTATGCTACACGTGACTATACAGTACTGTTGTACTGTGCTAGTCATAGTTGAAGTAATGAAAGCCCAATTGGTCCCATAAAGTAGTAATACGTGCAAAATTAAAAAAGTGTTGTTAGCTGTGTTACAGAAGACCACCACAACTACAAAACATTGTTTTAACATGATGCACTTTCTATTAATAACAGCCTGAGCTGGTGTTTAGTGCATGGTAAACACTAGCAGTTAAAGGAACAGGCCGATTACATAAGATTATCAGTGGTATATGAAGTGTTTCCACACTGATATGTTTTAGTGCGTGTTGATTGGGCTTTTGTCTGTCACAGTTGACTTTCACTTCTGTGTCTATAGGATTTATTGATGGGAATTCCACTAAAATGCCCTCAATGATGAATAGGACCACAAAGATGGACATAAAAATTATGTTGTTTTTTTTTCGGTTTGGATCAAAAATACTTTTCCCCAACCACAGAACTTCCATATTTCATATCCCTAATGTACTCTACCTGAATGCCATTGTTTCAAAAGGGGATGAAATGTAAGCTATTACAGTTTGTCCTGTTTTCGGATGAAGTGAGTGTGAAATACCCTACTTCCTGTTTCTGATACTACTTCACTTTGATTGCTTGTGTTTACATCCTCTTTTTGCACTCAATAATACATCTTTACGTTTTCCATAAACGGATGAGGTCTAAGACTGAAAAATAAAATTGAATTTCTCGTGAGTGATGTAGTGATGAAGGACTGGTGTTGTCTCCCTGTAAACTTATTATCATAATCATCATATCATCACACACAAACAACTCTGCAACTATCTAGCTATAGAAACACATACAGTAAATACTTACTGTATGTGTTTCCATAGAAATTGAAAATACGGGTTTGTTGGTCAACCTGCTGGACATTCCTGTCTGAATGTCCTGAACAGTCGTGTGGGCCTCCTCCACCAGGTGGAGGAGCTCACTATAGATATTATAAAGTTATTAAAAATATAGTTCATGCATTATATGAGAGGATTTCTTTAAAGGATATAAAAATGACCATAAAAGGCAGTAAGGACAATATAAATGCCACTGAGTGCCACAGACATGCAGGAAGTCCCTTTGGTGATGTTGTATGAATATTACACATATTTCTCACAAGGGTGGATCAGCTGTCACCCTCTTAATGTGTTCACTGCCTATAAGTAGACAACACCCTTCAGTGGCCACACAGCACATAATGGTGCACAGTAACACCCCACTATAATATAGTGGGGTGGTCAAACCTTTTGGATCGAGGGCCACAGTCGGTTTTTAAAAGTGACCGGCGAGTCAGACCATTATTAGGTGAGGTGAAAAATGAGCAGTCCACAGTTTGTTGACAACTGGACACTTGGAGTCGAACATCTGCTGTTTTTGTCCAGATAAGTGGCTCAGTCTGCTAGTGGAAGAACATCCAGCTGGTTTTTAGTGTTCATGGTTCTGATCCAATTCATCTTCCTCTTCATCATCCTTTTGGCCTCTAGAGGGCAGAGAGCGTGTCCAAATGGCGTGAGCATGTGGTGGTGGTAGCCGTGGCCCACAGGGATGGTCCTGGGATCCTGAGTTGGAGTCGGCCTCCCAGGTTGCCGGATTGAGGCCAGGTGGACCCGAACAGGGCGTATAGACCCCCTGATAGTCATAACCGCACAACACACATGAGGAAACTCTCTCGAACCACTTCTGTACAATACTGTGAAGAGTTTGAATAATTCTGACGACATACTATACTATCACGTTTTTTGGTCATTTTTAAAGTGTTGCTATACTATGACCTTTTTGATGACATGTGTGTGGTCATCTAGTGACTAGAAGAATGTCTAAGACATGAAGTGTGCATATAGGAGGAGCTTCTGCCAGACCGTCACTGAGCATACAACAAACACACCCTATGCATATAAGCATGTTTGTAGAGCATGTGTTTTGCATGAGTCTTCAGGGGCTTCTGCTAATTGGAACCAGCAAAACTGTGAATTCCATTTTAAAAAAAGGAACGTGCATAAGAGTTGAGTTCTTATTGACATTTTATTACATAATTAACAACAAGCTGCTGACACAGGTGACCCAGATCCATATAAAATGTCATTTGACTTTTGCACCATGATGTGTATGTAAAATACAAGCAGTAAAGCAGTGTAATTGGAGTGGTGTAGCCTATAAATGTATGATAATGTCTTATGTTATAATTGTAATTACCCCATCGACATAACATACTGAAGAAACATAGATATTTATTAGATTTATAGGCTGGCATCTGCTTTGGTTACGAAGCAAATGGGAAGATGTCAGTGTCATTATACAAAACAATTAAATCCTTATTTTTACAACCAGATGTACAGACTTTTGGTGCTTATGGTAAAATTAAAACATTGAGAAAAGCAGAGGTTAAAATGCTGATTTAATGGGTTTTTATACTAAAGTATGTATCAGACATGGAGAGGATGGATTTGCAGCTATGGTATAACAACCAGAAAAATGTACACTTTTCCTCGAGAGCTGATCATTAAATTGACAACAATAGCTTCTTTTCAGTGACTCAGTGTGAAAAAGCCGTTTAATGTGGTGGCTGTGTATAGTTAATTGTTCAGTTCTTTGTTTGTCAACCTGAATGGTAACAAGGTCATTCTGAGGGGTTGTGAGGTGATAGGTGGCCTATTGGAAATATAAAAACATCTATTTAAAAAATCATAAACAAGTCTTACAGTCTTAATATAATAAAGTATAACTAGAAACTCCCTCTCAAATAAATACAGTAAAAAAATCAATCTCCATTCCCTGAGTAATTTGAAGTACTATATTCAATATTTTATGTTAATCCGGTTCCAATTTCCAATAATTAGGAAGTAGTTAAAAAACAACAACAACAAACTAGAACAATAACGTGAATGTGTCATCGAAACCGGGAAGTTAAAGCTCCTGGATTCGGCCGTGGTCGGGACGGGGCGAGCATTGGTCACGTGATTCGCGTTGACACTTTCTTAATAGTAAATTTTCCGGGACTAGCCCGAACGCCTCAGACGCACAGGCTCAGTCCGCCAGGCAGGAGCCGACACGAAGCTCAGAGTGAAGAGAAAGGAACGAGGAGAAAGTGTCGTAGTGTTTGTTGGACGCCGCAGATAACGTCGCCCAGCCTCGTCTTCTGTGACTTTATAAGCGCACAGCTGGTTGACTGCGCTTCCTGTTTCTAAAGTTGACTTTCAATGCACAGGGTCCGGTGACAGCCTCGACACAAACGCCACAGACATGGTGAGTACATATCAGTCTCTCCTGTTGCACTGCGTAGCTCTGCCTGAATGGACGGAGGAGAAGACTGGTGTCTGTCCCGAGGTGGGACACGTCCACACGGGGACAAAGTCCTGCGCGGTCACTCAGGATAATTAGGACACAGACACCGTCTCTGTTGTGTGTCATTCAGGTTACACACCATGCTTTCATTTGGTTATAAAGACCTGAATTTAAATGTATAATAACAGGAAATAAAATAAGACAGCTGCATGATGATTGGCTGTCCTCTGTTCATAGAGTGGAGTAGGTGTAGGATCGTGAGGTGGATGAGGCTGATGTAAACAGTAGCTAGATGTTCTAAGTAGTGAATGTAAACACAGATAGTAACAAACAGCACGTGTTTTCACTGTTCACACACATAGCACACTATAATGAACAGGCTATAATAAGGTGTGGTTTCCCTGGATAATGCCAGGTACATTAATGTGGGCAGGATGGAGGGAGCGAGGGAAGGAAGGAAAGAAGGAGAGGAACTGGAAGGGGCAGCAATGCCTGTGATGGCTGAATGTTAAACAGAGACCATTGTTCAGAGCACTAATCTGTGAGTCCAGATTGAGATACTCGAGCTTTCGGGGCATCTGCCAATCTGTTATAAATTTGTTGTCAATCAGTCGTCCATAAGAAAAAGCCTTTAACTTTTCTTAGGCTGTTTCACATGCCTTGTACGCACAGGATGTTGATTGTGAGAGTCTTGACAGGAAATGAGAGTGAATTATGAGCTGAATCTAGATGCTGAGGGCGTGCAGGCTTTCCTCAATCTGTCAGTCTCCTGTTCCTGTTGACCTCTGAGTTGCTGCCTTCCTCTCAGGGCTCATAGACAGAGGTTACAGAAGAAAAGCAGTATGTCATGATCTTAAGAAAACCTGTCCTTCTCCACTGTATCAGTTTCACGTCTCATAGTTTCACTTTCCTTTGTTACTTTTTTAATTGCATGCTTGAATAATAATTACTGCTGTTATTAAGTTCCTTTTTGCTTTCACTTATTAAAGAACACAACCGTGCTAAGATTTGTTTTGACATTCACTAAAACATTAACATTTTAAGAGATTAATAAATAAAACTGGTGGCTTTTCCCTTCAAGAGCCAGAAGATATTTTTGTACTCAGAAACTGGTTTGACACATAGCTTTTTATCACACCCACCATTGTTAATGAGGAGTCTTTTCGTTGTTTTTGTAGAGACAGACAAGTTTTATATTGGAATTCCCACTGGGAAAGTACCAAACAGCTTCAGTCTGATGTATGTTGAAGCCAGAAATAGTTGAAATCTGTTATAAGATATGTCACTTCCTGTGTGCCAGGGAGTTTTCTCTTACATGCCTGACGCTTTAAAATAAGAAATTAGCATAATGTAATCTGTCTTTCCCGTAAGTCCACATGTATTGAAACTGAGAAATGCCAAGTGGTTTGATGATGTCTGACTCTGTAAACGTGTGTTATGATTTGACAGGAGAATGGGAAGAGCCGCCTACAGCAGACCCAGGAGGAGGTGGAGGAGGTGAAGATCATCATGATGGACAATCTGAACAAAGCTGGAGAGAGATCTGAAAAATTGGGGGAACTGGAGGATAGAGCTGATGTTTTACTGGAAAAGGTATAGCACCGGAAGCCGAGTTAAGCTGTCCAAATGGGAAAATATACTGTATTAACATAAAGTGAAGGTCTGTGGGTTGTATCCATATAGCAAATGACTGGAGCAAATGGCACAAACACTCCATTTCCCCAGGCATCTCGGGACTGAAAGTAGGAAATGTCATATTGATGTCTATAAATACAACTTAGGTGGAGCTGGAGAGAAAAACAAATGTACAATTTACATCCTGATTGTGCTTTATGGTGCTATTTTTAGAAAGGTATTTCCTCTTGTTTCCTAAGATGAATGAAGTGAACTGGTCTCCCTGGGTATGACAGAGTGAGTCCAGGACATGGCACGAGACGAATGTCCGTCCGGGGGTCAAAAAGCAGGTCACATCATTCCCACATTGCCTAGCTGGCTTGTGTTACATCACACTGTTGAGCAGATCAAATAGAGCAAATAGTATGTATAATAGTGGATGTGCCATATGTTTTCTTTATTAGTTATTTAAAATAGGAAAAGGGTGATACACAGGCCAGTGGGGGAAGGTGAAAATAATGTGACCTGCTTGTTGACACATGGGGCTGACTAAAGTAATCATTTAACTCTGATTCACAGAATCAGAGGTACTTTATTAATCCCTGGAGAGAAATTCAAGAAGTTACAGAGCTCCTAGAATTTTAGGAACTAAAAATGCCATAAGCTTAAGCATGTAAAAGAGCTTTTCAATTAACACAGTTGTATTGAATGTTATTGTTTAAAGAACGACAAAGGGAATCGAAAGAAAATTGTACTAGAAATATAGGCTAAATGGCAGTGGTGAACCGTGAGCACCACGGCTGGGCCTTCATCATCATATATATATGTATATATGTGTTTAAAACTGTAAGACATATAAAAGATGTTTATTTACAACACTGTAATGTAACCTCATTGTGTTTTACTTCCAGAGTAAAGCTTTTGAAAAGACCTCCTACCAAGTGAAGCAGAAGAAGAGGTGGGATAACAAGAAGATGAAGATTGTGTTTATCGCCGTGGGAGTGGTAGCAGGGCTCATCATCGTCGGGATGATCATCTATGCCATAATACCATAAAGCCATAGATGATCGATAGCACATGAGGACATCAGCTCGCCGAGGAGCTCCTGATTGAAGGAATAAGATAATCGGACTAAGTGACAAAGGAAAAAAAAACAAGGAGGAAAAGAAGAGTCCAAATGCCAGGACTCTAGCATTTTGCCTGAACTGCTCATTCTGTGATATTTCCGTGTTAAGAGTTATTTACGGGCGTATACATATGTGTCTTCAATCTATATGGTACCACTGATTGCTCAGCTGCTTCTTTACTTTATTGCGACGTTTTCAAAATCCTGTCTCTGTCTGACCAACATTGGAAGCACATATTAGTTCACATGAGGTTTTAAAGTCTTTAAAGTCGATTAAATCCGGTCACTACCTTCCCTTTAAAACTCCCTTTTATAAAGCTGTGTTAGGATTACAATTATAAGAAAGTGTTCGGGCAACATCCCACCTATAAACCTATAACAATGAATTACTGATATATTTAATATCAATAGGCTGCTATTGTTATCCTGAGAGGCTAAAGAAAAGAGGACAAGTCAGAACAGATGACAAAGTTGGTAAATATGTACAAACTGTAGCTTCAAATGGGAAAGAATAAACTGATGATTAACACAAAATATCAGCTATCAAAGGTTTCCTGCAACAATAAAATGTGTTTTTTTAAACTTTGAGTGATTGATTGATTTAATATGTGTCAGCATCTAAGTCATTTAATATTTTTTGTCCTCAAACATAACATTTTTTTCACATAGATTTTTATCATAATTGTTATGCACATCAATAATGCATAAGATGTGCATATAAAACACATCTTAAGTGTATAAGTACATAAAAGCATTAAGAAGCATCGAGGACTAATCCTTGCTTCATTCAATTAAAATGAAGCCATATAAGGCCTTATGTAGGTAACTGGTGTGATGAACGCCACTGCTTATGGGTTCTGATTTTTAAAATAACACTGGATTTCTGAAACAGAAAAAAACATTCGACTGATGGGTGTAAACAGTTTTGTCCCTCTCAGGATCCTGTGGATGTTATCAAATTTAATGTTCTTTTGTGTCTATAAGAAACATGATAATCATAAACATTTATTTTCAGAACCAGCAGTATAAAAGGTTCAAGGTTTTTATTGGCATTTCCATGCTTACACCCGCAAATGAAATTTGTTCCTCAGGGCCAGCAGTGTACATAGACATAGGAATAGAATTTACGAACAGAATGTAGAATATATAAAATAGTGCAGCAATATAGACATCTAAAGTATGCTCTCTCTCTCTCTCTCTCTCTCTCTACATATATATATAAATGTATAAAACAATGTATAAATTAAAAATAAAATAAAGAATGTATGAAAATATATAAAACATTTGAGTTTGGCTAGAAAGAAATGTCTTTTTAAGTTAGAGAGAGAAGAAATCTCCTGAGGGAAGTTTTCAGTGTATTTCTTCCGTGTGCCACCTACTTTCTACTTGATCTGACAAAAGAACACCAACATCTGAATAATTATATATAGATATATATATTGGTGCAACAATGTTGTCATGTCTATTCTTGGATGTATTCACACACAAAAAATATTTTTGAGTTGTTCAACACAACTTACATAACACTATTAAACATAACACTAACACTATTAACATAACATTTGCACAGCCTGATATTGAAATGTTTATGTCCCTCAACATTGTCTAAAAATTATGAATAATGCTTGGGTTGGTTTTCCGACTGCCGTTTATTGCCCCGGCTGACGAATACGTTTTTCAAAAATTAAGAATACTGTACATGATTAATTATATTCAGAGAAAACGGTTACGTAGCTTCCATGACCTGGAAGTGACGTCACAAGTTCTTCCTGCGTTAAGACCGGCAAGATGGCAGCGGACACGCAGGTTTGTGTGGCTGTTTCTTTAATAATGTGATATCAGTTGACAGAATGGTAGTTGTGTAATTAGGAATGCGCAATCGACGTGTATGAGGTGCCGCTTTATGTTGTGTTTTGGTGTGTTAATTAAAAGAAACGAGCGGGCAAACTTTGCCCGCAGCAAGCTAGCAGCCTGTTAGCTTTTTGCTACGTAGCCGTGTGGCTTAATGAGTCGGAGCCTCGCAGTGGCAGCAGCAGCCAAAAACAGGCAGCTCAGCTGGAAGAGGACTGATCTCTGGTCAGTAGGAGGACACTGAGGGGGCTTTTAGTTACTCACTGGCTTGATAAGGATCCTATAATCAGACATATCACGAGAAGTGTGCATTTTTTTGTCGAACACTAGGTGATTTGTAATCAAGTTCACGCGCAGTGTATTTTGAATTTAAAGTAATTCAAAGGCATGAAGTTTTCTTGATAAAGACACGTATTATACAATTCCCCCATTCAGACTCTCCATCTGTAATAATCTTTACATCAGAATAAAATTGTGTTGTTACGCCATGGTTTGTTTCTTATCGGCTATAAGGGTTATTGTGCCCAAATCAGCTGTGCATTGATTATATTTGCAACTAACTAGTGTCATACTAGTATCATAACAAACCTACAGTATGTCAGGTATATAATCTAGATATAGTCTATATCTTTGGTTGTCATAAACCAGTCATCATACTGAATGTGACTCTTGTGTCAGGTTTCAGACACGCTGAGGAAATTTGCTGTAAAGGTGACCACAGCCAGTGTGAAAGAACGCAAGGAGATATTTGGAGAGCTGAAACAGTGTATGAAGGGCAAAGGTGAAGGATTTTGTTTTATACTTTTTTCTATTTTATAATAATGATGATGATGTTAATAACATGGACTATAACTACCATTATTATTTCTGCAAACAGAGTTACCAGAGCCTGCCATCAGAGGACTATGCAAGCTCTTCTGCCTCACATCACACAGATATCGGTAAGTTTATTTAGTGCCTGCTAGAAAAACACACACACACAGTACAGTGCTAACACAAGAAGTTTAAAAGTCAATGTTTATTAGGAAAACATTGTTTTCTTCTAGTCTATTGATCATTTTCGCATGTCACACTTCAGCACATTATCTGGAGATGTTGAGGTTCTTATCAGAAACCTTCAGATGACCCTTTGACCTCTTGAGCATCACAACCCCAAAGTATTCAATCCAAATTAATGCAGTCCAACAAACTTATTTGCAGTTTGTGGTGCTGTTTGACTGCATTGCATGCTTTATGCCTTTTCCACAATCCTTTCATTGATATAAATGACGTGGGCAAAATATAACAAACACCTGTCAGCATAATGGATTTGTCTGCTTTGCAGGGATGCTGCATCACGCAGAGAGCTGCTCTCTGTCATTGGCCAGCTGGCTGACAGTCAACCAGACATCCTGGTGACCAGCCTTCTCCACTGCCTGCTGAACAGTGGAGTCATCAGCAAAAGCGGAGAGCCCAGGTACTGCCCTGAACAGCTGTTGGTTTCTGTCTATAAGATTTGTAGGTGGAGCAATGAATTTCCGTCTTCACAGATTTATAGCATTGTAAGTATTAATGTCAAACTGTATAGCTTACTATATGTAACTGTCAGGATGTGACCACAGGTGTCACAAACACACACTGACACATGATAAAAATGTAAAAATAAAATGTAAGACTATATAACGTGGCTAAAAAATTGAAAACGTGTCACTGATTTAATAAATAAACCTCATATTTTCAGTAAAAGCACAGGCTCCGCTGCCTTCGTTGGCTTGTCTTGGACAATCCTTTTGGTCCCCACTGTGTTTTCTGCTCCAGAGAAAAGAGAAGGACCAATCTGGAAGAAAATGGTCAGTGAATGTTTTTAAGCATAAATAATAACATCATGGACGTTCTCACGGAAATGTTGAGTGTAACTGTCATCATCTGACCAGGATTGGTCTTTGTACTGGATGTTTTTATCATGTTATGACCTGTTTTCCTCTCTTTTAGGTGGAGGTTCAAAGTCTTCTTGTAGCTGAGGTTGTGGGTGGAGCCAAGACTATTGCTCAAAAATCAAGTCTCAAGAATCTCAATCACCTGTGGAAGGAAGTGAGTGTGGTGAAGACTGGTAGTGACACTTAATTGCTGTTTTTTGAAGGAGGGAAGTAGCCTGATGATTGGATTGAATTGCAGTTGTATTTCATCACTGCTGTTGACATGTTTAAATCACTAAACAAAAAACAAGTTGGGGGGATGATGCAGAGATATGACAGGATCTTTGCATAATCCCATCTGAAGTGCATATACGTTGCTTTCCCTAAAACTACGGCTGAGTTCAGAACTCACTATATAGTAAATACCACATTTTAAATGCATGATTATGCCATTATGAACCAGACTGTTTACACGGTTTACTGCCAGTATACCAGAATGCACTATAGTACACATTTTAAAGAGCGTTGAACGTTATATTATCCCCTATTTCACTGTAAATATGAAACTTATGTATGTTTTATATATTTTCTAGTAAGAAGATTATAGTAAGCCAATTATTTTCCAGTTTTTGAACTTTTGGAAAGACTAGATGTTCATATACTCACTTGGGGAGCTATTTGCTATTTGCTGGAAACTTAATGCATTACACAATGCATTATGAGGCAGTTGAGTATGTACATGAAGTCCACAGTGTATACTCAGAATTATTTTTCTAATCTAGTATACATTTAGACATTTTATTTTGCATGTGCTATCTATTGCAGAACTAGTGTAGAATTAATTAATAAATCCTTTCTGAATGGGACTTTAGACATTTGTCTTAGAGTGTCTAAAACCACAGGACACGTCTATGATTTTGGAAATAATTATAACCTCAACATGCTCAAACCATTTGTGAATCTTAATCTGGGGGTACTGATATTGATCATGTTTAACAGAACCCTGGACTGGTTGATCAGTATATCAGCACATTGTTGAGTCTGGACCAGAGCCCCACAACTCTGGTATTGCTGGGGGTGTGCTTAGACTTCTGTACTGCTCAGAAGGACAAAGCCACAGTCGAGAAGCATAAGGTGAGTTTGTTTTCAGTTAATCCTCCCTGTTTGTAACTTACATTTCTAACATAGCTTCTGTATTTAAAAGTATGTCTGCTATTTTTCAGAGTGTCCTGTTGGACCTGTACATTAAATCAGTCCTTATGAGCAAGACAAAACCACAGCAGCACGTACTGGATAAAAGCAGCTCCTTAATGCGTCATGTGTCCCACTCCGATTTTAAGGAGCTGCTGCTCCCTACCCTGCAGAAGACAATGCTCCGCAGTCCAGAGAACGCCATGCAGAGTGAGGCTCCTCTAGTTTATCATGATTGTGTTTAATACTTGTCTGTCTAACGCTAGGCCGATCTCATAAATTAGATTACATTTTCTGGTCTCTTTCCAGCCATCTCCTGCCTGTTGTCAGCAGTGACTCTTGACCTCAGTCAGTATGCCATGGATATCGGAAAGGCCATAGCAAGTAAGGCCTTTTCTTTTTTTGCATTTGGTTTGTTGAATGCCATTAACTGATCTTTATACTAAAAGTTAGAAGAAAGTTATAATTTGCTAAGTCATAACTGACAAAGACTGAGCGACCGACTACTAAATTTAGAATAATTTTGAGTATTGGTCCATAGTATCATGTTTGTGTTTCAGGCCAGCTGAAAGCCAATAATGCCCAGCTGATGGAGGAGGCGGTCCAGGCCATGCAGAACCTGGCCCAGCAGTGCAGTGACCCCACGGCAGTTCAGGACATTGTAACTCACCTCTTCAAGATCCTTGGAGGTGAACTAATGAAAACCTATAAAAATTAAATAGTGTCATAATTGTGTTTTGTTGTAGTTTTCATGTGTCTCCCTGTGTCTGTGTGGGTTTTCTCTGGGTACTCTGGCTTCTTGTCACAGGCCAAAGACATCCATTTTGGAATAAGGTTAATTGGAGACAATAATTTGAGCATTAATGGATGTTTGTCTCTGTATGTTGGCCGTGTGATACGCTGTTGATCTGTCCAGCTTAAAGGATGAGCAGTATAGATAATGGATCGATGTTTGCTTTTGCTCACCTGTAGCTCAACTATTGTGTTTGCAGGGTCTGAGGGAAAGCTCACAGTTGTTGCCCAGAAGATGAGTGTGTTGTCAGGTAAGCAGACACTTGAAATGAGATAAAAATGCAAACAGACATGTTTTTCAACCTGAGTATTTCCATCTTATTGTCGCAGGGATTGCCAGCTGCAGCCTTCATGCAGTGTCAGGAACCTCTAGCCAGACTCTCAGCTCTGCAGTCTCTGTGATGTTCATCCCTTACTTACAACAAGAAGGTATCCCTGCTCAGTTTTCTTCCTCCCTCCTGTCAGAATCTTACACAGCTAACTTCATGTAAACAAGTCTCTAATGCAATTTTTGCCTTAGGAATGGACATTGTTATGGATTCATTATTCTCTACCGAATATTTGAGTCTGGAACTGATTTTTCTTTGTTTTATGTAGTTCATGAAGGCACCTTGGTGCATGCTGTATCGGTGCTCTCACAGTGGACCAGTCGCCTTACAGTAGAAGTACCCACTGCTCTCTTGGATTGGATGAAAAAAGCTTTCACCCTTAAGACCTCCACCTCTCTAGTTCGACACGCCTACCTTCAGGCAATGCTCGGGGCCTTTAAAGGTTGGTCACACAAAGGGCTGTAGTTTACGTGTCAGGTGTCCAGACTCGGATGCGTTAATTTATCATCTTTCTTTTCTCTGATCTGCAGGTGACACTCTCGCCCAGGCCTCAGACCTCTTGACTTTGCTTCTCCAAACGGTGGAGAAAGCAGTGGCTCAAAACTCCCAGCATGCTCTGCTTGCTGAAGGTGTGGCAGCTTCTGTTCTTTTGACTCGACTGGCTCTGCTGGACACACAGACTGGTGAAGCTCTACTATCATTTTTCACATTTATCAAGACTATTGGTGAAGTTTTAGTGTGGAAGGATGGTAAGTAATTAGATTTTCTTGTGTCTACAGAGGCAAAGTTCAGTAGCTTCTGGAACATGATCTTAGATGAGAAGAAGCCGCTTTTCACCACAGAGAAATTCCTCTCCCAGGCCAGTGAGGAAAGTAAGGCAATATGTTCTTATTATTATCATCACTGCAGTAGTTTAGTACTATCAGTGACTCATCTGAAATATGAAAGACATATATTAATGTTTATTTATGTCTGTTGAACTCTATCTAGCTCTGCTCACAGAGCTGATGTTATGTGAAAGGCTCTTTTTGGACCATGCCCACAGAATGAACACCAGCAAATCACAGTGAGTCTGTCCTCCTGTTAAACTGTACCTGTAGAGACAGGTGAAAAATGAAAAGAAGCTGTAGCTCAAGGTGAAGTCATCGCCTGGTAAAGAGAAATATCTGCTCTGTAAGATGAATAGAAATAAAACATTGCTTTTTTTGCTATTAAACTGCTTAATAATATGTCACAACCAACTCAATATATGTCAATATATGTTTATAAATGGGGTAGTTGTGGAAGTGATTTGGTGAAAACGTAGTTCATTGCAGGTGCTTTTTATGTGATTAAAAAAAAATTGCATTAATTGCAGTATTGCTAATATACCACATCACTACTATACTGCTATAGCAGGTCTTTTTTTACTTCATTTATTGGCCCAAGAATATTAATTTTTGTCTGCATGCAACTTTGTTCCTTAGGATGTATCATCACGCCACAGTTGCAGTTCTATTGTCTCGGAGCTGGCATGTGAGGAAGAGAGCACAGCAGACAGTCAGAAAGTTGCTCTCCTCTCTGGGTGGATCAAGTCTTGCCCATGGCCTATTACGAGAACTCTGTGTGGTCATCAACAAGCACAAAGTACTCACTCATTATGTAGATATAGCTCGCTAGCTTGCAGTAGTTAGTACTGTACTGCAAATGTACAGCCACTGCTTTTTGAAAAAAAAAATTGAATTTTTTTCACAGCTTTACTGTGATTGTCTGACTGTTGTAAACTGCTAGGTTTTACCCCAGGACGTTCTGATGTCAGAGACAGGAGAGCTGACTGAGCTGGGTCGCAGCTACGTTCCCCCTCGTGTCCTGCTGGATGCATTGTGTGTTGTCTGCTCTGCTGCCAGCCAACTGGGCGACCGCACCGAAGCAGAGAATTTGGCCATGGAGGTCCTCGTAGTCGCTCATCATCCATCCATAGGTGCGAGAAAAAGCTGCTCGGCAAAATGAATCAATGAGTCATTTTAATTTGTTTTATCTTAAAGTTGATAACATTCTTGTATTTAACAACACTGGAATAGTGCGTTGGTGCTTCTCATCAACTCCATGTATTCCTCTTCCAGTCGAAGCTCGCCCTGGCCTCTGGCCTGTTCTGCTCTCCTCTATGAATATAAAAGCTGAAGAGTTTATAGAAAAGAAGCTGGAGGTGATTCTGCCACATCTACTGGAGGCCAATGTCGATAACCAGGTCAGACAATAACACACACCTCCTCATACTACTTTTCCATCATTTACATAAAAATTTACACACATTAGAACGCTCAAATTGACTGAGTTCCTATGGATGGTTCCTATGGTTTTTCGCGTTCTGCATACAACATTTAAGAATATGAAGAAGAACCTTACAACGTACAGTATTTGTTATTGAGCCATACTGATATGTTTTGCAGGATACCAGGTTGTTTAGTGGCTATGTTTTGTTTCCCAGGCAATAAAAAACACTGCTGGTGCCCTGTCTGGGCTCTCCCCCAGCAAGCTGTTACCTCGGCTCATCAGTCATATCACAGAGGAGCTTTCAAGACCTGCTTTGCTTCAGGTCACCAAGGAGGAGTATGGAGTCATGCTAACACCCGACGGAGAACTTTATGACAACAGCATCATCCAGAGGTAACTCACATTCCCTTCAGCCACTGTTCACTGCGAATCTCTGCAACAGTCTCCATTGATCTGTGGCCTGTTATTCATTCACTTTCATCTCCCACCTTTACACTTGCTGAAGTGCTCAGAAGGAAAGCTCCAAAAAAGGCAACATGAAGAGAGAGAACAAGGCCTACTCCTACAAGGAGCAGATCATTGAACTGGAGTTGCAAGAGGTAAAGTGCACTTTCCATCTGCAGTGTTCCACAGCAGTGTTTATATGTGGAGCATCTTTTTGATTTTCTCTTTGTTCTTCCAGGAACTACGAAAGAAAAGGGGCATTAAAGAGGAGTTGCAACTTACCAGTAAACAGAAGGAAATGATGCAAATCCAGCTTGATAAGGAGTCCTCTGTTCGCAAGAAACTTAAAGGGGTATGCAAGTGACTCTTTAGCCTGTAGACTAAAATTATTTCCTTTACACCTGAAGCACTGCTTTCTAAACTCCATCTTGTTGACCTGTTGCTCATCTTGCTGTCACTAGCTGGATGTGGAGTTGCAGCATGTGGTGGGTCTGCTGGAAGCTGTTTTGATTGAGAGACCGGCTCAGACCACCAGGGAGCTTCCCTCCGTCCTCCAGGTCCTGCTGCCTCTGCTACACTCCCCACTGGCAGCTCCACGCATCCAGAATGTTTTCCTGGAAATCGGAGTGTGCCTTATGCCCAAGCACCTTCGCTATCTAGGTACATTGTCATTTTCCTTTTTGTGATTTATTGGAAAAACAGATTTGTCTGAGTCTCACATTTGCCTTTTTTATCAGCTGTACTTGTGGGTCATGTGACTTTGCGACTGCTGAAGCCAGTGTGTGATCTGGATGAGGCCTGGGGACAGGAGGACCTGGACACAGCGGCCAACCGTACTGTCCTGCTGCTGCACAGCCATACTGTCCCACAGAGAGAGAGCAAGACTGGTGGTGAGCACACAATCATAAAACGTAAACCTAAGAGGCACCCATATTTTTGAAAGACACACAAATGCATTTACTTTGCATTGTGTTGTCACCTTATGCTAATTACAGTTTTATACAGTACAGTATAAATACAGTATCTGAATATGTTCGGGCTAGGAATGGAATCCAGTACAATTCAAATAAGTGACAGAAATTAGAAACATTTCTTTTTGTTGAAGATGCATATTTTCCCATATTCAAAGCATTTTTCTCCATCTAGTCAGTTGATTGAGTCACTGACATACTGACAAACTTGTTTGTGTTATTTTTTAGATGTGGCCCCGCTGTCTGCACCAGCTTTCTCCTTCTGCTTCCCCCTCCTCAACGCCATGCTCAGGGAGTCTTCCAGCAGCACAGAAGAGATGGAGAACATGATGACCAGGGCCTTGCAAGTTGTGAACGAACACTGCCAGCTTCGGGCTGACACAGAATGTGATGACATCACCATAGATGAGGTACAATCAAACATCTCCAATGTGCTTTCTGTCTGTGACCTACACACAGGGATGACCAAACAGTGTATTATTTACATCTTGCTCAAAAGTATTCAGCAGAACTAGTGGCTTGAAAAATAAAATACAAAGCTAGTTAGAGCTTCAGTGCTATTTTTATGGATTAATTGATTTATGTGCTTTCTCTTGTCAGAATGGACCAGAGCTGCTGCCACGCGTCAATATGCTGCTGCTACTCACCAGAATTATTTCCACAGCTACCCCAAGGCTCCAGGTAAACAAACAATTACAGTATATGCATGTCTTAAAGCTGAGTCTGTCACTTATTTGTTTGTGAGACATTTGCTGTATTCGATTTCAGAGTCTTTTGTTCTGTGTTAGTTCTAATAGCTGTCTAAGAAGTAGGACACTGTGTTTTAGGTGTTGGCATCTCAGTGCCTGACAGCTCTGTGTGCCAGTGCTGGGGGAGAAGAAGGCTGCACTGTAGCAGAGCAGCCAGAGATAGATGTCCTTCTTGATGCTTTGCTATCACCCTGCTTCTCTGTCCGGGATGCTGCCCTCAGGGTGAGCTTTTGATTGGTTTGTTTTTAATGCCGTAGCCGTGTTTGGAGGCATTATGTTTTCACTTTGTTCCTCCATTCTTCCTTTTCTTTTTTTCTTAAAATTAAACTAATTTGATTTTTGTGGTCAACATTTTGTCACAAAAACACACACTTTTTTTGGCCCAGTCAAAAAAAAATCATACACTTATTATAACATAATATGTATATAAAAACATTTAAAATATTTTAGACCATAATGGAAGCAATACATTTATATTAACACTCAGTATTTACTCAGGGGTTGTTGGAGATGGAGTTTGCGCTACCTACAGACAGCACAGAGGCCAGTGGGCTGAGTTTGCTGCGCAGACTTTGGGTTGCCAGGTTTGATGTGGAAGAGGAGGGACGAGCCTTAGCTGAAAAGTATGTTATTGAATATTTTGCACCTTTGTGTTCATTTTATACTGTAAAGTAACTACCCTGTCCTGTTAATATACATTTTAAAAAGCTAAATCCTAAAAAGTACATACCTGCACTGTGGAGGGGAATGGAAATGTATAGTAAATGTAACATTTGAACTATTTTCTTGGTGTGTTTTTCCTGCTCAGACTCTGGGAGTCTTTGGGTCTGGAGTTGGTCCCGGAGCTCTGCTCCCTCCTGATTGGAGATGTCACCCACCACGAGGAAGCTGTCCGTTCTGCTGCAGCTGAAGCTTTGTCCAGTGCTGTGTCCCAGTACAAGGACCAGTCTGCTGCAGTGCTGAGCCAGCTGACTGAGCTCTATCAAAAGAAACTCTATGTGAGACCATGAGCCGCAGCCAAGTCACATTATTATTCATACAGCTCTGGCTACTGCTCGTGAATCAATATGATATCAGGAACAGAAGTATAAAATGTGTATTTTTTATTTTTTTTAATAGAGGCCTCCCCCGGTGCTCGATGCCCTGGGCAGAGTCATCTCTGAAGCACCACCTGACCAATGGGAGGCAAGGTACTTAGTTCACTGTAGGTCAAGAGATTTTTTGGGAAACAAAATGAAACTCAGTATGTCTTAGAAAGTTCACATTAGCCATTTTAACAAGGCCGAGACATTTGAAATTTGTTCCAGTGGGAAGAAATTAAAGAGACAGCCTCTGCAGCCAGTTCAAGGTTTTATCTGTCCTGTGATAGCATTTATATCAGAAATCAGAAAATCATTAAATCTAATACCTGTAAACAAAGTACTAGAAGCTATAAAATGTAAAACATTCCTTTTTATGCACTGAGTTCAGTTCTTATTTCACTTTTTTTTTCAGGTGTGGGATCGCTTTGGCTCTGAACAGACTGTCCCATTACCTGGATGAACCCCAGATCACCCCTCTTTTCCTTTTCTTTGTTCCCGATGCTCTGAATGACCGCCACACTGAGGTGCGGCGCTGCATGCTGGAAGCCGCCCTCTCTGCACTCAACACACATGGAAAGGTACAAGTCTTTTTGCAGCTACGTTTGAAATACACAGATACCTTTCTCACAAATATGACACTGCACCTTATGTCCCTGTGTTTTGTGACAGGACAATGTGAGCTCGCTGCTGCCGGTGTTTGAGGAGTTTCTGAAAAACGCCCCCCAGGACGCTAGCTACGACTCAGTCCGTCAGAGTGTGGTTATTCTCATGGGCTCCTTAGCCAAACATCTGGACAAAAATGACCCCAAGGTCAAACCCATTGTGGCCAAGCTCATTACTGCACTGTCTACACCTTCACAGCAGGTAAACAACTCATCCTACCCTATACCGTTCAATGGTGCATCTGAGATGTGATTTATTATTGTCCGATACAGCTTTTTTTGTAATGCAGATCTCAGTTTTGCTGCTACCGTCATTAATGATCATTCAAACCTACGGTCTAGACTGAAATAAAAAAATATCAATTTCCAAATTCATCATCAGGTCCAAGAGTCGGTGGCCAGCTGTTTACCTCCTTTAGTCCCTGCCATCAAGGAGGACGCTGCGGGGATTGTCAGAAATCTGCTGCAGCTGCTGCTGGAGAGTGACAAGTACGCAGAGAGAAAGGGAGCAGCATACGGACTAGCCGGTCTCGTCAAAGGTCTTGGGATCTTGGCACTCAAACAGCAGGACATCATGACCACCCTAACTGATGCAATCCAGGACAAGAAAAACTTCAGACGGAGGGAAGGTCAGTGAGGCTTATCCATCAACTGAAGTGAAGATATTATGTCTGACGCTGTCATCCAGGTCACGACTCACAAAAGCAACCATAGTGGCATAAAAATGAAAGCAACAGTTATTAGGTTAAAGGAAATCTGAAACTGATTACCAGCTGTGTGTCTGTTGCAGGAGCATTGTTTGCTTTTGAGATGCTTTGCAACATGCTGGGCAAGCTGTTTGAGCCCTATGTGGTCCACGTGCTGCCACATCTCCTGCTCTGCTTTGGAGATGGAAATCAGTATGTCCGAGAGGTGAGCTGGCGGGTCATTTCCAGAAGCCACTGTTTTCTCGGCATTAATATCTTAACTTCTGCTTAAATAAAACTTGTAGTCCCTAATGTTTTTACCTCAGCCCACTTCTCCTCCTCCCCCAGGCTGCAGATGACTGTGCCAAGGCTGTGATGAGAAACCTGAGTGCTCATGGTGTGAAACTGGTCCTCCCCTCCTTGCTGGTGGCACTGGAGGAGGAGTCCTGGAGAACTAAAGCAGGTGAGGAGGTTCAGCCCTGAAGAATAGTTTCTAATTTCATGCGGTAGCTTTTATTTTATTAACAGTGTTTATACTGATGCAACTACAACCAGTCACAATCAAACTAATACTCTTGTCATACACTAGCTTCTTGTTAAGACCCTCCTTCTTTATTCCAGGCTCGGTGGAGTTGCTAGGTGCTATGGCATATTGTGCACCCAAGCAGTTGTCCTCCTGCCTGCCCAGCATTGTGCCCAAGCTGACCGAGGTGCTGACTGACTCCCACGTGAAGGTGCAGAAGGCCGGTCAGCAGGCACTCAGACAGATTGGCTCTGTCATACGAAACCCTGAAATCCTGGGTAAGATAGAGCTGCAAATGATGTGTCTCATAACGTTGTCTCTATTTTTTTGTTTTTGTTTTTTCATTTTTTGTATTCAGTTCTTAGTCCTTTTAACGCAGACTGCAGCTTTACAGTTGACTGAAATGTAAATAATCATCTGTAAAGTTCCAGCTTGACCCAGATGGGGGAAATATCTACAATGTGTAACCATTCTATTTATTAAATGTACATTCATAGCAAAAAATTTTTAGAAACTGAGTTATGGAAAGTGATCAAAAACAAAACTAAAACTGAAGCTTGTATTCAGATAATATATTTACGTACATTTTTATGTTTACGTCAGATGTTTAGTCTGTTGGTATTTAAACAACAATGTCATTGTTGCTTTCTCAGCCATCACGCCAATCCTGCTGGACGCCCTCACTGATCCATCTAGAAAGACCCAGACGTGCCTGCAGACGCTGCTGGACACCAAGTTTGTGCACTTCATCGATGCCGCCTCACTTGCCCTCATCATGCCCATCGTCCAGAGAGCCTTCCAGGATCGCTCCACTGACACTCGCAAAATGGCCGCCCAGATCATTGGCAACATGTACTCTCTCACTGACCAGAAGGTACACAGTGTTTCCAAAATGTTACAGTGAAATGTCATTAATTTTATTTTACTATTTGTAAGACCTGCATTTTGTTAATCATGCAATATATGTTATTGTTTGTAGGATCTATCACCCTACCTGCCTAGTGTCATTCCTGGACTGAAGGCCTCTCTGTTGGACCCAGTGCCTGAGGTGTGTTTGTCGAACAAGATGGTTGCTGGTGGGAGCAGAAGATTTAAACAAGACACAAATTTATTTATAGCTTAACTTCTGTCCTCGTGACAACCTGTTAAATGTTGGTGATTCATAAATGAAAAAAGCTGAGTTCACATTTTCAGATTTAGATTATTTTTGAATACTGCTCAACTGCATATTTAACATAATATTTAATATATGCTGTTAAACATTATATTTTGTATCATATCAACAAGTACCAAAAATGAGTGAATTATTTCAAACTATGCAATCTGTATTTTGGGCTCAAGATGAGTCCACGATGGGTAATGGTTTAAGCTGTAGCAGTTCTTTATCTTCTCTTCAGGTCCGTACTGTCTCAGCCAAAGCCCTGGGTGCAATGGTAAAGGGGATGGGTGAGTCGTGCTTTGAAGACCTGCTGCCATGGCTCATGGAAACACTGGCCTCTGAACAGAGCTCTGTAGATCGCTCTGGAGCTGCACAAGGTCAGTTCTTCTCTCAGCACTTTGCATCTACTATCATTCAGCAGCTGTTACTGAATGCTCTATGTGTTGGTGTGCTCAGGTCTAGCCGAGGTCATGGCTGGACTGGGAGTAGAGAAGTTGGACAAGCTGATGCCAGATGTGGTGCAAACAGCCAGCAAGGTTGACATCGCTTCCCACGTCAGAGATGGCTACATAATGATGTTCATTTACCTGCCCCTGACCTTTGGAGACAAGTTCACTCCCTATGTTGGACCCATCATCCCCTGCATTCTCAAGGTACTGGCTACTGTGTTTTATTTTTACTTTTTTTTTTTACAAACAGTCAAGAATTTGTGTATTTATATTGAGTATTTACGGTACATGAGTATTTTCACCAGTTAGGAGTGAAACAACTGGTCTGCAAAAAACTTATTTTTATACATCTGATGACAAGCTGACTAACTGAGAAGCTTAATGAGATTTCAGTGTTCTGGCCAATTGTGAGAAATGAGCTTTCAAAATATATAAGAAACAATATCAGCACCAGTTTGTTTACAGCCACAGGAGAACATATTAATCAGCTAAAGAGGATCATAAAATAAGTCTTCTTACTTTGGATAATGGACATTTTTACTTACGGGTTTACAAGCCATTTAGTTATGTCATTTTACTGCATGGATGCTTTCCTTTAAAAAGGGATTTTGTGATGAACATATCTTACTTAAGCAGTTTTATTACTTAGCCGTGTATAATTCTGCAGATCATGCAGCTCAGTTTGTCTTATGCTCTGTTCTCATCAGGCCCTGGCGGATGAGAATGAATATGTGAGGGACACGGCACTGCGAGCGGGACAGCGAATCATCAGCATGTATGCAGAGACTGCCATTGCACTGCTGCTTCCTGAACTGGAACAGGGCCTGTTTGATGACCTGTGGAGAATCAGGTAGGACCTAAACACAAGGACTTACATTATTGATTGACTAAAAGTATGATTAAATGTGTATTGACAAATTGTTGGTTTATGCTGTTGTTGGTTTGCAGGTTCAGCTCTGTGCAGCTGCTTGGAGATTTACTGTTCCACATCTCTGGAGTAACAGGAAAGATGACAACAGAGACGGCCTCTGAGGATGACAACTTTGGAACAGCTGCATCTAATAGAGTACTTTTCTATCAGCAAGGCCCATACATATTCCTTAGTATAAATCAAAAAAGAAACAGTTGTCTTAAGTCAAATTGTTGTTTTCTCTTTCTTGTAATAAAAGTAGTGTTCAAAGCTGATTTATCAAGGATTGCTGACCTTTGACCTCCTCCCCACAGGCTATCATTGGTGCCCTTGGTGCTGAGCGCCGTAACCGTGTCCTTTCTGGGCTCTACATGGGTCGTTCAGACACTCAACTAGTGGTCCGACAGGCTTCCCTTCACGTGTGGAAGATTGTGGTGACCAATACCCCCAGAACTCTTCGAGAGATCCTCCCAACCCTCTTCACACTTCTGCTGGGTTTCCTGGCTTCCACCTGCCCTGACAAGAGAACGGTATTACACCTTTTCACCTCACTCCACTGTGTTTTCCCCTCACAGTGAAGTTGCAGCCACCAAGCCTTTTCCCTAATGTATTATGTCCTTGTGGTTACAGATTGCTGCTCGTACACTGGGTGACTTGGTAAGAAAGCTAGGAGAGAAGATTCTCCCTGAGATTATTCCAATCCTCGAGGAGGGGCTGCGCTCTGACAAGAGTGATGAGAGGCAGGGTGTCTGCATCGGCCTTAGTGAGATCATGAAATCCACCAGCAAAGATGCAGTGAGTCATGCAAACATAATAATACATGTTTCTCTGCAAAAGTCAAAACCACCTTTACAAAAGACACCAACAACAATTCTCTTTGCTTTTTCTAGTCATCATCAGTTTAGAATCTGTATTTAATAATATAGAAAAATAATATAAAACTTATGTAAAAACACAAGAAAATTCGAAATGTAATGGTCATAAGTTATTAACCGCATAGTATTTACACTGCAGGTACTCGTCTTCTCTGAGTCACTGGTCCCCACAGTCAGAAAGGCTTTATGTGACCCACTTGAGGAGGTTAGAGAGGCAGCAGCCAAAACCTTTGAGCAACTCCATGCAACCATCGGTCACCAGGCGTTGGATGACATCCTGCCAACCCTGCTCAAACAGCTGGTGAGGAAACAAGACAACAAATACACTCTAAAGTCCAGATATAAAATAACCTGAGCTATAACGATGTGAATGTCTTTGACCAGGATGATGAGGAGACAGCCGGGTTTGCTTTGGATGGTCTGAAACAAGTCATGGCTGTGAAGAGTCGTTCTGTGCTGCCTTACTTGGTTCCAAAGGTAATGTTCAGACTGCTTTTCCCTTGTTTGTCCATATTATTGTGTCTGTTTCACAAACTAAAGCCAGTGTGCTCCCCCAGTTGACTGCTCCTCCTGTGAACACCCGTGTCCTGGCCTTCCTGTCTGCTGTGGCTGGAGACGCTCTAACACGCCACCTAGGAGTCATCCTGCCTGCTCTACTGTCTTCCCTCAAAGGGAAGCTGGGAACGGAGGATGAAGCACAGGTAACACTGGGACACACATATTTATAATTATTGTAATAATTATTTATAATAATTACTATTGCTCCTTCTGCTTATAAATAACCCTAATGAATCACATTTTCTCAGGAGTTGTGCAGCTGCCAGACAGTGATCCTCGCAGTGGAAGATGAAGTGGGCCAACGCATCATCATTGATGACCTGCTGGAGGCCACACGAGGTGCTGACCCCGGCCTGAGACAGGCCGCAGTCACCATCCTTAATGCCTACTTTGCTCGCACCCGCATGGACTACAGTTCCCATACACGCACTTTACTGTCAGGCCTTATTCGCCTTCTGAATGACTCCAACCCTGAGGTCCTGTCTCAAAGCTGGGATACCATCAACTCAATCACCAAGGTGTGTCGAAGTGAACATAAAAGTAACTGTACAAAGAGATACTATAATTTCACTATTTATGTCAGTGGTGCAAAGAAAGCAGACTTTGGTCCTTTATTTTTTAGTCAATTAGTAAAGGTGGAGATGTGTTGCTTATTGTTGAATAGAAACTGGATGCAAGCAGCCAGCTGGCTCTAATCGATGACCTGCATCGAGACATTAGATCAGCAGCTGCAGACGTGAAGGGTCAGCACCTGCCTGGTTTCTGTCTCCCCAAGAAGGTAAGAAGGCTCCTCATAACACCATAACCTGCTATCAGGTTCCTTTGTTTACCCAAGCTCCTGAGTTAGTGAATGACTACAGCTTTAATCTGACTTTGGGCAGTTTGTGACATGTGACAGTAAAGGTGTCCACTACCAGTCAAACAGAGGCCTCTTCACTTGACTGCAATACCAACTCTACCAGACAATTACCAGTCTAAGATTTGTCCCGGGCCGTGATTAATACCAGTTATTTAAGCTTTAATATTAACTCAGAATATTAACTGACAGAAAAATAAATGAAAACGATAGTATGTTACAGCTTAACGCATGTCTGTTATTACATTTGTCATCCTTCTTTCCACAGGGTGTGGCCTGTATCCTGCCTGTCCTCAGAGAAGGTGTCCTCACTGGCAGCCCTGAGCAGAAGGAAGAGGCAGCTAAAGCATTAGGAGGGGTCATCAAACTGACCTCTCCTGAGGCACTGCGGCCCTCTGTTATCACCATCACCGGACCACTCATTCGAATCCTGGGAGACCGCTTTGCCTGGTCAGTGAAGACTGCTCTGCTGGAGACTCTCACCCTGCTGCTGGCAAAGGTCTGTGTCTGGCTCCCTCCATGGGACACTACAATACTTTTAAAAATACAACCACACTGTGTATTTTTTCATAATGTAGCATCATTTCAGTGTCTTAAGTCCCCATTTTTAAGCTTTAACTGGACTGGACTGTATTGCTTTTCCAGGTGGGCATTGCCCTGAAGCCCTTCCTTCCCCAGCTGCAGACCACCTTCCTGAAGGCCTTGCAGGACTCAAGCCGTGCAGTGAGGCTGAGAGCTGCTGAGGCTCTGGGCCAGCTGGTTTCAATCCACGCCAAGGTGGACCCACTCTTCACTGAGCAGCTGTCCGCCATCCGCAATGCTGAGGACCCTGGAGTCAGGTGAATGCTCTTACAGCTGACAGATACAGGAAGAGACTTTAACAGATCATCACATTTCGGAATCCTCTTTGGGATTTTTTTAATATAATATTTGATTGCAGTTTGATATTGTAAAAATAAATCATATATAATAATGTCACAGTTGTTACATTATTCCACACCACTCATGCCATAATGATTATAAAAAGTTTTAATTAAGAAACTAGCTGATATCTTGTCATCATTAAGAAGAAATAGGAAGTTACAAATACATTTAGATTTGATTTATTTGATAATAGTCTATCTCCATTACATTGTTTGTCCACCAGAGAGCAGTGACAAATTATGTTATCAGCTTTGAACATTGGTTGAAAGACCTCCTGACATAATGTCTTTTATTTTTAAAGGATCAAATATTACATTTATTATCTTCTTTAAAATCCATTACTGGTAGGCCTAAATTCCTAACACGTGCATTTGTTATTGTGCTGTTTACCCCATTACAGGGAGACAATGCTCCAAGCCTTAAGGTTTGTCATCCATGGAGCAGGGTCAAAGGTTGATCCAGCAATCCGCAAGAACATCACCACCACATTACTAGGCATGCTGGGACATGATGAGGTATGATGGGAGGAGCAGATGTCTTACAGCATTAAGCAGAGCTGAGAGTTTTTTTAAATCAGTTGCAACATGCCTTTTTTACCTCAGGGCCACTCATGGCTACTGAATGTACCAAGTACTTATTAGATAAATGAAGTATAAATGTATAAACAATAAATATATTTCACCGAGACCTGTTCAATGGAATTGTTCTGTGATCTCAGTAGAGAAACGGAAGTTAGGCACAGAGGATGTGGCTTTCTACAAAGGTGGTTTCGAGTCTACGTGTCTACAGTTTCAAATGAGTCTCACTTAACCTCATTCTGGCCTTGTGACTGCTTTGTGTGTGTGTGTGTGTAGGATGCAACTCGGATGGCTTCAGCAGGCTGTGTTGGTGAGCTCTGTGCATTTCTGTCAGAGGAAGAGCTGAAGAGTGTGTTACTTCAGCACATCTTAGGTTGGTATTTACATGCAATCGTCACTGTCACCTTCACTTTTCTGAAAATAATTAATAATAAACTGTGTGTATGCACAGTGTTGTTTGGTCAATTTTAATGTCCTCAGTGGCTCTAATTGCTGTTAATTATAATAACTGACTTGGTGTACAGACTGAAGCTGCTTAATTAGAATTATTAATGCCTGATCATATTATAGTAATATCTGTTTAATATAATTATCTAAAATCTAACTTTACCACTGTTTGTTTTCCTCTCTGTCCACCAGTAAAACACTGAAAGCAAGAACTAATGCATAACTAAAATAAATTTTTATTTTTGCCTTCAGCGGATGTGTCTGGTGTGGACTGGATGGTGCGTCATGGTCGTAGTCTGGCCCTGGCCGTAGCTGTCAAGTCTGCTCCGGAGAAGCTGTGTGGGAAGGACTACTGTGATACTGTAACAGAAACCATTTTGGCCAATGCCAATGCTGACAGGGTGAGGTTTTTCCCACAGTTCTTTCACCACACACATCTCCAATGATGTGATATGCATAGCAGCAATGGATATTTTAAAGGTGACCTTAAAAAATAATTAAATATTTGAAAATGTATAGTTATTTACACATGGTGGTTTTATAAGAATCTGTAGCGTTTTATTGATGGGAATCTTGTTACTGCAGATAACATGCCCAGGCTGTCGCCTGTCGTCCTGTAAAAGCAAATGCTGCAGATTGTAGACGATTACATTGTTCAATTAGAGATTCAACAATTTAAAGGGAAAGTGAAAGCAGTCATTTTCTTCTACATTACAAAGACATCAAATCAATACAACAACATAACTGTACATGTTGCATAACATAATTAATGGAGGCTGCACTGCCATGTTCCAGTTCTCTTTCAGCGCATATTGATTTTGTCTTGTCTTCCAGATCCCTATTGCCACTAGTGGAATCAGAGCGATGGGATTTCTGATGAAGCATCACCTCCAGTCAGAGGGAGGCAGCAGTATTTCCCAGCGCATCATCACGCAGTTAGTCAAGGTAAAACAGGAAGTGATTCAAGTATTATCACAGGCTGTCAGCTTCCTATTTATAGGTTATAAGTACAACATTGCAAGTGTTAAAGTGTGCAGTTTAGAAACTGAAAGTATGATAATGACACATTTATTATTAGTATTCATTTATTTGTAGTATTTAGCCCAGTCTACCAAGGCAAATTCCAGTCTATTCAGTTGTTATTTTTTCTCTGACTCAGGAACGTAAATATGAAATTAGTGATAAATTATTAATTTCATATAGTTCGGTTATACACTGAAGCCACATGATCTGATATCAGACAGATCAGCTAGAGATGGGTATAAAATAGCATGTGTTTGTCATGACGTCTGGTGTCTATGTGACCTCCACAGTGTCTTCAGAATCAGTCCAGTGACATCAGACTGGTGTCAGAGCGGGTGCTGTGGTGGGTGTTCAAGGACCCAGCTACACCTTCAATGGAACCCAGTCTCATCAAGCCTGTGCTGAAGAGTCTGCTGGACAACACCAAGGACAAGAACACCAGCGTCCGAGCCCAGAGTGAACACACCATTGTCAACCTGCTACGACTCCGTCAGGGAGAGGAGACAATGCAGGTCAGGCTACAGACTATCTCTAGTAACATTAATAGATGAAGGTTCTGTACATAGCACTGTTTTTCTCATTCTTACTTTATCTTCTTTCTGCAATTTAGAGTATTGTTGCCATCCTGGACTCTGCAAGTAACGACCTTCTGTCAGAGTGTCACCGCCGGTCTTTGAAGAAAATTGCAAGCCTGCAAGACTCTAATGAAGAGATAGACGACACCATCCTAACATGACAGAGCCGGACTGAGCAATGAAATTACATATGGAGAAATCAACAGAAGCTTGACTGACATGCAAAACAAGTCTCAACTGTATAAGAACCCCAGACATACTCGCCACACGTGCCCATGTTGCCCTTCATGGACCAAAGCGGAGATGGTGGTTTGACTGGATTTCTATATACCGGTACCCCTGAACAAATTTCTATCTTTGTTTTTTTTTTCTCTCTCACATCATTGTTTTAGTGGCCTTTGAGCCCAGTTTATAACTTTTTCTTTTATTTCACAATGTACCGGTTCTTCTCCTGTACTGAGTTAAGATGGGAAGACACACGGCCAAATCAGCGTTTTGCTACTTATTTTACCAAATTGATTTCAAGCATTGAGGATGTAACTGTAATGAACCAACACCCCCATCTTTATGTTTTATTTGGACTTTGTGTGTGAGAGTTGCTCGGGGGGGAAACAGCCTCTTGTAAGAGTACAGTGATACGGTTGTAAAAAAAAAAAAAAGGCAATTCAAAATAAAAAGTTCTTGATTTCATCATTATGTAGTGTGTGAAATGTGTTGTCAGCAATCACAGATACTGTAAATGCAGCCTACACATTCACTGACAGTGCATCTGAGGATTCATCCAAATATCGAATGCAGTCTATACAGAGGGTTGAATGGGGCCATGCTTGTGCACAGGGGGGTGCGTGAGCCTCTGCCCCCTTGCCCCGTTAAGTCCAAAGTGCCCTTTTGAGTGGCCATTAAATTTTCAACATTGCATTATTATTATTTGGTTGGTTTTAAATTACATATTAAATAATGAAGTGTTAAAAAATTGTTTGTTGATGTATATCATGGGGTGCCTTTGAGCCCCTGACCCTCCAAAGGTCTTTGCGCGGTACTGTAGGGACCGTAGCCTTTAAGTCTCGCGTTGAAATCAAACAGCAGAAAATAGAAAAATCAAAAGAGCGTCGTCACCAGAAGTAATATTAAAATGTATTTAATAAAAATTAACCGTTTCTTGTGATCACGTGGTTCGTGTTGCGTGTTCGTGTTTCAAGTCAAGTCAGTTTTATTGTCAGTTCAACCATATACTCTGTATATAGTGGGACGAATCAACGTTGGATGAGGTGGTGTTACATTTAAGACATACAGTACTGTATTAGACGCTACATTTAGTGCACGTAAGTGTGCACTAAATGTTTATGTAGCGTGTTGCGTGTGAGTGTTTATGTAGTGTGATTTCCGCTGTTACAGATTATGAAGATTACTTCATGAAACTTGCAGGCTGCTTGCAGGAGTATGTGATCCAGGTGAGGACGGTGGTGATCTGCCCTCCCGGCAGCAGAAGTCTTCTTCACCAGTCAACACTGGGCTGGGACTGCTGGCCTGGGGTAGGAGCCTGCGCAGTGACGCTGGGTCAGAGTTGGGTGCAGCTCCACCAGAGAAGGAAGCGGAGTTTCCGGCTGTTTGCAGCAGAGCCAGAGGTTTGCTGACGCCGTGAAACCCCGAGAAAACTGCCGCCGGCTCGGGGGCTAAGAGTCTGCAGCATTCCTACTGCTCCTTTTCTTTCATTTCTGGGGGGCAGGTGATCTTATTTTTAGGGCCGAGGGGATCGGGAAGAGTAAACCGAGCTAAGAAGCGGCACAAGGCAGGGGGTGAGCCACCAGCTACCGGCATGGCCAGGGACTACGATTACCTCTTCAAGCTGCTCATCATCGGTGACAGCGGTAAGCCGACGCCGGGGATGCGGGACGGGAAGTGGGCCTAGTCCTGTTTTTTTTTTTACCAGGAGGGAATTAGAAATTCAGTTCAAGGTTACATATGTACTTGTCCATTGGGTTTATTTATTATTATCGTTTATTATATGAATAGATTTTCTTACGTACATACCGGTCATATTTCTGTGTCGGGGACGGGGCGGAGGTTGTGTGTCCGGGCTGGGCATGTCAGCCGATCAGGCCGGATATCGCCTCCGGATCATCAGGGTTTGTCTCGGAGATTGTCTGGTTCTCTCCTCATCCCGACTAAGACTTTTGTAACAAGTTTATGACATAACAGACGCGGTTACCCAAATAACTGCAGAGAGGCTCCCATACTCCTAAAATTTGCCGCCTTGTTTGTAACCCTTATTAGCTGCGTTAGCTAGCTTGATGTTGGGCTAACATTACACTGGTTATGTAGCTAACCGCTTGCTAACGGCAGATAGACTGAGAAGCCGGTTTCCCAAGAAGTTTATGCCACATTATCTAAATGTGGTTTTATTTACCAATTTACGGATTATTAAATGTAGTACATTATGTTAAGTTGGTGAAATGCGTTCAGCTATTTAGCTGGCTAGCATGATAGTGATAGCTACTGTGTAGTGGAGGAATGCTGCACTGCAGGCTCTGGTTTGCATCTTAGCATCCAGCCGGTTAAAGTAGTGTTATAGTGATAGTATCAGAGTGGACAATGTGAACTGTATCATCACACAGGTATGTCTATGTGAATGCTAAAACGAGGAGATTACGAACTGCCAGCTATGTGTTTATCTTGGCTGGTTGGCTTTATTTATGCTAAAGCCTGAAGCAAACAGTGTCAGTCGCATGTGCAAAACTAATGACGTAGATCCGTTTACACCTGGTAGGCACTTCTCGTTTTGTATTTCTCTATTAACATGGCTTTTTGATGCAGCTCCACCCTCACTAGCAGTGGAGTCCATGCTGCAGGACCTCTTTGTAGGCAGTGATCTTTGCATTCATTGACAGCCCCGATCCTGGCACTACCCCATCAGCTGGCTGCACACAGAGGGCAAAGCAGCACAGCAAGCCCTTCACTGCCACTGGCACACAGAGGCCAGTGTCCCCTCAGCTGCAGTGTGGAACTGTCTGTGGTGATGCACTGAGATCTTTTACGAAGATGCTCTGACCTCCTGCCCCCCTCAGCTGAAAGCACACAGATCTGCTGCAGTGTATGAAGACCATCCACACACTGATCCCCCACACTACATTGGGGCTGAGTTTTATTGCTTGTTTACGCTTTGGTCTAACACAGTAGGACATGCACATGACGTAGTCCTTCATAGAAAGTGGTTTGACACAAGCTCAGTTATATAACATAAAATTCTGTCAAGAACTTTGTCACATGCGTGAGATGTTAACCGCAAGCCCTCTTCAAAACCCATCGAGTACCATGATTACACATAAGTAAAAACGAAAATGTTCACTCACAAGGTCAATGTTTTCGATGTATTTTCTAGCTTTTAGCTTTTCTTAAAGCTTCTAAGAAACTAGAAATCGATCTTCCTCCTGCTTTGAAGCTTCTTTTTTTTAAACTAGCATGGAGACCACAGGAACCTGAGAGCTTTTATGTTGGGACCAGTCAAACATGAGATGACAATAGCACAATAGGTAGGCTAAGAAACAGGGTTGCAGGTTGAGTCCCACCCCTGGCTAGGCAGTAGAGTCACTTCCTAACTTTCAGTTGTTACCTGACAACTGATACATCAGAGACACAGTGCCCCCTCTCATCTGTCTTCCCTTTTAATCCCATTGCCCTTAGCTTCCCCCTCTTCTCACATCTGTTGTGTAAATGTTATTTCTTCCCTAAACCCATTTTTTATGCTTTGAGAATTGAGAAACCCAGTATAATTTCCAGGGTTCGTTTTGTGTCTTGCCTCTGTTGCTTTGCCACCGGCCTTTCCAAGTACTGTTGTTTCTTTTGCCACTGTACTAATAGAGCTAATGTTGGCACAGTTCAGTCACCAAGATTCTTTAAATCAACACGAACGGTGCAACCTTGGTTACCGTAACTCCTAACTTGTATGTTGGTATACAGTGATCACAGCAAATGTTCAGGTTGACACCTTGTTTTGGGTTTGCAGTCATCACATGTTGGTATCTTGGATAACAGCAATGTAATTTAGAAACTAAACCCATGTGGATAGTTGCTCTTTTGCGGTGCAAAACAAAAACATTAAAAATCTCAATATGTTTTCCCCTCATTTTAAAATCTAAATGTTGAATATTATAAAGAATGCAGTCCTCTTTTTCTGTTGTTTTCTGAACCTCATCATGTGCTTGTGTTTCCTCCTCAGGCGTGGGAAAAAGCAGTCTCCTCCTGCGATTTGCAGACAACACATTTTCAGGTGCGCGTGGGTCAGCCACGAAAACCAGACTTTTGCTGTAAATATGTAAGGCATTAAGATTTCAACTAACTTTTTTTGTATATGTGTTTGCAGGTAGCTATATCACCACAATCGGGGTGGACTTTAAGATCCGGACAGTGGAGATCAACGGCGAGAAGGTGAAGCTACAGATATGGGATACAGCAGGGCAGGAGCGCTTTCGCACCATCACGTCCACGTAAGTAGATTCATACTCAAACATACCCCGATGCATGTCTGCTATTCAGGTGGAGCTCCTCGTTTTCATATCAACAACTGAATGTGAAACAAAGAGAGATTCTTTGTGGTCCCCGGATTAGGTGTTGTTTGAGGAAGCCGCTTGTAGACAACAAGAATAAGTCAGTGCTGACTGTGAAACTGGGTGGAATTCCCCACAAATCTTAATTACAGATGTCATAGGGAGGTTCCTGGTCTCATACTGTAGTGCTACATGATGGGAATGGCTGAGCGGCTTTACCCTCTTATGCTTGTAGTATGTGTCTTGTATCGCGACCACGTGGCTCTGGCTTCACACTGCTGTAGGAAATGGTGTCCTTTTGTATATGTATGTATGTATATGTACATTTTCTGTCTTTATGATCATCAAGTCCTCATAGCAGTGGCATCATGTACATGTAGCTCATGTATCTGTGCAGTAGACCTGTTCTGCCAAAACACTGCCATACCATTGCATTGGAGAGATTCTGAGTGGTTGGTTTAGGTCTCTACAAAGGAATTGTTAGCGACGATGATGATAATAATAAAGTTAAAATAACAACAGTGTTGTGGGTAATGTTGTGGGTTTCTCATGTTCCCATTCACACTCAAACCTATATTATTGCTGTATGTTGTTAAACAGTTTCTCATTCATCGCACAGATGTAAAACATGACTTGAACACTAGGCCTGGGAGCTAAATCTGGATGTCTTATACTTATTTATATATAGTGTCGTATCGGTTCACTTTGCTGAGTCACAACACAGATCCCATTCACAGGCATTCACCTCAATTAAAAGGAGCACCCCCCACCCCCATGTTGGGCAAGATTTTAAAAAAATACGCTCTAGCTGTACACTGCTGCAGTTCACAGCATAATGCTAATGAATAAAATAAGATTACATAACATTTTTGTATTGTTGTAATGGAATTAAGGTGTGGGCTGTGTAAAATATATTGATAAAAATATTCTCTTTGTTTGTCACTTAGATAAACCTTGTTTGCATTTCAAATAGTCATTTAATCTATTGTTAATCCAAAAATATTGATTATAGCTACTTTCACACATTTGCATAACAAATTTGGAGACAAAGGACAACACGTGTCAAACATTTATACTGAGCCTGCAGTTGGTAGTGATGGAAATCACTGACCTGTTTGCTCCATCATTTAGTTTCTCCACTGTAGCGTTCCTTGACGTTTATTTTGAAAACCCACATTGTTCAGGCATAGGCTGCTCCTGCTGCAGTCAGCTGTCCTCTGTCCTCTGTATCAAAGTGTCCCTCACTGTATCTGGCAAACAGTTACTCATGTTCACTTTACATGGACTGGTTTGACATTGTGTCACAGAATTGTGTATTAAATAACAGCTTGCGTTAATGTGCTTCCACTTACAATATGAAAAGGCCTCATCTGAGTAGCACATTAAGAAACATCTCCGATGTCCAGTCTTTGTACTTGACTTTAGCCAACATCGGCATTGTCCAAGCCGTTTGAGTTCTGTCCTGCACAAGACCAGATGAACATACAGGAGTGAGAATGGTCAAAACTCCCTGAGGAGTATGACTCCACTGCCAGTAGCTCTGTAGAAATTCCTCCACCACACTAGAGGCTTATTCAGGCTGCTTGAAGAAGGCTGACAGGCTGCTGAAGCAGAGTGGCATGGTGCCTCATTAGGTCCTAAATGAATTTCACTGTGGAGATCGATCATGGACAGAAACCTGCTGATTTTACTCAATAGCTCATGGTGACTCACATCTGCTGTGACACCTCGGCCCAAAATCAAGACTTCTGAAGTCACAGAACAATATAAATGACCTTCATTTTACTGTCAACATTTTAACATGTGTATGGTGGCCAACAGCTGTTGTTGTCTGTGTAAAGATGCAGTGGATTGATGGGGTCCTGAGCAGAGAATGATATGAAACATTTATAAAAAGAGATGTTTCCAGCTGCGATCAACGATGATGTAAAGTCCATCAAGTTAAAGTTAGTCCCCTTTTTCCTCTGTGACTCCTTTCAGAGACACAAACACTGTAAACACACATCAACTGCCACTTAAACTGCCGTTAGACCAGAAACAACTCTGGTTCCCTTTACTTTGACACAGTCTGTGGGCCACGCGCAACATAGCTGTATTTTTCTTTGTTTACCCTGTAGATAACTATACCAGCCTTGCTAACTAACCAATAGCCGCCATGCAGACCACCGCAACCCAGAATTAAGTTTTAAATAAACACATTTACAGACCAAAGTGTGCCATGCGTGTGCTCCATTGCTGCAGATTCGCTAGTGTGCAATTGACAGATCCAAGTAAGCAGTCTGCGCTGTTGTTAGCTGGATTGTTTTTTGATGGCTCACCTGTACACAAGGAAACCTTTTCAGTTTTGCCAATGGTTGTGCGTTTACAGGCGACTTTCACTTGGCCTCACAACACATATTGTAGACTGGACAGACAGACAGATTCTGTGTGAAGGAGGGGAGGTGTTGCAGATGAAGCCTATATGTCCTGGGTGATCTGATACTAAGTTGACAGCAGTAAGTTCAGGTTTGAACGCAGCAAAGACTTGTTGAGGACACATGTGAGATCTGATCCCTCAGACCACATTCGGTGCTAGTCTAGGAAGCATGTGGTCTCATTCTTTTCACCTTGGGAGCACAGATGCATCATGGGTCACATTGAAGGACGAGCTACTCAGCTGACATCCTCTCACCTGCTACAGTTTCACCAGTGAACTAAAAGTATTACACTTTACAGCAGTTCAATTTATTTGTGGCCCCAGACAGTATTTGAGTGCTGATTACAGAAAATTAATTTTTAAAAAAATGAATGTTGCTAGTTATTTAAAACTTATTCGTTCGTATAGCTGATTCACTCAGACCCCCTCTCCGTGCTCCCTCTCTTTGTCTCTTCTCTCCCTCGCTGACACACACACACACACACACACACACACACACACACACACAGACAACAGACTCTCATCAGCGACAGTGGTTAATAACAATGTTTGGTCTTTACGAACATAAACAGTGTGTGTGTCTATTTAATGACAGAACTGGAAAGTGAAATTGAATTGTAAGTGGTCCACTCCGATTGTTAACACCAGATTCCTTTCCTGTATCACCCTGGTATCATATCAAGGGGTTATCATGCATTTAAACAAATAAACAAGTAATGATGTCCTAATTTTGTGCCTAGAGGAATGGACAAATTACAGCTTGAGTGTTCAGTGGAGTCCAAAGTGATCAGGCCAGTGTCTTAAACCCATGTGGCAACAGGGTGTACCTATGATTGATGATTTAAGCAAAAAGTCTGGATTATAAACATTTTACTACCCTGTTCATGCAGTTTTACTGCAGAAAAGGTGACCGCAAATTGGGGCCAACATGCCGACTCGGTGTGTTTATGGCTCTTTATTTGTGTGCATTGAGCAGACCTACACACACAAATACACACATGCACACAGCTAACCGTCCACCCCTTCTCTCTGGTGGCTCATTACTGCTGGACATAGGGGACAAGACCATATCCCCAAATTGTCACGTCAGGCAGCAAGACTGACACACAAACACATACACAGTGAGCCGGACAAAAGGGTCTTTGTGTTTGTTTGGCACAGTGCAGCTACACTAGGGATGCTCCCTTCTGGGGCCTGGTCACTTTTTGAAGCTTGCAGGTTTACAGCTGAACTGGTGGCTGCTAGTCTCTGCATTTGTTGTCTGTGAGACATATGTTGGTCGCATTATAGGTTTTCTTCCTTTATTCAAGAAGTCTCACACACACACACACACACACATATTTTGTATATGCAATTACTTTAAGGTAATTATTCTACTGATATATCCATTACTTTTAGATCACTGAAATCTGAAATCACCACTATCTTACTTAAAGGTAACTCCAGGTCCAAACCAAACATCCATTGCATGATATTGAGAAAAATCTAGCATCCTCAAGTTCTAAAACTTTGAGACAGTACAGAATTGCAAAGTACCTATTCCACAAAACGTTCTTTTGAATGGGAGATCTTTTCCCTCACAGAGTTAAATTAGCACTTGTGTGGTGGGGGACTGTGGTGGTCCAGAGCCCTATCATTAACACGTGTAATGTTAGCAACAATTTGAATAAGTTATAAAGCTACAATCTCACCATACAATCCATGCAATCTTCTCACTCCACCTTTCAACATTACTTCTCTCCCACAATCCACACAGCTGCAGATGTTTGTTATATACGAGCAGAGGATGGGTAATGACATAATAATGATAGAAGCTTTCTCCAGATACATAACCTGCTACCAGAACTGCTAATAGAGAAATACAAATACAGTAGCTGGGTCTCAACCAGTAGATGGCAGTCATTATGCATAATTATTTCTCAAAGTGTCAAATTCAACACTGAAATGTGAAGATTTGAATGTGAATCAATCAGCAACATTATTTCATTATGTATATTTGGGTTTTCAGCTGCAAAAGTGGTGTTAGTTGCTCTTTAATGTTAAAGGTTGACTGTTTTTCTGCTATTCAGATACTACAGAGGAACGCATGGGGTCATAGTGGTATACGATGTCACAAGTGCCGAGTCCTTTGTCAATGTCAAACGATGGTTACATGAAATCAACCAGAACTGCGATGATGTGTGTCGAATATTAGGTGAGTGTGCTCTCTTTCAGCGTGTTTAACTGAGTCATTTACAAGAAGTGTAACAATAACATTAGATGCTTTGATTTGATCTGGGAAATATGTTCTATTTTCAGTGGGAAACAAGAACGACGATCCTAACTCCAAGGTGGTCGAGACGACTGACGCACAGAAGTTTGCAGAGCAAATGGGAATCAGTCTGTTTGAGACGAGTGCAAAAGAGAACATCAATGTTGAAGAGGTATCCCATTGTTTCTCTCGTCTCAGCCCCGACTCTGTTTACAGACCAGCGTATTGTGTGGAGTAGTTTCGGTGACATTCCTGGCATGCACAGCACCTTAACTTGAATTTGGCAGTGTTTCTGATTTTTTTTACAATCCCTGCAAACTAGAGTGCTGAATGTGCAGGTGCCTTTGAACATACAATTTCTTAATCCCTGTGGACCCCCCAAATTTATTGGCTTAAAAACAAATTATCTTTTAAAAACTGAAAATTTCCAACCATTTGCCAGAAACTGTAAAAAAAAACCAAAGCATTGTTGATCTTTCAATTTGCTAAAATCCATTGAATAAAGGATTGTAGTGCACTGTTGCATAAGAAGAAATGAACCAATATAAGCTGACAGCTGTGATTTTTCATCAAAATCTATGCTCCTTGGTGCAAATGAAAAGCCAAAAATGAGTGTTTGCATGAGGATCTGTGAAAAAATATGTGACTACATCATGTCATCGTCTCAGTACAATGTAGAAACAATTATGTGTAGCTCACAATGTTATCAGTAAGTATCAGTTAATCTTGTCTGTATTGATATCAATATATATTTTCTGTAATATGGTTGTTGAAGTTGGTGTAACACAGTAAGGAGGGAGAACAAAATCTAATTTACAGTGTTTTTAGTGTGAGTGATCTGGCTGACCGCTGTACTCACCGCACACCATTGGCACTGTGCTTCTCCCACAGATGTTCAACTGCATCACAGAGCTAGTGCTAAGAGCCAAAAAGGAGGTGCAAGCCAAGCAGCAGCAGCAGCAACAGAACGACGTGGTCAAACTCAGCAGGAATAGTAAACGAAAGAAAAAGTGCTGCTAGCAAACTCGAAGCCATCCACAAAAGGCCGGCGGCATCTTTTGTTCACACACTCATACACACACAATGGGACTCAGAGCATCTAAATTAAAGAGCAGATAAAGATTTAATGAATATACAGTGAAAGATTAAAAAATGGAAAAAATGTCCCCTTTGGACAAACTAATCCTGAAGACTTTAAAAAAAATGTACAGATTTTATCAGATGTCAGATCAAGTTTGATTTGGAATTCAGCAGATGGGCAATATTGACCTGAGGTCCTCCTTTCCCAAGGATCTGCAAACTGACAACTGACTGCCACAATTCCCAGATTTATATCCACATAATCCCCTTATTATCTCTCCTTCTCATTCCACTGCACATGGGACATTAAGAGTCGTGTCAGACTCTGTGCCTGAGGAGAAGGAGGGCTCACCTTTTTTGGATCTATTTGTCTTCATAGTTTTTATTTTTAATTTTTCTGGGTGGGGTGGGGTGGCTTTTGTGGCTGTTGGTTATTGGCTGTATTGGTCAGGAGGTGGTTTTTACAGCAGCGTGAGTAAAAGCAGGGGTCTCACCGCCTCTCATTTCTGCGTTTCAGACACCTGTCTTACCACAACGCATGCCAACAGATCATGAACTGCTAGAGTTTTGTTTTATTTGATTTGATGGGAAAAAGAAAATCACATGGATGGTGATGATGATCTTTAGCGATTAATCCGATGGACAGAACTGGTGACTTCTCATACTTTATGTTTTTTTTTTCTATATTTTGCCAAGCTTCCCACCCTCTCCCCTCTAACCTCCAGTAGTGCTGAGCCAACAGTTATTAATTTTATCTTTTGTCTTTTTCTTAAAGTGCAGCAGAGCAGATGAACCACTCCTTGTGCTCTTCTTGAACGATCAGCTCTGACAGCACTGGTCACTGCAGTCTTATTACGCTTTCAAAGTTTGCTTTTAAAATGTTTTCCTCTGCCATTTTTTTAAAGTTAAAGAACAATACTGCCAATATAGTAGAAAATTATGAGCTCATCAGAGGCACCTCTTATTGAACTGTTGCCATAGTGGCCCCTGGTTTCCCAAGAGGCAGGGTGCATCAGGGTCTGATTGGACCACTTTGAGTCCTCAGGAAGCGCTCAGGGCTAAGCCCCTTTCCGCCCTCCCGCTCCCGCTCTTCAATTCTTTATTTCTACTGCCACCAGCCTTCTTCCCCCAACACCCACATATCGGCACCTCTCAGCAACAGACTCACTTCTTGTGTCTGGTCACTGAGGGTATGTGAGGAAGCTCTTCTGGAAACTAGCCCCTGAGTCGGAGCGGTGACCTCCAACCCACAGCAGACTGTTTGACTGTTTGTTTTGGTTTCTGAGCATGCAACACTTTGTTTGAAGGGGAATTTAAAAGGTCTTGTATATCTTCCTCAGCTTGCAGAATATTTAACTGATGTTAAAGACTGATGTCATGTTTGACGTTTTCTGCTTTTCACCATCACAACCTGCCCTTGCTTGTTGTTCAACTGAAGTGTTACCGGACAGTGTTTTGTGCATCCATGTTGAGAGTGTGGCAGAGAGTGGGACTGTAACTGTAAGAACCAATGGGGATGATGTGCAGCGGTGGACCTGTGTTCAGCCTGAGCTCCTCTTCCTCTCTACGTGAACCACCAGGGTTTTGTCACAGAGGCAAAGCGTCATACAAATGTCTATTTCTGACATATATATTTTTTATTTGGAATTGGGAGAGAAATGAAACGAAGAGAGCTGTCGGCACTGGCTAAGATTCTGTTGGAAATGTTTAGTTTTCATCCTCTTGTCAGACTCTGGCAGGTAGTTTGGGATCCTGATAAACGTCGAGGGGCCACTGTGACCCGGCGATGATATCAGATCTCACACTTTATGATTTCTATTCATTATGTGTATGTGTATATATAAATATATTTGTGTGTTTATATTCAATATAGAACATACACACATAATTAGCACACCAAACTGTGCATGTGTTAAACATGCCCTGTGTGCTATGGTGAAACACACTCGTCAGCTGTGGTTTGCTGTACACTGGAGAAAAAGAGATGTACTATTCATTTTCCCTACATAAATTTAATCAGTAATAAACATTTTAAAAGAATAAATATTTCACACATAATGACTGATCTCATTTGTCAGTGCTTTGAGGCTTGGTCTTAACTTCATTTTGAACCTGTGTCTTTTTATTTGAATCTTTTCTGTGAATAAAATTCTATGGGAGGAAGTGTGCACTAGTCTTTGGGCAGCCTCTAATAAAGAGCTAATAAACTACCATCCTTTAGTCTCACACAGGGAATTGAATCATTTTGTTTTCTGAGTGAAAGATATGTCCACACATCTCTTTAACTGCCATCCCTCACTAATACAAGATAATAACCCAGGCAACAAATGCATCAGTCTAAAATAACACTGAATTCCAAACTGGAGTGTTATAAGTATTATTAGTGTAGGACCTCTCCACACATAACACTATCTGTGTTCTTAGGCCAAGTCAGGGAAGACACATAGATTGTAAACTTATTTATTTGTAAAAAAAAAACTCAGAAAATTGCATGATACATATTTTGAATAGTTTGAAGCATTCTGTGACTGAAACAGTGTTGTCAGTCAGCGGTGAATGGAAGCACTCACACGGAGCACGCCGAGAGCACTGCATTCCAAAATAACATCCGACTGAGTGGAGACAAGTAACGGATAGCACACACACACACTCATGACATGTCTGTCTGTCTGCCACTGCAGCGACACACAACCCAGCCCAACCCACATCAGCATGTTTGTCACAGAGAGACAGACAGGTAAAAAAAAGACAACAACAACAACAAAACAAAAAAATACTTATTATAAGAAAAGAATCAGTGCAGTCTACAGTGTCGGAGCAACACCCTTCTACAACACATTAAAAAACCCCAAAACACACACAGCAATCAGAACCTACAGTCACTTTTCTAACAAAATGTGAAATGAAAAGAGACAATAAAGAAAAATGAAAAGAGCGTGGCAGCAGCTGTTTAATCCAGGCTTACAGGAGGAAGAGGTAGCTCTCTTCCTACCTAGGGCTGTGGGCTGTGGGCTGTGGGCCAGCCAGTGACAGGAGGCATCAGTGGGTCTCACAACACAAACACATTAATGTCCCTTTTCAGTGGTCCATTTGGCCCATTTGCACATTTTCCCAGAAACACATTCCTCCTCCTTTCTATGCATAAATGGATATATTACTGTTGAACAAATACTTAACTAATCCCTGGTCAGTTTTTAGTTTGAGATAGTCCGAGATCCTCGCATTGATCTGGATTGTCCATGTTATGATTATGGCTTTATGGGTTTCCATACAGTGGCTTGTTTACGTATGGGAGGCTACTGCTTTGTGTTTCTGCGCAACATGGATTCTGCGATTATTTCTCTCATCCTGTTACGCTGTTACTCACGCATAGTGCTTGACTTGGCCAGAACACTCTCCTGCTTCCACAAAGCATGATATTATTATTATTATTATTATTATTATTATTATTATTATTATTATTATTATTATTATTATTATTATTATTATTATTAGTAACAATAGCAATATTATTATTATTATTATTATTATTATTATTATTATTATTATTATTATTATTATTATTATTATTATTATTATTATTATTATTATTATTATTATTATTATTATTATTATTATTATTATTATTATTATTATTATTATTATTATTATTATTATTATTATTATTATTATTATTATTATTATTATTATTATTATTATTATTATTATTATTATTATTATTATTATTATTATTATTATTATTATTATTATTATTATTATTATTATTATTATTATTATTATTATTATTATTATTATTATTATTATTATTATTATTATTATTATTATTATTATTATTATTATTATTATTATTATTATTATTATTATTATTATTATTATTATTATTATTATTATTATTATTATTATTATTATTATTATTATTATTATTATTATTATTATTATTATTATTATTATTATTATTATTATTATTATTATTATTATTATTATTATTATTATTATTATTATTATTATTATTATTATTATTATTATTATTATTATTATTATTATTATTATTATTATTACTATTAGTAACAATAGCAATAATAATAACCAATAATAACAATAATAATTATTATTATTAATAATGAATTAATAATAATAGTAATGATAATAATAATAATATATTTAATAGTACCAGATTTGCTTTGTAGTATTTGTGAAATGACTTGACTTAATATATAACTCAACAGCCAGAGATCTTTTCAATCTGCCGATCTGAGGGATTTTCATACAGATCCTCATATATCAAAGAATGAATAATCAATTTAATAAGAGTTATTGCATCTTAGATACTGTTTATACAGGTTGATGTTTCAGAACGTGGCTATCGAGTGTTAACTGGATTGAATTTCTTGGCCAGTCTTGGATTAAATGTTGAGCTTCCTGAGTCTTCTCAGGATCATACTGGTGAATATGGTCGAAGATCTCATTAATATCTCTTAGCAGTTCTACTGCACGCCACACATGAACAGTCAAAAAAACAACAACACACACACGCATGAGTGATCATGTCCAGTGGAACTCCCGCTCACTGGATGCACATGAAAGCAGCCTAGAAATAATAATAATAATGTACAGGTATATTTTTCTCTAAAAAAGATTTTCATTCAAAATGTAAGCGTTTTTTTTTCTCCTTATAAATATATTGATTTCATCCAAACCTATTTTTGACTTTTTATAAAAATCATTCTTTGGGTTGATCCTTTCCAACAACCAGCTGAAATGACGTGAAGACATCTGCATAGGTTTGCACAGCTGCATTAGACATGAGTTTCAAACGCACACGGACAGGAGACGTCACGGTGCCACACTGTTTGTCTCTCCTGCTCGGAGACCTCACATATTCCTATATGTGTTTTACCAATGGAGATACGGATATGTCACCTACAACGGAAGCCCGGCAGCTAAATAATCAAAGTGCCAATGAAGTATTGAAGCAATGAGAATGGAGGTAGACCCTCGCTATTGGAGGTGAACCAAAGCAGCTCAGATGTTGACAACTGCAGAGGAAGCTTAGAGGAGTTTCTGTGCACTGACATGTATTTAAATAGGTTACTGCCTTATACATACTGTGGCTCTTCCTCCATCTCAAGCTGACGTGTAAACATTTTTGGAAAATTTGGTCAACTAGGAAGATGACTGCCATCACGAGGACAATGCCAGACAGTGTCTTTTTCTCTGACGACAGCATAAATACATAATGACAGAACGTGAACTGATGAAGAACGTCCCACCTGGGCCACGTGAGGGTTTATCCAGATGTCAGGGATGAACACAAAGGCCATTATGGTTTAATCTAACGCTACACGAGAGATTCTGAGGGTGATGTTATTTTGGGAACAACCAGGAGCTCAACTCCAAAGGGGAATTCTACCTGCTGGGTTTGTGGAAAATGAACGCTGTAGGCATCTATCATATACATGTGAGTGGATCTGATGCATTGTGGGATATGCAGGATCCCCTGTTTTCTGTGGAAACTGATATTTGGTACTAAAAAGCAATATGAAGCCTTGATCTCTGTGCAAATTATACCTATAGATCAGGGGTGTCAAACGTACGGCCCGCAGGCCGGAGCCGGCCCACCAGTGGGTCCAGTCCGGCCCTTGGGATAAATCTGCAATATGAAAAAATACATAAAAAATCATGAACTACATATGCAGTTCCTATGTTGTCTGCTTGGGGCGCACTGCCACTTAGAAGATATGATAAGTATCTTAGAAAATCCAAGTATTGTTGAATGTAGATTTATTTTGTCGAATGCCTCTGTAAAGCTCATGTTCCCCTTGGCATATGAATAAACCCGAGTGGCTCCAGCTTAAGTGCTTTAATCATTGTCCTGCTGTCCTCATCTTTTTTCCCACCAACCCGCCATGTCCCAGATATCCACCCGTCCTTCCCCAGACACCTTGGCCTGATAACTGGGATGCATACGATAAGAGTGTGTACATAGCGCTCCCCTGTCTCCAGAGATGGCAGTGGGTAGTAGGGATGGTCGTAGGCACTACAAGGAAACCGTCCTGTTTGGAGGTAAACTTTATGACCCTGTTCGTGTTCTGTTAAGACTCAGAGCTTTCTATGAGAAGGGCTAAAGCCAAAGCTTCTGGGGAATTCTCCATCTCTCGCTGTCAGCAGTTACCAAAGACTCAGTAAGAAAATAGTAATGGGACAGATAAAGTGCAAAATGACCCCCCTCCCAGACCTCAGTGTTATCACCCCCGTGCTGTGACGGGGACGGTCCTACAGGGCTCAGTTCTTTTTGAAGAAAGAGAAAAGTCTCTTGTCCTGGTCGTGGATGCGGTGAGCTCGTCTGGAGGACTGACTGACGTGGGCCCGCGAGGACCCCGACAGGGAGGAAGGGGCCGAGCGCCACTCGTCCTGGTGCTTGTCCGTCAGCTGTTGGTCAATCACTCTGTGCATATCATCCTAAAGCCGAGCACACAGAGGTGGATCAGAGAAAAACAGGAGAAAACTGTTACACGGGGAGGACGTGTGGTGGAATATTCACATCTCACAGCAGGTAACGCAAACTAAATGAATTAGCATTATCTAAACACCTTCACTTAGAGATACTCGTGTATGGAGAGACGCAGAGAGGATGATGGGTTAGGATAGTTGGAAGAGTTGGAATGTTTCCCTGTGTGATGGTTCATGGTTTCAGAGGGAAAGGTTTGGGATGAGAGAAGCTGGGATGAGCGTTTCTCCTGAGTCGGTGAATCGGATGGCGTGGAATGGCTCAGCATGGCGTAGTCAGGTCAGCGGAGGGTGAAACGGCGAGATGGCGCAGCTCGGGCTCACCTCTAAGGCAGGAGGGGGGGGGGCCACAGGGGAGAGAGGGTGGTACGGAAGCTGAGAAAGGCCACTAGATCAGAAACCACAAGAGCCAAACAGTAAAGAGCCCTGAGGAGGCAAACTGTAGTCAGGGAGAAGAGAGAGGGAAGAGCTGCTGGTTAGGGATGAGGACGGGGGAGGGTGGGAACCAACACACACACATGTACACACACGCACACACACATCACAGCCAGTCAACTAACATACACACTCAGATGTTAATTGAGTGGTGTACACACAATGCATGAGAATACAGTGATACTGAGGGTTAAGGAAATGTTCTTGTGTCAATTCATTCATTTCATCTTGAACACAGTTCATCCAGGAACTACATTTACAGACCAGCCTCATAATGAAATATTACAAAAAGGACTACGAGGCCTTCGGTAAGAAATGTGACCTTTGACCCACCTGCCAGGCCTCCAGCTGCTGCGACAGATTGAGCTTCTGCTGGATGGCGTCCAGGAGCTGGCTATTCAGAGACATGATGTCTATTTTACACTTCGCCAACTCCATCTCCACCGCCTTCTTTCTGCGGGACGCACAGAGACGCTGGAGTTAACCCCCCCCCACAGTGATGAATCTAGACTGACTCTTTGGATCATGATCAAAACCAGCTGTGAGTCGGAATATTAAGTTCCAATTTAACATAAGGTCAGAGACATTTAGCTTAATAGCTTTTTAATAGGCCTAAATCACGTTATTTAAAGGATGTGACTCATTCCGTTTGTTTTTCTCTACCAAACATTGATTTGACTCCGACTGTGTCTGGCTTTGTTGTAAGTCTGTTCAGGGATGTGACTGTGTTCCCTGACATCAGCACATCACACATCACACACACCTGCTTCAGAGGAGGTTTATTATGTTCTCTATTGCAGACAGTGTCTTTCTAACAGAAAGCCTGCTGGTTGTTTTTATCTATTGCATCAGTATGATGCAGAATTGCTTTTGTGATCCTACTTGGCTATGGCGTCATCTCTGTCTCTGATCGCACTCTGGAGCTGCTCGCTGGGTTCTCGCACTTCACCCATCGTCCCCATCCGCTTGTTGTCCTCCTGGAGAGCGTGTATCTCTACAGACAGTAGCGCCACCTGCAGGTCATGTGGGAGAAAACAAACCAAATCTGTGAGACACAGGGCTCATACAGCCAGGATTATTTCTGGGCTTTAATGATGGCTTATGCGTGAAATGTTTTGTTGCCTGACCTGACCTGTTTGTTTGTGTGTGCGTGTGTGTGTGCGTGTGTGTGAGAGTTGAGAGGATTATTATGATGGCATTTCACATCGTAACATACATCATGAGAACATCTGCATCAGTGGGTCATGTTAGTCTAAGGAATGAGGAGCAGTCCTGGTGTAGGAAGACAGGATGTGATGTAGCATGTAGAAAGGCCTGTCAGGTGACCATATACAGTTTACATATACGTGCATACCTGATTGTGCAGCTGCAGCAGCTCCCCTTCACTGCTGTGTGTTTTGTCCTGCTCAGCTTCATACAGCTCTCTGACCTCCCGCAGCTCTTCACCCAGCCTCCTCACCTGCTCCTCCAGAGCCTCCTCATCGCTGCGCCGCGAGCCCTTCCATCACACAACACACAACACACAACACACAACACACAACACACAACACACAACACACAACACACAATACACTGTACTGTATCTGTCTGCCATCACTGTTCAGTTCATCACAAGTTCATCACTGTGTGTGTGTGTGTGTGTGTGTGTCTATAGGGAATATTTTGTCACAGCATAAGTTAGCTGAAATTTGTTTTTCACGCTGCAGCATGATTAACATGATGAGAATAGGTTCTACTTGGTAATATGTTATTTTAAAGTGGGTTCTTTAGCCTCCTGTTCCATAATAATCCATATTAGTGTTCCTGGGAAATGACATAAACATACAGATTCTAACACGTAAGCATGGAAATCAGTGAGGAGGGAGCTGGAGAATAAATATTCCACTAATGATGTCATATTTTGTTGTAACTGTTTCCCCCCCTTCCTGTAAATAATGAACATTTAACTTAAAGAGGCACGTTTGAATGTTCTGAAATCAGTGTGTTGCTGTATTTATCAGCTGTTTTCACATGGACACAGGCAGAGTTTTCATTTTTCCTGGTTCTTTCTCAAAACTAAAATGTGCTCCCTGTACTGTCCAGTGTTGGCATCTGTCAGCGTGGCGTTTGTTACCGTGGACTCGCTGCCATCCAGCAGGTTCTGCGTTAGTCTCCGTAGCTCCAGCAGGCTGGTGTGGAGGCTGCCGGTGGGCACATCCTTGGCTGAGGACGTCTCTGAGGACTCGTCCATGGAGGAGTCAGTGGACAGTGCCGAGTCTGTGATGTCGTTTCCACGGAGATGGGAGCAGAGTGAGCGGACCTCGCAGTAGGCCTCCCATAGCTGAAGGCGCAACTAAACGTACACGCGTGTTTGGGGCGAGAGTGTGTTAAGATGTCAGTTACACAACCGCTTGTTGGACTCAACAAAACATGGCGCTGAAGTCATGATAACATTCACCTGCTCCCTCTCCTGCTCCTGCTCCTCCTGCTCCATGCTCTGCTCGATCTCACACAGCAGGCTGGACGGGTGTGGGGTGAGGCTGTGGAGGCTGTGCTCCTCTGTCAGCTCCTCCAGCCGAGCAGCCAGCTGCCTGTGGGCCACCTGAACCTCCTGGAGCTCCACCTGGCTCTGCCGCAACTGGACAGAACAAAGGAGTCAGAACTTGACACGGCAAAACCCGACCTCGTGTGCACAGTCTCACCTTCATGCACGTCTCCGTACCTGTAAATCCTTCTCGTGACACTGCTTCTCCAGCACCAGCGTCCTTTCTCTGAAGTCGTCCACCGTGCTCTGCAGCAGCTGGTTCTCCTCCAGCATGGCGTGCACCCGTCGCTCCAGCTCCATCTTCCTCTCAGACAGCATCTTAATCTGCCATGTGAAACAGCAGTGGTTAGTGACCAGGCCGCAGGACACAGGCGTTAGCAGACAAATCGGAGGCTGGCTCAGACGTCCTGGTGGACAGCAGACAGATGGGCCGGATTAGAGGCTGCAGTTTGGTGGTTGTGTGACTCTGAGGCGAGCAGGGCTCTTCCACTGACTGAAAACTGCTCCCACTGATCCAAAGAATGTTTGTTGCCTAGCAGGAGCGTAGGCGTTCGTTACCACCCTCGCCTTCAGGAATGTTTTGGTGATATGTTAGTGTTGTGAGTCTTGGCTGAGGTTGCTATAGGCTTACTGTTTACCATGAATATGGAACAACCTTCTACTGAAGGCTACACAACTTCTTTTCCTCATCGGACAAACATCAGTTCCGGCTCCTGCCTTTGACCTACATCTGGTAACCTACTTCACAGAGCAGCAGCTTACATGTGGGTCACTTGTTTTCACCACCATGTGAGTGTCTGAGTGTTTCTGGTGTTGCCACTGTCTCTGTATAAACAGGAATAGGGCAAAAAGCCATTACCTCTCAGCACATGTCATATAAAGCACAGTGTTAGTGTGAGCACCCAGACGTTGCAGTATCTCAGCCAAATATAGCACAGGCTCTGCAGTCTGGGTGTTTTCTGCTCGAGGAAATATCCTCTGCTTTTATTTATTTTTTTAACAGCACACGTGTTTGTAACATCAAACATGAGAATAACTGACAGCACAGCACATCTCATGCACAGTGGTCTTCATGCTCGAGCTCAGGAAACAGGGATTGCCATAAAAATGTGGAAATGTCGAATATGTTTTTTTTTTTCATTTTTATATAAATTCTTCTTCGCGTTCCACTGTGCAGAGCAGAGGTTAAGTGTAAAATCGTGGTGCAATCCTTGTTTGCCTCTTCACAAGACGCTGCGTGCAGCATGCAGCCGCGCCGACCGACAGCGCGCGGTAAACACTCACTTCTAGCCCTTGCTGCTCCAACCAAGTGGGGAGGAGTGTTCGAGAGGCAGAAACGGGTGAGGAGAGAGATGGAGGTCACAGGGAGGGAGGGGAGAGATTTAATTAAAGAGAAACTGTGTCGACCCAACAACCAGATGCAGTGAAATGACAGGCGAAAGGAGAAAACCACCTCCCAGTTGAAAGAAGTGAAAGAACTCCAAACTGTAAAAGAACTGGCAACATGGTTTTAGTCAGCAGCCGGGCCGTGCTTCTCTCCTCCTCACCTCAGCCTGTAGAGTCTCCAGTCGGGTCATGTGCTGGCTCGTAGACATGCTCTTCTCCCTGAAGTCGTCCCGTAGTGAATGGACCTGAGTGGACAGCTGCTTCTCCACCTCTGCAGCCTGGACAGACACAGACCACACGACAGTCACCTTCACAATAAGAGCATCCCCATTTAACTAACCCCGCAAACACTGTCAGCGCCTGTGTAGAAACCATATACCACATGCTGACTGCTGACATTTCCACCTATCATGCAGCAGACCTGTAAACAGACTGTCTGTCTGTCTGTCTGTCTGACTTTTTGATTGGCGTTTAATAATCCGTTGCTCAGGATTGCTGCTCTTCAGCACAGCAAGCTTATTGGACGGGTGAGAACAGACTGCTCAGGGCCTGGCAAGGGTTCATTAGCATAGCACACAGGAATCCACCACTGTTCACATTAACAGCAGCACTGCCATGGCAACGGCAACAGCCTGAAAATAACTCACTTTTCAACAGCTTGGTGAGGAGATTACATGCGGTGTAGATATGTCCCAAAAAAAACTACTTAGGCAAGGAGGTGTTAAGTTTCAATTATCTTCTAAATAATATCAAATGTGCAGTAACATGAATTACAGCCTCTAGGTGGCAGTACGCACTGCAAGCAGCTTATCAAAAAGCTCAGAGAGAGATCTGAAGATGCTCTACAGCGGCTCATGTGCAACCATACCTTACTTCAGTAACACTGTTTGTCGTCTGTGGAAGTGTTGTGCTGGGACTCTGCTCAGAACAGTAACATGATGGATGCTGTGACTGGGACTGTGTTAAAAACTGGCTTTGCGTCTGCATACAACGCATCAACACACTACTTACACTAAACCCATTAATCACCCCCCTCCCAGTGCCATGTCATTCTAGATAGAACTCAGGGATTATGAGATCTTAAAGTAGAAACCTAAATTTATGGTCATAACATAATAAAGAAATAGCACATTTTGTGAACTTTCACAAATGAATATCCATAGAACCATGAGGTCACCACAGCCTTTTACCAAGCCTTATGTAAAAGCAGAGAAGGCTCCATGTTGTACATAAATACTGAAAATTTAAAGTAAGTATGTAAGATGAGTGTGACAAAATGTTACCATAAAATGCACTATGGAATATTTATATAGCAACTGTGCATTGATTATAATGAAGTGGTTATACAGGGGGAAAATGGATAGTAGCTGATCCAAAGAAGATAATTGTCGAGAGTTTACACAACACAAAATGCTGCACATTGATTTGTCTAAATATGGCCAGTGTCAGCTGGGACTGTTTCCAGTGCTACAATCCTCCTCAAGGGAAGAGCAGTGTAGCAAATAGATGGATGAATGACAACCTTTGCTGTCTTCTGTGTTTTGCCGTGTTAATGCCACATGTTGCTTTACTGTAAGATGATGTCTATGAGCCAGTGGGTGTTAACGATACAGTGTCCAGATGTGGGTTTTTATGTGACAGCTGTCCTCCTTGTGTGCTACACAGATGTGCAGTCAGTGGAGGCCAGTGCAGCGACAGTTCACAGTGGTCACCTGAAATCTGACCCACTGGGCCAACAGGGATCGAGTTGACCAGACGGTCTGATTTGCACATAGTCATTTAATCTGCACATACAGCAAATTCCTCAGATATCCCAGATGAAGTATTATCAGTCAACAGGAAAAACAGGTGGAAATAAGACACCCTATTCACTCTGTTTACTCTGATACCAATCACGCAAGTTTACCTCGACTTTACCTGAGTGTACAAATACTGTACATTCACTTTCCACCTGGGTGAAAAGTAGATATCACTCCTGGTGATGCTCACACAGATGTGACTCCAGGTGCATCATGGGTCATTGGTGGCACAACTATCTGAATCTCTCTGCCATCCTTAACAGGCCATTCCCATGGTAACAACACATGGAGTATCAATTTGCATGTCACACTGGTTGTCATAGCAACTAGAAAAGAGCGGGATTGGTGGAGCTGCAACTTGATGTCTCAGTGCTTCTGGTATCTTCCTTCGTCACTTTCACAGAGCGCTGCCTGTCTAGACTTATAGAGGATGGGCAACCCCACTTTGAAGTGGTTGCGTAACAAGTCGTTCAAGTGACAATATACACCGATGACAGGGCAGAGGTCACTGAACAGCTAACTGGGGCTGGTGGGAGAGCAGGAGATAACAGCAGGACAAATGGCCAGGGAGGAGTGTGATCTGGCTACACTGTAATTATGAGGCCTCACATCGCACGATGTTTACCTCTATCAATAAAAAGACATTACATCATACCTTGTTTGTTATATTGTTGCAAATGATACATCAAAAACATTAAGCCTTACTCCTCTACAGCCTTTAAAATAAACGAGTTTGATGAGTCACTGGAGGCTGCTGAGAAATTTTAATTCAATAGAGGTGGAGGGAAGCAGAACTGACCATGACTGTAGAGTGTGAGGATTATTATTCTGGAGTCACTACATCTGCCTCGACCTGAGCATGTGTCGTGATGCAATTAGAGAGAAGTCGTTTACCTGCTGCTTCACTCTGATCAGATTAGGCATGAGGAGACTGGTTGTCCTCGCCCTTTAATGCAACACACACAGGCACACAGAAACAGCCAGGGCACATCTCCATCTGCATCAATGAAAACTTACTCCGTATTTAATGTGATGTACAAAATAAATCACATTTAAATTGTTCAAAAATGCAGAAACGTGGAAACACACTGACACACACATGCCCACGGAGGAATGACCACAGGGGGGTATGTGTGGTCAGCCCAGAGAAGACGTGATGGCAGAGCTGGTGATTACATTTTTAGATCTTCTTGCCCAAACTTTCTTAGTTACCTGCTGTTATTAATGAAGGTAAGCATGCACTGGAGTTGTTTTTGTTCAGGACTGAATGCATATGGCAGGGCTATTAGCAGGGATTATGGCCTAATCTCCTCAGCACTGCATTTTACCCCATGACTTACATCACTTCCTGCTGAGTGCCCTGTTTTCTCAAGGTCATGTCCCACTGCGGCTGAATGAAGGCCCTGTTGGGTGGATAGATCATCCTTTGATATATACAATATATGTGTGTGTGTGTGTGTGTGTGTGTGTGTGTGTGTGTGTGTGTGTGTGTGTGTGTGTGTGTGCGTGTGTGTGTGTGTGTGTGTGTGTGTGTATATACACTCACCAGCTTCTCAGGTCTTTGCCAGATTGTCTTAGCGTTTGCTGTGTTTGTATCCCTTGATTTTTTTTGTGCTTTGCAGATTTGAAGATTTTGTCTTTTCCCTGTCTGTTCTGTTTGACCTTTTGGACTCCTTGTGTTTTGCCTTTATCTTTGGACTCCAGTAAAGACTGATTGAAGTGATATTTGTTTGAGCCTCACTCTGTCTCCTGTGTGTTTCTCTGAGTCTGAGCTTTACCAGAGCACTTACAGTGCTAATCCACAGTTCTGACAGGGTTCACAGGAGGTGACTTATAGACCCACATCATAATAAGACTGTTGCAGCTGAAGAGACGATCATCGCGAGAGATTACAGTAATTGGACAACAGAAAATAGTGCAGGCTCAGGACATAGTACATTTCCTCTGTTCACTCCAATGTGTAACCAGTTAATTACTTAGTGGCTGCTTACTACTAAGAAAGAGAGAGAGAGAGAGAGATAGCAGTGGGGCTGACCTCATTTATTTTATTACCCAGCAGGTCGCCCTCTATCTGCACAACATACTGAATCATGAGACGTGGATCGATGGAGTCAATTAGACCTCATGAATTTCACAAAATATGCTCTCCCACAAACACAGTCCAGACCACTTTCAGGGAATATCTCTAGAGATTCCCACACCCATGTTTTAGTTCAATTAAAAACAGTTTAATTATGTTAAGTGTTTCCTTCAGCTGCAATCCACAGCGGCTGACCTGTGTGATGATGGTGTTATAGAGGGAAACTGCTCTGCACAGCTGTGAACTGGGGCTTAAAATTAGCCACAAAGAGCCTGCTCCTTCCTGAGCAGTGTGTGCCCTGCAGCAGATTCTATCTCTTCCCAGGAGGAGCTACAGCGTTCACAATTCTGACTGTTGCCGTGGACAGCAATACTGATGGGGGTCATCATAGCACCTGTACAGACTTGTCAACCTTTGTGTATGTAGCACTGGGAATCTTGAAATGTAGTCCTGGCACCTACTGCCGTCCTACCTGCCAGCTCTGTGCTGCCTCACTTTACAGCCTATAACTTGATACTGTGTAATGGTCTTATGATGTCTGGACTGTATATTGCTCTGACAGGTTAGGCAGAATGACCCTGCCCTGCTTCTGCTGAAATGTAAACTCACCCCTCTGACATAATAATTGTTAAGTACTAGACACAGTTTTAGGTAATGGGATATTCAGTCAATTCTATAGGGTTGCAGTAAATAGCAGATAGCAAAGTGGGAATTAAACCATGATGTGAGTACAATGCATGATGTACAATCTGTGACAAGACAGGGGGAGACACTGATACTCTACATGTGTCTGTCTTTGCTTGTAGATTGCACACAGGTTGTGTCACCCCTGAGCATACAGCTGTGTGTACAGTAAATATGTACCTGTGGGAATCCGATACATCTAAACTGTCTGTAAAACTATTGACCTGTCTCCACCTATTTCAAATCAAACCCTTAGGCCCTGTCAGTCAAAATAAGCTGCAATCAAATTACTGTCAGTGGGCACAGTGGTGTTGCATAAGGGTGCAATCCAATCAATCTAAATTATTCAGCATAAGACCTAGAAGCTCCATTTTGATATTGATGAGTTAGCATAATTCAGGTGAAGTCAGGGAGAGAGAGGGAAAGGCTGAATGGAGGAGGAACCCCCAACCCCACTCGGGGACAATGAATCTTGGCTTGGCTGAGCACCTTCTATAATGACAGCCAGGCAGACCTGAAGTAGACTCAGTGGCCTCCAGGCCGGGCCACACACACACACACACACACTGGCATTTCATGAAATATGTTTCCCAGTAGAGTGTGTGAAGCAACATAAAAACCATATGACAAACTGATTCTAAGCCCAAGCTAATGCTAAAAGCTGAGGCACAAACACGCCACACGGACACTGCTCACCCTACTGAGTTGCTCCATCAGTCTATGGTTCTGCTCAGAGAGCTCACTGATGGCCTTGGTCTTGTCCCTGTCAGCCTCTCTCAGCTGAACTTGGTGACGTTCCAGCTCACCCTGCAGCTGCTGAACATCTGTCTCCAGCTCGGCCACACGGCCCTCCCACTCCCCCTCTCGACTCTCCAGACGTCGACGTAACTCGTGCTTCTCCTGCTCCAAGTGCTGCATGTGAACATGGGGAGAGAGGGTGATATAGTTATTTGCTATAAGTTGATGTACAATAGTCCCCTGATTTACAAAACATAAATACCCCAAAAGAATGTTTGAGAAATTGATGATAGTGCATCAACAGAAGGAGAACTTTGTGCGCATATTCAGTCATTGAAAAAGTTCCCAATGATTGTTTGATCCCTTACTCTGCTTTTGTCGTATAGCAGTTAAGGAAGTTAGGATTATAAAAATCTCAGTGTCATTCCTCTTTTAAACCGCTGAAGTACAAAGATGGTGGTTAATGTTAATGTCACTATGCCACAGCTATGCCTTTTTGTTACAGAAGTAGATGTAAACAAAGTTCAAAAGCATTATAAATACAACTCTGCAGTGTCATGTCTTGTCTGTGTTGTCAGGTGACTTCCTGTTTTATTTTGTAACCCTACTCTCCTCACGTTTTAGGTCACTTCCCACTTCCCTTCATGTGTTTCCCGCTGGTCTGATTGTCATCCCCGCCTTGATTATTTCCACCTGTTCCCCTTACCTTCATGTGTTAAATAGTCTGTGTTTCCCTTTGTCTTGTGCCAGTGTGTCTTTGTCCATTGACCAGATATCATGAGCATTCTGTTTCCAAGCCATAGTCTTTGCAATCGCAGTCCGTAAGTTGATTTATCTCTTTAAGAGTGAGTTTTTGTTTGTAACTTTCATAGTTTATGTTTTCTTGTCATAGCCTTAATTTTGCATTAGTCTGTTAGGTTTTCCTCCCTTTTGGAGTGTTTTTTGTAGATGTTGTGTTTTGTATTTCTATAGTAGCTTTAGGTTAAAGAGAGTTTAGTCAAGTTTCATAGCTCTGCATTTATCACTCTGTAAAAAGAGATTGTATTTAATAAAGACTGTGGAACGAGTCTCTGCTCCTGGGTCCTGTTTATATATCGGCCTGACATGCAGTAAATTGACAGCAGAAGTTGCACAATCAAAGATAGAATTTATGTAAAAAATGGCAATGAACAATGGCCAGATGCACTGCAAAGCCAGCCTCTGCCAGATTTTGAATGGTAGATGTCATAATGGCTAAGTCCAGGGCTGAGGCAGCTGGCATCTACGTGGTCACTATTTATATTCTCTGGGCAAATGACCAAACAAAAGGAGGGATCAAATGGAGTCAAAAGAAGAGCAGAAAACAAGAACAGCCAATATATGAATGGGATAACTGGGACTTTAACAACGTCAATAACAACAAGAGGCGGCTTATCAGCTGCAACAGGAGGATGAACATGGATCAAAGGGCTGAACAGATGTACAGTTGATGCAGAAGTCCCTGGGCAGCCACGGGATTAGTCTGTGTGGTTTCTCAGGCCATGGATTGGTTTGGTGATAATAATAACAACAGCTAGGTTGTACTGCATTCACTGTAAACATGATGTGTGTGAAAACTTAGACTGTGCTACACTTCTCTTTGATTGGCTGATCACTGATGTTCACTTCCTCTCTTAGCTTTAGTATGAGTTTCGATTTATCTAATTTAAAGTTACCAGTTAATGAGACATTATGTTCAATAAGACACTGCTACAAATACAAACAGTGGAGTCGTGCAAGATGAACCCTCTGTATCCTCTGTGAGGTTTGACTCACAGCTCTGCTCTGTAGGCTGTAGCTGTTATGATCCTGTTGAGTTTGATGGCAGTGTTATGTTGGTCCTAACTTGGCTAAAGGCTTATGGCAGCAATGAACATTAAGTAAAAGATGCCTTCTTTTCTCAGTTTACCTCTAGTTTCTCGCTCAGATCTTTGTGCATGTCCTCATATTGCTTGGTCAGGTCCTGGTTTCTCTCCAGCAGCGCTTTGCCCAGTTTAGCAGCTAAAACCAAATCTTTTTCCTTTTGACGGAAGAGAGACAGCAGGTCCGCGTTGTGCCCTGCGGCGGGCGCCTCCATGTCGGGCGGCTCCTCGTCGTCGTCCCGCTCCTCGGTCAGCATGGCCAGCTCCTCCTCCAAGGCCACACCGAGGCCTCCGGAGCCGGTGCGACGCAGCGGGGGCGCGTGGCAGCCGCCGGGCTCCTGAGCGGCGGCCGCGGCCCGGGGCTCCATGCAGTCGCTGTCCAGCTCCAGTGGTGCTGAAACGGCGGCGGACGCCTGCAGGTCGAGGCAGGAGGCAGACATCGCCGCCGCCGACAGATAGGAGCCGACGGATTTCACTCCGGCTGAACCCACCCGGCTCTGACTGGGCTGCACTGACCGGAGCGGCTTGTTATCGACAATCCATCCATCCTTCCCGACAATCAGAGGGGGGTTTAGTCAGACTGTAAAGCCGTCGTCACGTCTCTCTCTCCGGCTTTAACCCACCAGTCGGAACTCTGACTCAATCACAGCAAACAGCGGCTCCGCTGCAGCTCTCTGGCTGCCTGATAGTCACCGGACACACAAGACGCTTTTAGCCGGGTATGAACCGCCTCGACGGGCAATGCGCAGCGGTGGGTGGGTCAGGGTCCACGCCGTCCCGGGGTCCTGGGTCCCCCATAATGATCGGCCTCTCACGCCGAAGACTGATAAGCGCGATCCCGATGCCTTCCCTCAACGTCTATTCCCTTATTGAGTGCGCGTTCCCGCCACGGCAGTGACGTCAACCGCAACCTGTTACAAACTGCCAGCCCATTGGCTGAAAACCATAGCGCCATGTTTTGCTTCTCACACACACATCTGTGACATCAGGCTATAAATGAGCACGTGAAGAGAGGACGCAGACATGCGCCTCAGTGACGCGTTAGTCATCATCAAAACCTATAAGGGAGGAAATACCCTTCCATTAACCATCAACTAAAATATTACAATAGAAAATAACGTCATCAGAAGACAACGGTTTTGAAAGGACAAAAATTATGGATAAAAAGTAAGAGAACTCTGAATGCTGCTGAATTATGTGTGTATTGCCAGGTAGGGTTATGCTCTGTTGAATATAGTAATAGTGAGTATATGGGCATATGTTTGTGCAGGAGGGGGATACGGGGCAGGGGTGAGGTTGGGGACAGGGCACTGGTGATGAATGATAATAAACAAAGCCTTTTGACCTGTCACAGCTCAACCATCCTCTGTTGTCCTGCTTCTGTGACTGAGGGGGCACATGATAGAAAATTTGTGATTTCCTCAGACAACATCAAACCCCACTGCTTTGATAAACCACTAAGAAGAGCTGATCAGTCTACACAATCCTTATTACCACGGTACTGATGGTTGTTTTTAGCAGATTTGGCAGATTCATAAAAGCACAACCTTCCCTGCCATATGGAGTTGTTGTTATTGAGTTGTGCTGCACTATTACCAGGCCAGTCATTCTAGCATGTTGTAATAATAACAATAACCTTTATTATTATGATCATTATTATTATCACTATTATTATTACTGTTGTTGTTCTTATATAGATATATTATATAGATTATTATAGGTGTGACAGGAAAATAATCTGATAATTTGGATGTAGGTATGGTACACATCATTGTTTAACCACAATAAAGTTCCCCTATGGATAGAGATAAACATGTCAAACAGCGCCTTCTATGGCAAAAGAAAAAAGGTTAAAAAAGGTTATTATGCCAACGTGATTGGTAAACAACCAGTGGTCTGTTTACTTTGCACTAAACCACACAGATCAAATCTGAAAGATATTTTGAGGTTGCTGTGATGAACATTGGTGCCACTCCTGGATAATGGATTGGATTTGTTTTATTAGGAGGTGATCAGGGTTTCAAATTCAACACTTTCTCTACATTTTTGCAGTAGAGCAACTGCATTGCCTCCAGCGTTAATAGTCATTCCAGCGTTAAAGTCCATGTTCCCCTTAGAGAACATAAAGAACCTTCTCTGTGTGAGTGTTTTTAAATTTGCATTTTGTTCCATCCCCTTTCCACTTATTTGTGGCAGAGTCATGTGATCTGCCAAATCACTGATCAACCTCACTCTGCTCACTTGTAATGACACTTCAGTCAGTACCTAAAACCTGTCGTCCTTGTACTGTGGGTTCTGTGTATATGAAACATCAAGTCGGAATCTTAGTCATACAGGCCTGGCTCTTTTCATCTGTTGCATGCTTTGGCTGCCTATTATGTAACAGGTTCCAAGCTCTTCAGACCTCTGGACTGCAGTGCCCCTCTTTGAATGCCCAAACCTTACGCCAGCATTACAGAACACGGGATATAGAAACAATTTCAATGTTAAGCCAGTGGGTGGCAGTATTCTTACACTGGTACTTAATGTAAATGACTGGCAATGTACTGCAGCGGTACCTCTCTGATCATTTTGTTTCCCAGTGTTAATAGATGTGCTATTGTTATACTGTTTGGTATTGATTGGCCTTTTATGTAGTACTTATTAACGTTTTGCTATAAAAAAAAAACAATATTGTGTGTGGACATTGCAAAGAAGATTTGAGTGGTTAACAGTAATTTAAAGTGATAATTTCAGTACAAAAAGTCCTAGTAAAAAAAGAAACCTTTAAAATGGGTGGAAATTTTCCATCTTTACTTGAGAATTAAACT
>JAFBJQ010002165.1:926-21119 GCA_016785345.1 Trinectes maculatus
GGATGAGAGCTGCGATGTACGTGACACCACCCAGCTACTGTGTGGCCCTCTGACACAATTCAGGTTTCTCATGTGGCCCCTTGTAAAAATGAATTGCCCACCCCTGGCCTAACCGCTGCATTTAATTCAATTTTAGACTCTGTTGGTTTCAGTCAATGTGTAAACCAACCAACCCACTGCTTTAACCACACCCTTGACTTAGTTCTTACATATGGCATCAATATTGAACAATTGTTAGTACTTCCACAAAATCCCCTGTTATCAGATCATAGCTTATTAACCTTTGAGGTTCTATTATTGGACCACAGGCCTTTAACCAAAATCTCTCTCTCAAGATGCCTGACTGACAGTGCTGTGGCTAAATTTAAGGAAATTATCCCATTAACGTTGAAGTCACTACCACAGCCTCATGACGCAGAGTCCATAACTGGTTTTAATTCTTCCCAGATCGATAATTTTGTCAATAGCACAACAGAATCATTACGATCAGCTCTTGACTAAATTGCGCCCCTTAAGAAAAAACTCATCAAATAAAACAAACAAGCTCCCTGGTATAATTCTGACACTCACAAGCTAAAACAGGTGTCAAGAAAATTAGAAAGAAAGTGGCGCTCCACCAACCATGAGGAGACCTACATAGCCTGGAAAAACAGCTTTAAAGCTTATAAGAAGGCACTCCGCAATGCCAGAGCTGCCTATTACTCATTGTTAATTGAAGACAACAAACATAATCAAAGGTTTCTTTTCAGCACTGTAGCCAGGCTGACTGGAAGCCACAGCTCCATTGATCAGAGCATTCCACACTCCCTTACGAGTGATGATTTTATAAATTTCTTTAATGATAAAATTATAACTATTAGGGAGAAAATACACCATTCCTAAACTATACTAAATAGTGACTTATCCGTGCAAACAGAAATAGCAAGCGCAGCACACATAGACTGCTTTACCCCAATTGACCATAGTCAGCTAAAAGCAATAATTTCTTCATCTAGAGAAACAACCTGTATTCTAGACCACATCCCAACAAAACTCTTTAAAGAAATTCTACCTCTATTGGACAGTCATTTACTAGATATAATCAATCTGTCACTGTCATCTGGCTATGTGCCACAATTTTTTAAAGTAGCTGTAATTAAACCTCTCCTCAAGAAACCAAGTCTGGACCCAGAAGTTTTAAATAACGACAGGCCAATATCCAACCTTCCCTTTCTCTCAAAAATTCTTGAGAGGGTTGTTGCCAATCAGTTAAATGATTTTCTTCACACTAATAGTCTATATGAGGACTTTCAGTCAGGGTTAAGAATTCATCATAGCACTGAGACAGCTTTGGCAAAAGTCTCAAACGACCTACTCATGGCTTCAGATAAAGGATTTATCTCTGTTCTGGTTCTTTTAGATCTTAGTGCAGCTTTTGATACTGTTGACCACCACATCCTTCTTCATAGGCTCGAACACTTAATTGGCATAACAGGAATTGCCCTAAATTGGTTTAGCTCCTATTTATCGAACAGACATCAATTTGTACAAATTAATGATAAGTTGTCGCAATACGTACAAGTCAGCTATGGAGTTCCTCAAGGCTCTGTGCTTGGTCCAATGTTATTTATGTTATACATGTTGCCATTAGGAAACATCATTAGAAAACACTCTTTAAATTTCCATTTTTATGCAGATGACACATATCCTGTCTCTTAAAGATGCCGAAAAATTAATCCACGCCTTTGTCACGTCCAGGCTTGACTACTGTAACTCATTGCTATCAGGCTGCAGCAGTAAGTCCCTGCAGCTTGTTCAAAATGCTGCTGCACGTGTATTGACCAGAACCAAGAGAAGAGAACATATCTCCCCCATATTAGCTTCACTGCACTGGCTCCCTGTGAAATTTAGAATCGAATTCAAAATAATTCTACTTACATACAAAGCTCTAAATGGTATGGCACCAACATACCTAAAAAATTTAATAACCCCATATCATCCTACTAGAGCACTCCGCTCTCAGAACGAAGGTTTACTCACAATTCCAAAAATCCATAGGAGCAGACAAGGAGCCAGAGCCTTCAGCTATCAGGCTCCTCTGCTGTGGAATCATCTCCCAGCTTCAATAAAGGAGGCGGACACCCTCACAGTATTTAGGAGCAGACTTAATACGTTCCTTTTTGACAAAGCTTATAGTCAGGGCTGGTCGAGGTCTAACTTCTACGGACCATCGACTATGGTGGCAGCTGATCGTAGAACATGCTCTGGAGCTGCAGGACCTGGATTCAGCACCGCACTCAACGCACCACCACCACTATTATATTATATTATATTATATTATATTATATTATATTATATTATATTATATTATATTATATTATATTATATTATATTATATTATATTATATTATATTATTCTACTTGTATAATTAATAATTATAAGTCATATTGTTGATGTGTTGTGTACACGTGGCATCCGTTGCACTTCTGTCCATCCCTGGGAGTGGGATCCCTCACATGAGTGTCTCCTGGAGGTTTCTGCGTTTTTTTTTTCCCCCTGTTAAAAGGGGTTTTTTTGGCAGTTTTTCCTTGCCCTTGTTGAGGGTGTAGGTCAGAGGATGTCACACCCTGTACTCTTTGTTAAAGCCCTATGAGGCAAATTGCAATTTGTGAATATGGGCTATACAAATAAAATTCGATTGATTGATTGATAATCAACTGGCTCGTGAGGGAGATCATCCCGAGATATGGTCTCCCCACCATGATCAGATCAGACAATGGCACCCATTTTTCAAACACAGATCTTCAGGAGGTGGAGAATTTTTTTGGCATCCAACATAAATTCGGATCAGTCTACAACTCGGCCACACAGGGCTTGGTGGAAAGGGCCAACAGAACATTAAAAGAAAAATTGGCAAAGGTCTCCGCAGCCACGGGTCTCAAATGACATTAAAACAACAAATCAAGACATCCGCATTGACCGGTGATGTCACGATATACAACCCCCCGGCCATCCGTCCTACAGACCAACACACTGCACTCTGCTGACAATGCACACCAAACACTGTCACTGTCACAAAACCAGATGCTTGTGGAACTAAATTGAATTAGCAATATGTAGCCAGAAGTCACACCATCTTTGTGACATCATAAACTGTGGATCCTCAGAGCTGACATACTGCAATGATGATGTATACAGGTGCTCCATGAGCAAGGGGTGGCCAGCAAACAACGGGGTCTGTAGAAGTTGGGGTAATGTGTTGTGGGGTACAGGCCCTCTCTTCCAATTGGGCAGCGTTCAGAAAAAGCCATGGGAAACCATGGGAATTTGATAATATACAAGCCAAAATAAATATTGTTAAATGGAGCATCATGGGATCTGACAGGGAACACGGGCGTAAGAGCACCCTCCTCATCACTATAAAAGACCTAAAAACCAACCCCTACGGCATGGACGCAGTCGGTTTGGGTAATAAATGTGTCAGGAGAAAAAGAAACTTCTTTTACTTGGGCTTTGGGGTGTATGTAGCGGACAGAGACCCAATTGGTCTGCTCAAAATCACTGTGTTACAACCAAACACCAAAGACTTGTTTGGAATCCCAACGTCTGAAACAAGCAGATCAGCGCATGTATTCGTTTGAGAGTGACAAAATATCCATGAGGACAAAGATGGCCTTGGAAACGGGGTGGTCACAACTTAATGCCTGGGTAGATAATGTATACCAAACTGCACTTGCGGCAGGAAAGGCTAACTGTGTGGTAAGTGCAACCGTGTGACCGAATCTGCTGCTTGTAGAACCACGTTTGAAAAGATAAAAAATGGTACTGGCGTCAAGGAGTATGTCCCTGCCTGTTCTGTCTGTGTGCATAATAAGGCATCTCACCAAGCCTCTGTTTGCCGTCTCCGCCCTCTACCGATCCCTCATCGCCCTGGTCTCACATCGCTACTGAATTTGTTACAGGACTTCCTCCATCAGAGGGTAACACTGTAATGTTCACCATTGTAGACCGTTTTTTTTTTAAATCTGCTCATTTTGTTCCCCTAACCAAGTTACTCACTGCTGCCTTGGAGACAGCCGACCTCTTAATCCAGCATGTATTCCGATTACATGGGATTCTGGTGGACATTGTTTCTGATAGAGGTCCTCAATTTGCATCCAGAGCCTGGGGGGCGTTTTGCGAGGCAGTAGGAGCGTCGTTTGATATACAGTGAACGCTCATTTATCGCTGGGGTTACGTTCCAAAAAGAACCCGTGACATGCAAAATCCGCGACATAATCAGCTTTATTTTTTACAATTATTATACAGTACTATAGAACGAAACCAAAGATCAAAACCTATTTTCAGGCCCAAGCATTTGTTTAAGAAATAAAAATAGAAGCATTTTATTAGTATTAGTAGTATAAAACTATACTTAGTATAATAACTATGATCGTTTTTTAGAAATACTGTAAAATAATCATTTTAATAATCAACCTACGCGGTTGGACACATTGTGACTGACGCGCATTTCACAGTTCCTCTGACTGTGCCTCTTCGTCCTGTTCCTCTGACTGTGCCTCTTCGTTGACATTGTGGGTTTTGTCGTAGAGACAATATGCAAACGTGTAAAATTGGCCTTAGCCAATCAGGACACAGAACACAATGCACGTTCATATACTGTAAAAAATCAAAGCATAACAAACTGCACTAAAAAAATCCGCAAAAGCCGAAGCCGCAAAAGGTGAACCGCGTTATAGCGAGGGTTCACTGTCTTACAAAATGCCAGGTTATTCATTATTTCTGCACTTAAGATGTTTAGTTACAACAGTACCAACAATAAAAACACAAGGCAGTGACTAGCACTAATGCAACAACAGCTCATGCAACAAGGTAGTACGGGACAACTGAGGTTTACTTCACACTCAAGGTGCTCCACTACTACAAGTCAAGATCACACAGAGCTAGTTGAGTTAATTAGATTACTGGTATAATAGCACTCTGATTAGAACCACTTTCTACCTGTGGCTTTGAATGTGACAGGGGAGAAAATACAATTTTAATGTAATTCCAGCTGCTCTTTCAGAATCTGTGGTGATGATATCCGCTCACCAGAGTGGTTAGACAAAGATGTCTGCTCTTAGGAGAAATAGATTTGCAATGTCTTCACCTCTCGCTCTCTCTCTCTCTCTGTCTGTGTGCGTGCACACTTGCAGCTGAGTATGACTATCCCTGTTGTTGTCCATTAGTGATTGTGTGAGCCTGTTTACCATGCAGGGCCATGTCTTTTTGCCCTCTCTGTGTTTAATCAGACATTTAATCAAACTGCAAGGTCAAACAGCAGAGCAAGTTAGATGAAGCTGTGTGAGTCTTACCACTGGGTATGTGACACACATCCGTTTTCAGCTGCAGTTGCTTTGAGACAGTGTACTTCTTTTAAGTTTGAGTATTTAGCAGCCAAAACATACATACATCTATTCATGGATGCAAATTGCTCAAACATACTGTATCACAGAATTGTGTGAAGTAACATTGTATGTAGCGTTTATGTAATTCACAGTAATTCTTCCATACAATACATTCATCTGCCACACTATATATTGGAAGTGAACAGTAATTTTGGGGTATAGTTTGGTTTACTTGTTAACATAAATAATTAGATAAAAGTACGACATTGGAAAACAACTTTCACAATTTCCGTCCTTAATCCATATCTGGCTCAGTGTCTCTTTTCAGCTACCTCTTCCAGAGTTAAGTGGGGGATTATAAGGCAAGCCCTACCAAACGTCATAGATGGCACAAGCCCCTTGTTTAGATTGCCTATTAGCTCTGAACAGAAGTGTCCAAGAGGAGGTCTACAGCCAGAGCGACTGGGACGTGATTGGATTATTACTTTATGTTGGGTTTAATTAACAGAAAGTGATAGCAGGGCCCAAATTGCCAATATTAAATCCTTGTGTCCCACTGGGCTTTTATTGTGTTACAAAATGTTTGATAGTATAAACATAAACAATATTTGCAAACATGCACTATGGGGATATGTGTGAGTGTGGATGGTTGTCTATATGTACTATATGTTGGCCCTGCAACAGGCTGGCGACCTGTCCAGGGTGTACCCTGACTCTTGTCTGATGTTGGGATTGGCTCCAGCACCCACGCGACCCTGAGAAGGATAAACAGCAGAAAATGACTCACTGGCTGACACCCACAACCACACTGTACATATGCCTCCATTATTAATTAAATCGAGCTGGTGTGGAGGTGTCGATTTAGGGGTGGGTTGGTGGTGGCATGGTGTTGCTGCGATATTGCTAATCACATTTGGGAAACCAATACACATAATTAATACATTTCCTCTTTCGGAGAATGATCTTTTGTAACACTTTTGTTATTTTGTAAAAATATGTCAAAAGAAATAACAAATGGTTTTCCGCCTGTCCTGTCTCCTCTGACCTACTAATGTCCCTTTCGGATACTGAATGGTCAAGCCAAGCTGTCTCCATTGCCATATAAAGTGGGGGGCCCAGAGTAGCCTTGGAGGGGGGGGTGGTTAAGCTTGCTTGCTGGTAATTGCTATTTTAACTGTTTGGAATTTATGATCAAACTGTGTTTTGTCATGTTTTACAAGTAAAAACAATACATTGAAACCTCAACTTACGAATGCCTATGTTTACGAACATCTCGAGATACGAACCGGAGGTTCAAGATTTTTTGTCCTCCTCTTACGAACCAAATTCGAATTCCAAACCCGAGCACGGAAAAATTAAAAAAAAAGCACGTAAAAGTTTTTGTTAATTGATTTTTTAATTCTTATCTATTGTTATGGTTTTCTGTGTGTGTACTTTGTTACTGATTTTACTGTGTTTTAAACAGAGTAATAGGGCAAAAGGGGTGACTTTAGTGATAGTTTGGCACGCATTATTTGCTTTTACATTAATTCTTATGGGAAAAATCGCTTCGACTTATGAACTTTTCAACCTATGAACCCAATCATGGAATGAATTAAGTAAGTTCGTAAGTCGAGGTACCACTGTATTTGTAGAAGAAAGATAATTGTGTGAAGAAAGATAATTGATTATTAACTTTTATGGTGGAGCCCAGCTAGTATAAAGGGGCTGGGGTTCAACCACAGCGAAAGAGAGAGAGGGAGAGAGAGAGGGAGAGGGAGAGAGAGGGAGAGAGAGAGAGAGAGGAAGCCACTCTGTACGAATGCGTGAAGACAGCAGAACTTGGGTATGGGTATTGCCACTAGTTTGCTGCATAGTGTTTTTTTTCTTAGTTTTGAGATTTTTCTCACATTGTTGTTTTGTTTTTCATTTTTTATAGTTTTTTTTCATAGTTTACAACTGCAGCTGTGAAAGACTGCATTTTGCACTATGAGTCACATTAAAGGATATCATATGCTTATCACCATTCCTCCAAAACAGATGTTAGAACTGTGACAATGCAGATGTAATATCAGTTGCATTTAAACTCTCCCAAGATTTTTATGGTATCATTCATTTGAAAATCGTTGGTTCACCAACACTAATACTCAAGCATTCTTCACCTGCTAATATTTTTTATTGTTTTTCTGAATATTTATTTCATTTTTTTTCTGTTCGAGCTAACCTGTTAGCAATGACTTATCCCCACTCACATGCTCTGCTTCTCATGCCTGCTTATGTTTACTTACCCTTACACAGTAATTGTGTATGTAATAATTGTGGTTTATTGGCAGAAATGGAGACAAGTTTCAGCTGCTGGATTTTTGAAAACTGTCTCATTCATTAAGGCAAGGCAAGGCAAGACAAGGCAAGGCAACTTTATTTGTATAGCGCATTTCGTACATCAGGTATTTCAATGTGCTTCACATATTCTGCATCCACATCATTGAGATCACACATTTACAGTAGATAAAGGAGATAAAATAAAATAATGGGACACAAATAAAAGATCATCAATAAGATCAGATTTTTAAGATGAGTGAATAAATGAGAGCATTTTAATAGTATGCTATTAAAAAAGTTTAGGCTTTAATTTGGACTTAAAAATAGAGGCCATGGGAGCATTTTTGATCTCATCTGGTAATTTACTCCAGAGTCTAGTTGTGTAAATACTAAAGGCTGACTCACCACATTTTGTTTTGACTGTCATTAAGGCATAAAACCGATCAATTTTGACAGAGTTAAAATAGTCCTTTAGGACAGAGTTAGAATGGAGATCCAACAGCTTCAGTTATAATTCCCGTGGTTCACGATCCAATGACGGGGACATGACTTCTCATACTTTTCAAAATAAGAGACAATCAATATTAATATCTATAGATTTACAGATATTGAAATTTTATACTGACAAACTTTTTTTTCTTGAGCTGTGAACTAACGTTGTTATGGTCCTGTGTTTTTGTACTTGGTCTCTGGGTTTTGTGTTGCTGTTCTTTTCTTTTCCTTCCTTCCTCGTGTTCACCTGCAGGGCGTGTTGTGTGTGGCTGGAGGCAGAGCCGGTCTCTCCTGGGAGCAGCTGATGAGACACACCTTTTCTTAATTTGGTGATCAGCCCTCTTCTTAAGCAGCGTGTGGACTTCTCTTCAGCGCTGGATTATTCCGTTCCAGATGCAGCCTGGACCAGTTCCGCCACATTGATTTTCGCCACAGCGTCTCTTTGTCTTTTGCTCGCTCTATCGTCTGGAGACGTAGAGTTGATTTTTGTTTTTGGGACTTTGAAATAAAGAAATCTTGTTATATCTTCAACCCTGTCTGTATCCATTGGGATCATGAGCCCTGCCTGACTCTGACAAACATATTGGTGTTAGCATTAACTTTAATAGTATTTGCGTTGTGTCAGCCCTGCTCTCGTGGTACTCGTGGTGAAGTCGTGGTACCACACTGGATGCACTGTACTGTATTTTTTTCATCTCATTTCCCTGGAGTAATGCAGAGATAGAGGTGTGTAAAATATATTTCTCAACACACTTTAGATGGGTCCTGCCTTTAGTCCTCGTCTCTTCTGAGCTTCGCTGCATGTTGTGGTGATACTGTCATGTCAAGTGTGTCGTGTTGTGAAACACAACACGAATCCAATTTTAAAGAAACAAAGCTTCAATTCCGGAAAATTGTAATCGAATAATTTTTATAATCGATTTGTGTCGATTTATTGATAAACCTTTTCTGTGTCCTGTGTATTTTGGCCATACAGCTCAGTCTCCTGCCATTGACCATCCATCAATCAGATGAACTTAATGAATTTCCTTTTACATCCCAGATCTACCTAATGTCATCTGTCTCATCAAATAAATGGTGTAGCAGCAAGGTTCGTTCAATTCAATTTTATTGGCCCAATTTTTAAGGCTCTTCAGTTACAACACATGCCACTACGATTGTACAGCCTTCTAGCATTAAGCTTGACAACGATGAGAACCCAAGATCTTGCCTGATTCGCCTGATGTCTGGTGTGAGTCGCTCCGGCGGGGCGTTGCTGATGATTTCTATTTCTCCTACAGGTAATGTAGGAGCCATATTGGATAAGAATGCTTTAATGTACAACACTGCCTTTGAGGCCGTGATGACCTCATATATAGTACACAGCCAGATGCACGATGTATATGTGTGAGGTATCGGGCCGCTATGAGCTGTACGCCTCACTTTTGCCTGACGACAAGAAGAGAGAACACATGAGCCGAAGGAGAAAAGAGAATTGTCGGCCTACAGAGCAAGACAGTTTTTGACGCGATTAAACCAGCGGTCAACCTGTGATGGCAGAGACTAACCGGAGTTTGGCCTGGGACTAACCTGAGATTTGATCCGCGTGATCAACCCCAGATCTACCAGAGTGATTCACAGAAATAGGAATCAGTGACAACTGGAGAAATAGAAATCTGCGTGATCAACCCCCAATCTACCAGAGTGATTCACGGAAACAAGAACATGGAACAGCCGAGCACAACAGCCTGTCCTACAGATGCTTGTAAAGCAGCAGACAAGCTCTAACCTACCCCCTATGAGAGTTCCAATCTTCAAAGGCGACCCTCTTGCGACACCTTCATCAGAGCATTCGAACATGCCGTGGGCGAGTAAACCAGTAGCTACCAGGACAACTTAGCATATTTGCAGCACCACAGTGGGGGGCCAAAGCAGCTCGTACGTGGCTGTCTGCGCATGCCACCGGAAAACGGTTACCCTCAAGCCAGAAGACTGCTTGAAGAGCGATACGGCAGCGCACTAGTAATAGCGGATGCGTACATCAAAAAGGCCCTGGAATGGCCCTGCATCAGAGCAGACGATAGCAAAGACGATACACACTTTTCGTGATTGGATGCAAGTCTACAATGGACAACTTTGAGACTATGAGCATATCGGAAAATCCCACAAACATTCCTATCATCGCCTCAAAGCTGCCTTCTAAGCTGGTAGACCTATGGAAACAGATCACATTTTTGACCCATAACACGGAAAAAAGACTACCAAAGCTTTCACACATGGCCGACTTCATCGACTATCAAGCAGCACCACCCCAGGATCCTCCTCGTGGAAGAGCCACCTCAGCTGAAGAAAAGACCACCAAAGAGAAGAACATCTGGAAGACCGGAAGAAAAGAGAGTGCGTTCGCCATAAGCGTACAGAGTACACAGACACCCATAATTGCAGAGACAAGTAGCCCCGTATGCGGCCCTGCGAGACGCCTAGGATCTGTCTTACATGAACCCTGCCTATTTTGCGAAAATAATCATACCGTGAGAAGAGTTAGTGTACAAACAAAGAACAACGTGCTGGACAGACCCATAAACAAGGTATGCCTGTTGAATGTAATTTGTAATAACAATTATGTTCTAATGATGTGATAATAATGTAATAATGTAATAGTATTGGCTATAGGGAAAAGAAGGAATGTATACGTATCGTATATGTAAGCTCCTGCTAAGATGCTGTGGCTCCATGTGTGATAGTGTTTGGGTAATTATTGTTTACCTAGGATAAACAATTAGGGGCTGGTAATGTAGGCGCCATATTGACCAAACCGATAGGTTTCCTTTTGACGACGACAATGTGGCTAAGAATGCTTTAATGTACAGCACTGCCATTGGGGCTGTGATGACCTCATATATAGTACACAGCCAGATGCACGATGTATACGTGTGAGGTATCGGGCCGCTATGAGCTGTACGCTTGCCTGACGACAAGAAGAGAGAACACACGAACTGAAGGAGAAAAGAGAATTGTCGGCCTACAGAGCAAGACAGTTTTTGACGCGACTAAACCAGCGGCAACCTGTGATGGCAGAGACTAACCGGAGTTTGGCCTGGGACTAACCTGAGATTTGAGCCGCGTGATCAACCCCAGATCTACCAGAGTGATTCACGGAAATAGGAATCAGTGACAACTGGAGAAATAGAAATCATCAGCAACGTCCCGCCGGAGCGGCTCACACCAGACATCAGCAGAATCAGGCAAGATCTTGGGTTCTCATCGTTGTCAAGCTTAATGCTAGAAGGCTGTACAATAGTAGTGGTATGTGTTGTAACTGAAGAGCTTTATAAATTGGGTCAATAAAATTGAATTGAACGAACTTTTTTCTTCCGGTCTTCCAGATGTTTTTCTCTTTAGTGGTCTTTTCTTCAGCTGCGGTGGCTCTTCCACGAAGAGGATCCTGGGGTAGTGCTGCTTGACGGTCGATGAAGTCGGCCATGTGTGAAAACTTTGTTAGTCGCTTTTCCATGTTATGGGTCTGAAATGCGGTCTGTTTCCATAGGTCTACCAGCTTAGAAGGCAGCTTTGAAACAATGATAAGAATGTTTGCGGGATTATCCGATATGCTCATAGTCTCCAAGTTGTCCATTGTAGACTTGCATCCAATCAGGAAAAGTGTGTATCGTCTTTGCTATCGTCTGCTCTGATGCAAGGCCATTCCAGGGCCTATTACTAGTGCGTTGCCGTATCGCTCTTCAAGCAGTCTTCTGGCTTGAGGAAGGTGTCGTAAGCAAGAGGGTCGCCTTTGAATATTAGAACTCTCAAAGGGGGTAGGTTAGAGCTTGTCTGCTGCTTAACAAGCATCTGTAGGACAGGCTTTCGTGCTCGGATGTCCCATGTTCTTGTTACGAGCGAAGCCTTTTCCGTTTCTGACCTTTGCTCATGAGCTAGTTTTTGACTTTTATTGTAGCGGCAAGGTTCATTCAATTCAATTTTATTGACCCAATTTTTAAGGCTCTTCAGTTACAACACATGCCACTACTATTGTACAGCCTTCTAGCATTAAGCTTGACAACGATGAGAACCCAAGATCTTGCCTGATTCGGCTGATGTCTGGTGTGAGTCGCTCCGGCGGGACTTTGCTGATGATTTCTATTTCTCCAGTTGTCACTGATTCCTATTTCCATGAATCACTCTGGTAGATCGGGGGTTGATCATGTGGATTTCTATTTCTCCAGTTGTCACCGATTCCTGTTTCCGTGAATCGCTCTGGTAGATCTGGGGTTGGTCATGCGGATCAAATCTCAGGTTAGTCCCAGGCCAGACTCTGGTTAGTCTCCGGCATCACAGGTTGACCGCTGGTTTAGTTGCGTCAAAAACTGTCTTGCTCTGTAGGCCGACAATTCTCTTTTCTCCTTGTCGTCGTCAAAGGAAACATATCGGTTTGGTCAATATGGCTCCTACAAATGGATCGCTACATTTCTGTCCTATCAATACACAAAACATTCCCTGCAACTCCTGGTTCGGTGGTTAATTTTCTTCAATGTTTTTGTGCACTTTGTCCAGCCATCCTTCCAGTTATCTGTCCTGAATTTTCCCTTTGAATCAGTCCATCCATCCATCCATCCATCCATCCATCCATCCATCAATTCTGACCTAAACCAAATCAGAAGATCTGATTAGCTTCTGATGCCATATGTTCATTCTAAAGAGGCCAAATGGCTCTATTTATCGCATCTTATACTTTAAAACTAGATACATTCATAGTGGTAAAAAAAAAATCTAATTATTATGTATTTAAGGTAGCAGTTTTATCTGGCATCCTAGTCCTGTGTTCCTTAATGTCAATGGGGGGCATTTAGATGATTAAAGTAAGTCATGATGATGTTGCCAAGTGTAAAGACATCTGTGTCCTGTTAAGTATTAAGTGTAGGACAGCATGTTAATGCAAAGTGACGACACTGATCAAAGTCTACACTGCCCTTGATTGCATTTGGCCTCCAACCACCATGTTATATTTTACTGGTCAGCTGTTTTAGCCTGTATGAATTGCAAACAGGAAAAACCAAGAGTAAGAATCGAATATCATGGTCACATTTAAATTTACAAGGAACCAGCAGGGGTGAATTGCTAAAATGAATCTCTGTCGTGTGCTGCCAGGAAAAATGGTGATGTAACAGATGTAAATATTTCCTGCTGACTTCAAAAAGCATCAAGGATCCATGACATATTTGAAATAAGCATTGCCAAAGGAGGACGAGAGAGAGAGGTAAGAGAAGCCATAAAAATGTATTTAAACACAGTGAAGCCAAGAGGCTGTTCTATATTGAAAAAGATAAATGACACCTAAGAATTTCTCATACAAATCCATTATTTACTCAAACTTGTTGCTATCATGGTTATGTCATGTCAAATAAATCATCAATTTTCACAGGAGAAAAAATCGGAAACAAAGCCGTCCTCAAATAGAACGAGATGGTCGCTGAAAGCTCCTTCCTGCAGTGGGGGTCAACAAAGTAAAACAAACATAGCATATGTACATAAACATGGCACAGGAGGGTCTTTGTGTTTCAAGGGCAAGTTGAAGAAAATAGATATCATGTAGAATTGGGCAGGATCATGAGGCATTATGAAGAGATCAGTACATTTCTAAAAATGTCATTAATCAAATTAAAATTTACATTTTTAAAATAGCACCATAATTTTATGGTGTTATTTAATATTTTATATACAGTACATTAATGTATTTTACTTGTACTTACTTAAACTTACGCATAAACATTCTACACATTAAATTTATGAACACCTTCTGCCAGTTTATTTATTATATTATATACATACATGCATCCATATAACATTAAAATTAGCATTACTTCCTAAGAATTTTTATATACCTATCTCTCATCAGCTGACTCATATTTAGAAAAGCAAGGGTTTTAAACATGGGACTTGCAGAAATGAATAAATAAATGATTAAATGACAGATAGATTAATTAAGAGAGACGAGAGGGAAAAAAGGAAATTCCAGCTTTTCAAAAAATATTCCGTGTACTAATGGAGTTAGTAAGAAAAGATATTTTCAAGGACAACATGGACGAAAACAATTCAAGACCTCCAATTATTGTGCCTACATTACTCGACTCCATTTCATAATAACCCCTTTGTTATTTCAAAGTGGAGAACCTCACACTGCTTTAAGGCCCGGTCTACTTTATTGAATGGGTTGTCTCTTAAGAGTCAGCAGTGCCATAGTGCTGAGCTTTAAGATATGAATCCCACAAGATGAAGGGGCTGCTTCAGAGGAGGATCCAGCCAGATGCCCTTGTCTGGTTGTGTTTATGTCTGTTTGCTTTCGTGCTCCACGTTTTCCCTGGTGTGTCTTTACCTTGCCAGTCTGCTCCCCATTAAAAAATTCATTTAGGTAATGCAGAACAGCTTTAATAGATTAAATGAATTTAATAATCGTCATGCCCTGCCAAAATCCCAGCACAACAGGTTCATCTTTAAAGGCAGAAGCCTTTGAAACATGAGGAAAAAAGTGGCCATTTTTCTTTGTATATTAATTTCATTTAATTTTGGAACCACTCCGACCCACACTCTTCAATTAAACAAGGAAGGATTGGGGGTTTGAATTTTGGTGCACAGCTTTATCTAAAAAGGCACAATTTTAATACTCAAAGCATAGAATGCTGTATTACTTCAACTGAGTTATATTATGCATGCTTTAGCACTGCTGATGCTGTGACATTAGGAAGTGTCAGGTGACTCACAATAATTATATTTGTTAATCAAATCCCTTCTTGGCAAATGATACTGTGAAGATGTCAGTCATTCAGTCTTAGGGCCTCCTATATCCAGTTTCTGGAAATTGTCTTGCATGAAGATGTCCAAACACAAAGCCTTAAACTCATACTTGGTCATAGACTGTGAGAAAGGCTCACTGTTTCATATGCAAGCCTGTGCTTAGTAACGTCTATGCAGCATGTGCATTAACAACCAAGGTGAGAAAGTGCCAGCTCTGCTGAAAAGAGCAGCATTTCATTAATACGGCATGTAACCAACAGTTATTTTTACTCAAACCAAGCCAGCCATGAGCCCAGGTGAAAATGGGTTAGTCCAGTTGTGATGGCTGATGTGCCAAAATCATCATTTTAGTCAGTCTGAGAGTGGACAGGGATTAATAATAGCTAGCTAACGTGTAACTTAGGTCAAGGGCTTATGAAACATAACATTTGTGACTGAATCATGTAAATTATATACAAAGTGCTGATGCTAGGGTGGGCCCTTTTTAGACCCCTTGAAATGAAAACTGAGGTAACCACTCAGCTTTGTTTGCAGCCATATTCCATACCTGAGATACCAGCGGCAGTAACTCAAAATCCTTTACGTCACACGCAACAGGTATAATAATATCATATGTCATATGTCAGTAATAGGTCTGTCATCACTCTCTGAGAGACAGAGATGACTGTGTGGCCTTCTCTAAGTTTCAGGCTTACTTCAAGAGGAAAACACAGCTCAATAGATACACAAGGTGTACAATTATCTGTTATACAGTATATTCATATTCATGGTATTTGATAAGCTTTGGTTTTCTTGTACTCTTTCTGTATGAAACACAGATTTATCAGTATAAAGTTAGATCTTTCTGGGATATGACAAAGAAAAACAAAGAAAAATGCAGAAAAAACCTGCATTTTTTTCATTTGTTAATAAAAAAAAGTCTTCAAAATATTTCTCTAATACCAAACAATACATGGATAAGTCCACACTGTCAAACTGTCTAATAAAATTCAATAAAAATGTATTAGGACTATCAGGATACTACTAAAAGGAGAAAAAACAAGACAGTTTTGTTCTAAGTATTGAATATTAGGATCTTTTTTTATAAATTAATGTTACATAGTATTATATTTAACAGAGCTGCCGAATGTCTCTAAACATGTAGTAATCTACGCACTGCAACATGGTGAAACACAGTTGGTCTTGAGCACATTAATGATGATCTTGTGTTTTAGCCCATCAGCTATTTTGGTTCCTATAGGTGCAGCAGCCATAAGGCTGAGGTACACTATAAACTAGAGGGTGTAATGATATAACCACTGTGAGGAAATCACATCACTGTCACAATGACATCTGATGGCAACAGTTTAACAAATCCAAAGAGGCTTCTCTATTACTTTGTTTCAGAATGGGTTTCAGTTTAGTCAAGATGAGTCTTTTCACATATATGAGACAGCTGTATATGTGCAACCAATGTAAGGGTTATTCATGGCCTGCAGACCTGTTTCCCAAAATTCCTGCCTCAAATACATTTCAAATATTTCACACACCTCTATCTCTGCATTACTCCAGCATTATTCCTCATTGTTGCATGGCATATAGTACATGGTTGGGAACCATTTATTCTTTGCACAAAGTCAAGCAACTTGCTTGTGCTGTCTTATTTAATTGAAACCTCCCACATGTGCTCTCTGCACACTGTGTTTAACATTCAATGGCAAAGCAAACTCTAAGGTCAGGAAATGATCAAACTGTCAAAGTGCTTTCACTGGTCTTTTCAGAGCCCTTAGTATTTCATCTTGGAAAAGTTTGAAACTAACATAGTTAGGTTCATAGATTTCTAAGATATATGTTAAGAGTATTATCAATGTTCTATTCATCAGCGAAATGAGATCATGTTTTTATGTTTATTTATTTATTTTTCCTTTTAACATTCACTGTATTTGTCAGCATCCATCCAGGGTCAAAACCCTTGAGCTGGTTGAGTAAACACTTGAAAAAAGTACATGAGCCATTGTTCACAGCAGCAACCTTGAAAATACCATAACAGGAAAGATTGAACTACAGAGGTTTTGCCATGTGTGTGTTTGTGTGTGTGTGTGTGTGCGTGTGTGTGTGTGTGTGTGTGAGAGAGAGAGAGAGAGAGTGAGAGAGGGAGGGAGAGAAGAGTATTTGTCTCTCAAAAGTTGTGAGCTACATTTTTTTCAAAACCATGGTTATGGTGACGTTAATTGGTTTTATGGTTAATGGTCTCACATTGTAGAGAGACAAGAATGTGTGTGTGTGTGTTTGTGTGCGCCTATGTGTCTGTGACTGAGTGATCATAGTCAGCACTGCCCCTGCAGACTTTGGCAGGGATTTTAACAGCACACCCACAAATGTCATTTTTAAAGCTCCCCCATAGTGTAAATGGATTTCCACACTCCCAGACAGTCTCAGGCTACATCATAAGTAATACATTTTCATTGTCATACTGAGGCCTACAAATGCACATCACATGATAGTGGTTACATGCATGCAGGTACTGCATGTAGTAGTGTCTCATAGTATTGTGCTCATATTGTAGCCAACTGCAGCTTTTGGTTTTGCTGTATGCATAGTACACTGTCCCTGTGTGCCTTCCTAAATAGTTGTTTATAGTTATTTGTAATCTAATGTTGTTTGTTTTTTTAATGCTCTATCATGTTGTAGAAATCATACAGCCTGCACAATCATAGAACTTTATGGATTGAAGAATTGGGTTGTAGCATAAGGTTAGTAATTGTGGGAATTAGTGTATATGCAAATGAAAAGGACAATATAATCAGTGGAAGACGACACTAAAGGGATCTTTAGAGTCTTTGAAAGTTATAATTATGAATATAGATCAAATCAATTATTTAATTATGAGAACCCAGTTTTATCAGGTTCTTCTATGTTTTTAGCATGCACCAGTAAAACGTTCCTTTGAGTTTATTTATTTTTTCATCTGGCATTTTCGCCGTTGATAAAAAGGGAATCAATGTATCGATACAAAAGTTTTACCTCCATACATGAAAATCTTGTTCAAGATTTTTTTTTATCTTTTGTTCATCACATATGTACATATGTTTTTTTTGTAAACTAATAAAAAGTAATACAGAGCGTATGTCCTTGTCTACACACGTAAAGACAATGCATGGGATTCCTTTCTCTTCAGCATCTCAGTCATTGTGATTTGTAGTGTTACGCACCTGAAGTGGTCAATAGGAATGGGTTTCAATGTCTTAAAAAAGAGAAAATGAGCAAAAGGCTTTACGAACCAGACACAGGTGACATCACATGAAGAATTGTCCCTGTCCTGTATAAAGTAAAAGGACATCAGAGTGTGATGATGAAGAACATTCTTTTTTTTTTTGAGAAATAATTGATCCATCAAAATTAACATGTTTCGAAAATAATAATTATCAAAACAACTAATGTCAGTTTGAAGTTTGCAGGATGGTTCATTCTACATAATTTTGCTTTGTAAGTTCGGCATATTAGTTTTTTGTCCTTTTTCAAATGTTTGATTATATCTACACTGTGTCAGTATACAGTTTGCAGGGAGACTGAAAAGTAGATGGGTATAAGAAGAACACAGGAACAGGTAAGGAGGTGTCAAAGAAGGGCATTACACTGTGCTCTGAGAGACAACATTTTTAATAAGCTGTAATGTAGATCATGTCATGTTCACGCTCCATAATCCAGCAGCTGTGTGAAGTTGCATCACTGAGGGGGGTGTAGAAACAGTACAATGCCTGAATTGTGGTGATGGGTGTATTTTTAACTCCCTCGTGAAATCAGAGATAAATTTGCAAAGCCCATCAACAATGCTTAGAATCATTTTATTCAGGCTGGAAGCCAGTGAAGGTGCTATGAATTTTTCATTGTTTCAAAAATGAAGCCCCACCTTATCCCGCAACTTCTGAATAGTTTCTACATCTTCTTGCTTTGTCTCTTTCTTCATCTCTTCTCACATCCATTGTGTCTTACCTCTTTCACACATTCTGTGTTTCTCACATACCTTCCTCTTTCTTCACTTACCCTGGTGTAGCAGCAGTGTTTGTTCAATCCAGTTTTATTTTTCCAGTTTTCAGGTTCATCAGTTACAACCGTTATGACTACTATTGTACAGCCTTCCTAGAAATAAGCTTGACAGTGACGAGAACCTAAGATTCTGCTGATGTCCGGTGAAGTGAATTGCTCTGGCAAATTACGTGGGTTAATCGCATCAAAAACTGTCTTGCTTTGTAGGCTGCTAATTCTTGTTTCTCCATTCGTCACTGTTTCCTGTTTCTGTCTCCTTTTCCTTCCGTCTTTTGTCCAGTTGGGGTTTTGTGTGTGTCTAGCTTCTTCTTCTTCTGTGACGTTTTATGGCAGCTGACATTGTTTGTTGCATTGCTGCCTGTTCTGGGTCTTCTACTTCTGTTGTTTATTGGTGGTTGGCAAGAAACTAGGTGCATTGCCACCAAATCACATTACATCACATTCTGCCCCATTTTTCGCCTCTTACATTCAGCAGGGCGGTGCTGGGGACCTATTCTACTCCAGGTTCCCACACACAGTACTACTACTACAACTACTTTTGTATTAATTCAGCAGACCTTTGTGATATGAACTGTACACTGGAATCCCAAAGCAGAGTCAGAGACAAGTTAGCAAAAAACCCAGTCTTTTAATGAGAATAAAAAATAATAACTACAAAAGTTCTTCGGCAGAAGATGAGCAGAGGTGGCTGAGAGCTGGCTGGCTTAGAACCCAATGAAGCGACCAGAGAGTGAGCACATGGAGCCAGAACAAACAAATCACTCACCCGTGGCAGAGACAAGGCAGTGGAGGATCTGAACAGATCAGGACAAAAATGAAATTAGAGCAAGACAAAAACACGCTCAACAAGCTATGAGCTTCTAAGAGCTCAAACAAGGAAAAATACAGCTAAGACGGAATTCACTGGCAGAGTAAGATGAAGACCGGTCTTTTTATGGCAAGGCTGATGAGAAGAGTGGAAACAGGTGTGCCTCATCTACTGCCACAGGTGAGACGAACCACGCCCCCTGCTAATGACTGGATAGTAAAAAAAAAAGAGAAACACAAAAGAAGGAGGGAAAACAAATCCATACACAAAAAAAACAAGAATAAACAGAACCACAACAGTACCCTTCAATCAGTCAATCAAATTTTATTTATATAGCCCATATTCACAAATTGCAATTTGCCTCATAGGGCTTTAACAAAGAGTACAGGGTGTGACATCCTCTGACCTCTGACCTACACCCTCAACAAGGG